>JANTNU010000235.1:7528754-7543435 GCA_024752395.1 Erythroxylum havanense | reverse complement strand
CTTAAACCCTAAACATCTCCAGTTCTGAAATTCACAGAAATAGACGAAACACAGTCAACATGTCGGAGAGAGAAGATTCTGACTCGGACGCGCCGGAGGAGTTTACGTCCGAGCAGGTTTGTTTCTTTGTGCGCTGGTGAGAAAACCCATGTTCGGCTTTTGATCAGATACTTAGTTTTCGCTTGTTTTGGCCTTTTATATAAGATGTGTCTGTTTTTTTTTTTTCAGGGAGTTTTGCAAGATGAGGACATAAGGAAAGTTCAGAAGGAAAGCAAAGCAAGGTTTTTCCTTTTTGTTTCAAACTTTTTTGTGCTTGTTTGCCTTCCTTTTTTTTAAATTGACTTTCAAAATGTATTGGGAGACATGAAAATCAGAATCAGGGAACTTGGTGTTTTTCTTTCTTGTCTAATTATTGAACTTTATGAAAAAAATTTATCCCGAAGTTTAGTATCTTTTGTTCGTTGATTCAAGTAAGACTTAAAAGATATCGCTTGTTTTTTGTTTTTGATTGAAGTGATAGATGCTGCTAAGTGAACCTGGTTTCAGTTATATTTTACCTTCCCTTTTTTTTTATTAACTTTCAAAATGTATTGGGAGACATGAAAATCAGGGAACTTGGTGTTTTTCTTTCTTGTCTAACTATTGAACTTTATGAAAAAAATTTATCTCGAAGCTTAGTATCTTTTGTTCGTTGATTCCAGTAAGACTTAAAAGATATCGCTTTTTTTTTTTTTAATTGAAGTGATAGATGCTGCCAAGTGAACCTGGTTTCAGTTATGTTTTGCAGTTCTAGCATATATGAATAGCGTTACAAGTCATTATTCACCAACATCCTTATTGCTGTTGCACTGTATTGATGTTAGTTTCTTGGTTCAAATTTTGATTGGAGATGGAAGTAAATTGTGGATAATTGTTATAGTCTTTATGCATGTCAGAGTTTATTGTAAGTGGTATAAACTATGGGATTGTTAGGGATAAAATCATGCTAGTAATAGAAATACGATGTTGCAAACGATATGTGTTACTTTTCTTTCTTCTTTAGGGAATACCCTTGATCAACATTGCTTACTCAAGTTCTCCAATAAAGTTTATGGCTTGTTTTACAGCTTTTACCGCCGTTCTGCTCCTTCCAGATGTTTTGTCAATGAGTAATCTTTTATATATTATGATTTTACTACTCCTCTTTTCCATAAAGCCTTAAAAATATTTCCATCTTTGCATTCTTTAATACAAGATGGCTTAGTAGCCTGGTGGATGAGGAAACTTTTGAGGTGATCTTGGTAGGTATATTGTGATATACTTTTGAAGAAAACATTACCTTTAACTTTGCTATATGTAAACCTGGTTTAGGAAGCATACTTCTGGTTCCATGCAATAATTTATCTCTTAACTGTATGATTCGGCAAAGTACTCATTTTTTCAAACTCTGTTTTACTTGCTACATGCAGAGTTGTTCGTGAGCGTAAAGAATTAAATAGATTGTGGGCACAGAGAAAAACACCACGTCCATCTAAAGGAGTGGAAAATGTCAAGATGGACACAGAAGTTGGAACTGAGAAGGATTATCTGGGTACAGGGGACATGCTTCCGGATGACATTGTTCAACTACTTGCAGCTCGTGAGAAGTATGCTTATTTTAACTCTCGTCTTGTGCAACTGGAGTTCATTTCTTATATTGCATGCTTAAGACGACATTATTGCATATGCAGAAAAGTTTTCTTATCAGATTCTGAAGATGAGAAAGCTGACGCTGTGGCTGAGCCTGCTCGAAAAAAGAAGCTAAAAAGCTCAGGGTAAGGCATAATGAGAAGGAAGTTGTTGCTAGACATCTTTTGGAAATCATTTAATCATCTAAAAAATTGTGTTTGCAGGGTGGAGCCTGTTATTTTAAAGGATATACCTCCTCCCCAGTGTCTACAAAATTCCCTGGAGTTCTTGAAGAAGAAAAAGATGGGGGTTGCAAGATCTTCTTCAGTTTTGAACAATTCCAACCAAGCACTACGACTGATTCATTCTTCTAGCTTGTTAAGTAAGAAATGACAAATTTACATGTCTTCTTGAGAAATTATTGTAACCATGAATTTTATTATTAACTCGGTAAAGGAGATACTGAAATTTTTAACTAGGCACAATGTGTTGCATTGAAGTCGCTCGTACCTTTGCAGTCAATCCAGCCAAGCTTACGCAAACCATTCAATTATCCAATAGGCCACATTTTGCAGGGGCCATGTGTCTGTCATTTTATGTGGTAGTTGATGATGACTCAAGACCCGCGATTTTCATTTATGTGCAAGTAATTGTTGTAGTGGTAACAGAAATGCACGAGCTGCGCTCTGGCACCCTGAAATCGTATCCTCATATGATTCATAATATGGATCAGCGATTGCTTAGGAACCCATTTAAGGCAGAATGGTTACTGTAATCCAGCAAAGTTTCCAACTTTTCCCTTCTGGTTACTTCTTTAGTTGTATGGAGTGGAAGCTAATTATCTGACAGTGGCTCAGCCCCTGTGATTAATATTTAATCTTCTGCAGGTATGGTACAATAAAACTCTATACGAAAATATAAAAAATGGTCTTGTGGGAAAGATTGGGGGAATATTAAAGAGATGAAAAAGATTACGAACGTATTTAAGTGATAGCGTTTATTAATTTCTTATATTACAATTGACTTAAATGTTTATAATGTGAATTAACTCTGACCGGTAAATTTGGAAAAAATTAGAACTATAATTCTGTCGTCATATGTTCAAAGGATCAAACACAGAGCCCGTAGAGGGAGTGGGAATACCAAATTGTCATTGGCTATTTCACTAAGAGTACACCCATGGTTATCTGGTCATTTAGATTAGATTTTTAGTTTTCACTGGAACAAGTACCTGCTGATTGGACTCCTGAGAATCCTTGGACATTACCAAGCACTTCTATTTCCAGATTGTATAGTGTACTCTACGTGAATTAAATCAAAAGGAAGTGATGAGAAAACACAAAATTGGGAAAAGATTGAAGAAGAAGAATGCCATTTAACTGCAGATCTATGATACGTCATCATTTTTGTCAATAAAACTCAATAAGTAGCCACTGACAATTCTTCGCGCTACAGGGTTAGGAATGCAACGACATAACCTCCCGTCAATATATGCTAGAATGCCTGACAAGACGAACTTGCTAATGCCCCATTTCCATCTAAATTTCACCTTCTTTTCCTGTTCACCAGGTTCTGCCGGGACCAGTGCTCTGTTTTCCTCAATTTTAGGTACCTTTCTCCAGTTCATATTGGTGATATATTTAACCGTGTGCTTCCTCAGCATTCGGATTGCAAAACTCACAAAGAGGTGTTCACACAACGTGATCACTGTTGGTACAATCTTCCATTCCTGTCATACATTCTCCTGATAAGATTTTTCTCTGGAGGTGTATAATTCATGCCCATTATGTAGTAAGGTTACCTAATGTGCACACTATGACTTTTCATTTCACATACAGTTGGCAGATAAGGAGTGCTGGGAAGTGAGCTAAGCATACAAGACGTGATGGTTAATCCTTACAGTCGATATAAAATATTGAATAAATAACCACCTTTTGGTTCAAAATTGAGCTAAAATAGACATATATTGTATATCTGAATATTTGATGGAGAGCAGTGGTGAAGGAAATTGTTAAACGAGACACAACAATGATAAGTAGTTTGCTCTTTCATTCAACATTCAAGTTGAATAATCGAAGCACAACTTGATGGATGACAATAAAAGCATATCTTTCAAAATCATGTAATTTAAATTCGTTCCATAAAAAGTAATGAAAAGGAGAAAGATGGAACACTAAGTACAGCAGAACTTACAGCTTCTCCTTGGAGATGGCGCAAATGGTGAGAAGATTTTGAAGGATCTCCTTTTAATAATCCCTTGCTCACAAGGAATCCCTTCACACGATCCATGATCTCATCTATAAGAGCACTGTTTGGAGGTAGGCTCTTGAGGAGAACCTAGATTCATATATAATGTTAGAAAAACCGGCTAATAAAACAAAGGTAGTAAGGATATATTGACGATCAGATCTATAGTCCAGAAAGTTTCTAAACCCTAGATATTCTGAAAAGCAATCCAACAGTACAAATTTGATAACTACTAAACGTCAGAAAAAGGAAACAACTACAAAAGCTTTCTGAACTTGTCATGACAGTGTGAACTAATTCTAAATGGTCCCAGGGATTCATGTTAGGGTTCCAATGTGCTTGACAGTTTCATGGTCCAGTCAACATGAAAAAAACAGGTGAGTTTGACTCTCAGGATTGAGCTAATTTTGGTTTTTCCAGATATTAAGAAAACTACGTACCTGGTCATCTATGACTCTGACTCTTAGATATTCTTGCCTGTACATGGTATCCAGCATGGCTTGCAAGTAGCCCTCAATGTATAACTGCCAATTCAAATAACTAACTAGTTACTAATTGCAGATATAAAAGAATTACCTAACAAGCAGCTTGCAGTCGTAATAAAGAAGCATGAGGAACAAAGAATCGCAATGCAAAATTCTCTGTTGTATGCCGAGGAAACATATGCATCAAAACTTTTTCCAATATCATCAACCCTTGTCACAGCAAGGGCGTAAATGGCTTCAAAACTGGAAAACATCAATTGCCCAAACAAATTTATCAACTATTTATGTTGAATGAAAGCATAACAAATAAAAGAACAAAAAACCCTATTTTTTCATGAATGTTGTCAAAAATACCTCATCAACACCAGGGCCTCGATCAAGCTTAATTTTTCTATTAGGACCACCCTCCATTAAAGCCGTCCCCAATAGCGAGGGCTCCATAGCCAATTTCAATATCCCTTGATGGAATCCGCTCAGCTAGATTAACAGGAAAATTGAATATCAATCTTGAAATACCAAGTTGGTAATTTCAATTTGTAAAAGCTTGTCTAGTAGCAGAAGTAACTTAGAAAATTACTAAAATTTCACGAAATGTTCACAAAAGGAAGATGAACAATACCATTCCATCAAAACCACTAGTTTCCGCACCCTTCAGAACTGAATCTGATATCTCAGTGACAACTGCAAATAGTACCTTAGACCCTGCTGTTTTTAACTGAAGATAACCACGTGATTAATAGCTTCACAAGTACCATGAAAATAGCAACCATAAGATAAAAAGAAAAAGAAATATAGAACATACAGTCTTCTCCAGGTCACCAAAGTATCGTTTAGTCCCTGAGAATCCTTTACCCTTGATAGATTTACTGATAAATTTGAAGGTGCCTGCACCCAGCAAGTAATGCAGCAATGATGCATCAGAACTACAAAGAACCACCACAATCGAACATGATTGTCACACATACACACCAACTGAAAAGTAGTAAACAGGTTTGCCAGAAAAGTTCGCACAAAGCAGACAGCAGAAAGTAGCTATGATTGTGTTATCTCATCCAAATCATAAAGATAATGTCTTATCAATGACACTATTTATATGACAAATATAAGACAAATATTAAAGATATCGTAGGTTAAATTTTGCCACTGCCATTTGATTCGGCCCTACTCATTCTAGAGAGCAAATTATCATGACAGTTAACCGTATTATCATAAAATTGATCTCGAGAATAAAGTCAAAAGGAAGGAGTATAACTTCCCAGTTTAAGGCATACTTCATTGCTAAAATGGGGTATACGGTAGTGATCTTGCAATGTCACGAAGAAGGGACCCTCAACAAAATAGTTAGTACAGATCTAAAGATGACGAAATAGTATCAGAAATTACCTAATGTGAAACCAGGAAGGTTAATCAGACCCCGTGAAGGATCAAAGAACACATCAAGAGAAGATGAAGCCAAATCATCAAAAATGGATGCAAAAGATGGGGGAAGTAGGGTGCTGCCCTTTGCAATATAGATGGCCCTCATAGCATACCTGGACTATTGTGTTAATTATACTTCATAAATAAGTGCTAATTCAACATGAAGAAATATATAGTGCTTACCATGAATAATGTTGTGCAGCTCTGATGACCAATTCCCGCATAGTTATTAAAGCATGGGTAATCAAAATTCCGTTGAGTTCCACTACCATATTCTTAATGGGAGGAACCTATAGAAATTGAAAATGGGAAGCCAAACAATTGAAAGTATGCCCCATCAATAATGCTTCAAAAGAAGAGAAACCATTTCTATGCATGCAATATTAATTATCTGTACCTTTACCACACTATGCAGTAATGACCTTAGAGTCTCCTGGGCAGAGTTATAACTGGAATACGAGTCTCCAGGAAGGAAGTTAGTGATTATCTAAACAACATACATTAACACAGGTCAAAGATAACTAAATGAACCAAACAAGATGACAGCTAATAAGGCGTTTTGGGGGTCAAAAACTTCAAACCTTCACTGGATGAACCTCAAAATGATCAAAGTAATACTGTCGACTTGGAGTACTCGAGTCACTAAGAGATGTTCGCCAGAATGAAGCAATTTTCATCAAAGTCTCTTCATCAAGATTCAAATCAATAGGCTGTGTACATAAGGTCATGGAGTTAATATGTGAATAAAAATAGTGCTACAGGAGTTAAACCACCCCAAAAGCGATGCTTGAATGTATAAAATGTACTACGAGTTCAATTATTGAAGCACACAGATGCAAAGCAAGGAAGGTTAGTCCACATAATATTAATAAATCCTGAGTACCTGCAGAACGATGGAAGAATATTTAACTTGTCTGATACTGGAGCTTCTTGAAAGCAAGACAAAGACAACTTTGAGTGTGCAAGCATTGGAGTCAATAAAGTCCAGTTGATGTCTCCGAAGCATCGCTGCAAATGGAGCACCTGTCCACTTCTCATCCACGTATAGTGACTGCAAAGATAAGGACAAATACAAGTTTTATAGTATATAGAAGCTAGTAGTAACGATTATGGTAGACCTTATCCAGTCAGAATCTAGTACAATGATCTTCAACACAGATAAGCCCTCTCCATCAAACAAGCAGCATCACATATATTGTTACCTGTATGGTCAGTTGGTTATGTTTCTGCCGATCAGTGACCACAGAACCAAGATTGATATTTGTAAGCCTTGCAGTTACAATTGGTGTACAAGTATAATCCTCGTTCTCTTCTGAATCCTTCAAAAATAAGAGCAAAAAAGTTTAGATTAATCAAGATACAACCATGACATTCCTTAAGAAGATCAAGTTGCATGATGCTCACCAGAAAGGAAATTGATATCTAATAGCATGAGGGAAAAGCACAAACATAAAAAATTTTAAAAATCAAGTAATTCAAAGCGGAAAAGCTCATTTTGCTGAGTTATCAAAAGATGTCCAGATCAAATATTCAAAGACATGTGAATGGTGTTAAAATGATGAAAGATTAAAGACTGACCTGCTTTCCACATTCAAGTAAGTGAATTGCAAACTGGGAAACTATTATTCGAATCTTCGCATGCGTCTGTAAGAGATAATCTCCCTTGTGGTTATCAGAAAGCTCACAAATTTGTAAAACTCGTGTTGGACCCTCGGCATACACCTCATAGCCCACATTCACAGTATCCATGCTGTTGAACTGGCCAAAATAAGTTTTTTGACCTCCATACTTTTTGTCCAAAAGTGAAAGAGATGCCAACCCTTTACTTTGCTTCGGTCTGAGAAAAGGTTTCCAAGCTCGAACCTTATCCAAGTTAATTTCACGTAGTAGATGCATATCTGCATTAAAAAAACCACCATCTGCCATTTTACTATGAGGGTGCTTTATCTTTTTCACAATGAGGGCTTTTCATCTTTACTTTTGGGGGATGAGAAGCGAGAGAAATAGACATATCACTCAATAAAACAGAAGAATTATCAGAGATACTGCAGGCTAATAATTACCATTGACCAACACAACCAGCCTATGTGGAAGAGTCCAATCATCCCAGACATAATGAGCACTACAACCAGGTCCAAGAAGCTCTCGTTCTGATGAATCCTGTAAAATTGTCCAACAAAAATATAATTACAGTCTATAGATTGATATCTAAATAATGAGAACTGATGAATAAAAATACCGGAGTGACTGCACAACCTTTTGATAGTAAGTTAGAGATGCCTGATGCAACTGATTCTCAATTCGATATGGTAAGCTAATATTTGGAGGTTTGTAGAAGTGCACACCTAGGGTAGAACGTTCTTCTACCACATTAACGGCAGCAAATTCTGTGACTGTATTGTCTAATTCTTTCGCTTGATTTGTTTGTTTTCTGAATTTTAGGAAAAAGCAACCCAATGATGCAATACATACTGGTCCTGACCAGCTTGATTCAGAATCATTTGGTTGAAACTGGATATATGCTACTGAAGCCTCTGTATCATGTCTATGCTTTTTGATAACATTCTCAAACAAACTGAATTCCCTGCTCTTGCGAACACCATTCTGCAGCAGTAGTGTTGTTCTCTGTTTACTTCTAATGTAGCACATTCCTGCACTTTCATTCTTTTGAAAAGGGAATGCAGAAAGATAAGGTTAAGAGCCCAACTCAAACAATTCACCAAAAATCTCAGCAAGGAAATAAAACAACTCTGGAGCTCATTAGTTAAGAGCACACCTCTAAATAGCACTGACGGACAGTGATATTTTCTTCCGACTCATTAAATACAACATGTCGTGGTACCATAGTTAATGTTTGCGCTAGCATCTCAAGTTTACTTGATGATGGTCTGATATAAATCCCAAACTTCACAGTACATTTTGCTCCAGTTTCTTCAATTGCCAAGCTTATCTCTGTGAGGCCAGATAAGGCATCCAAGTCTAGTAGTGTCTCGGATGCATGACCCTTCGACATTCTGAGTTGTACTTTGTGGGATCTGAAACACAATTTGACAGTAATTGTCCGACATAAAATAAATCTGGATGGGTCATGTCCATTCTCATCACAAGGTAAAATGTTTGCAAACTAAATTGTAAACGGCACTTCCAAACATTTTACTTACTTTAGAAACCACGATCTTACTGAATTTGGGGACAAAAGCAATCCGAATTCTGGGGCGATACAGGAACCCAACTTATCAAGCTCATCTCTGGACAAAACATAGCCCATCAGATTGTCGGTGCATCCTACTGCTTAAGAGAACATTAAGCAGAAACATATATATCATGTACCTAGACAAAGGCTTTTGGTTGTGAGCAAAGAAATATAGAGAAAATTCAGTGTCATTCTTCAAGGAGTAGGGTGTGAATACAGCAGCCTGAAAACAAGAGTAAGTTCAAAGAGACATGAATCCTAATAGCATTCAAAAGTCCATACCAATAAACAAAAACCTAGACTGACACATGGACTCGTGCTCAAGTATATCGAATAACATGAAATTCATATATGGTTCCAGTGTAATAACCTCTAATATGCCTCTGAGCCCCCGAGACAATCTTAGAGATGCAGAATACTTTCCACCAGCAAAATCCAGATCGATGTCTAAATACTTGACAGTATTTTTGTTCTTAAGTAACTTCTTGACCCAATCTCCACTTTTTACTGGTTTGCAACTTGAATTAAAAGCAGTTAAAGTAACAGTGAGGCACATTAAAGCAGGATTAGCATAAAAATCAATTGTTGATCCAGATGCCATAATTGCCTGCTTCCCCATACAGTCACTGCCTGCTGTAGGACATACATCTACACCAAGATAGAAAATATAAATTGAATAATGTCAGTAAAGAAAACATACTGCAGAGCTCTTTCTGTCAGTACCTGTTTCAGTTAAAGATAAATGTATCTCCATGTGTAGTAAGTTGGACACCCTCACAGTGGGGAGAAGAAAAATTTCCTTCTGCTCTTGCAATATAACTGCTGAATTTCTAATTTCAGAGCCATTTTGAGAATTAGCAGGTTCCAAAACAGGCACATTTCTACTAATGCTCTGAATGAGAAAATGCAGGTTAGTGGCAGGTGCATCCTCAGATTTCATACTACAGCATGCAGTACTAAAGGAGCATTTCACTGATTCAACAGATAAAGCCCGGCGGACTTGGTAGCCTAGCTTATCAAAAATACCAGAAAGACGAACAGCCTTTCCACCTTCAAGTTCGTCTGACCATTCCACTGAAAATTGGCTTCCAGAACTTATAGGGCCATCTCCAATTTCAGGTCTAAATGACATTAAAAAGTTACCTGTAGTGTCAAGGACAAATATGAATTTCGAGTTTGAAAATGTATTCATGAAAAAGAAGAAAGGACTAAATCAGCCAAGTTTCCCAAAGTGAATAAAAATCTGACCTTGGCCTAGAGACATTAAATATAATAGCCTTCATTCTGGTCAAGCCTCAAATTGAACTGATTTAGATTGCTATAAAGGATAGGCCACCGGCTCTAGTAAGTCTAGATTTGCTAAAAAATGGAAACAAAATGGCATACCAAATGGATAAATCGTATGTTCTTAAAACTACACTTCCTGAAAATCCAAATACACACTATAATAACTCCTCTGTGGATTTTAAATAGCTACACTGACATATGCTATGGGTGAATTCCATTAATATTCAACAGTTATCAATCAAACCATGTCATCCATCATTCAAGGACTACCTGGATAGCATAATGATTGAATTCAATAATGAGTTTTTGCAAAGTGATCGGGAAGACAAGCAGAGGAAAGAGTCAAGCAGCAGATCGAGTTGTATGTTCAATCCTCCATCTAACTGGATAATAGCTTATTAGTATGTGAATGAGGCTACTCACTGGCATACAATGAGAATAAAATCGCACAAATAATAGTCAAGAAAAGGTACAAGAAGCATCTAGCATGCTAAGAAAAAACAATTAATGGAAATGTGGCAAACTTTTGTCAGATTCAATACATAAGATTCTGGAGTTGAGATTACATACCAACACTTAAAGACATCAACGCTTTCTTCAGCCCACCAGACATATTTATGGCATCAAAGGTCGCCATAGAATCATCAACTGAATCCCCCTTCTTCAGTGACACACTTGCAAATATATTTTCATCTTGTTGGGGTCGTCGAAAACGTAGCTCCATGGAGAATTCAGTTTCATTATGTATCCTTAATAAAGGAGAAACCACAACTGACAACCCATCCTGTATGAATATACAAAGAAAAAAAAAAGGAGTGAGGCACAGTACACATCACATGATTACATTTTGTCACTTAATTGATTCAAGAACTTCAGAAGAATACCTCAGAGTTCCTTGAAACACTAACTACAATGAATGGTCCAGGGTAACTTCTAGAGTCTGTTCAAGGACCACAAAGGTTTCAGCTTAATTAAAAGTTTAATAATAAAGTATCACTTTCTGAAACGCTTTAGAACTAAATAACAAAAGAATAGAATAATAGCTCATAGTCTTGAACTTAAATATCCAAAATTAATGTGGAGTTTCCATCAAACGACAAACAATAAGATATTAATTACTGCAACAGTGTAAGCTTCAACATCACAGCTGTTGTTACAAGCGTCAATAAAACCTAGCTGAAGCACCTTTCCAACTTCTAGATATTCAGTTATTTGCATCAGATACTTAACTTTGCATAATTTTCAACTTATGCAATATATGTTATCTAACCAATGACCAAAGTAAGAAAAAAAAACACTTATTTTCTCTTAAATCAAAACTAACTGAGACAAAAGACTCAATATCATAATCATGACCTTCAGTGTTTAGAGTTTTCTGTCTACTTATGTAATTTGCACAATTGTTGTGCTGACTACCTTGAAGTGATGTTATACGCGTTCGCCAAGCAAGTGTTTTTGCTTTCACAAGTGAAAGATGAAGTGAGGATGTCACAAAAGATCCAAGATCTGAAAGTTGAATGGCAAGTATTGAAGCACCTTCTGGTTGTTGATTTTCTAATAATGGGTGCCTAAAACATGTAAAAATCAGGGATCATGAGTCAATTAAATATTAATTTTGAGAGCAAGAAAAGAAATATTAGTCCACTATATCTCGAAGTCATCACCAACATAATATCATGCCCCAAAACAAAAGAGGAAATCTAATTGTTCCCATCATACGTAAATACTCTAATATCTACTGATTGACCATTATTAAGGTAAAATAATAAGCTATAGCCTGGATCTTCAAAGCCTTCTGTTCATTTCTAGTGGTGATGACCACGGCCAAGAACAAATTCAGGCTTTTGAGCGTTAAAGGATTAAACTAATAACAGTGAAGTGCAAAACTACTTGTCCATTTGAAGAAAGGACAACAAAAAACATCAAGTGTCAACATGCCTTCAAAAGCTATTTGTTTTACCTAAAATGAGCAAGAATCAATTGGAAAATAATAAGAAGGATAGATAAGCTGAAGTTGTGAGCATGATGAGTAAAACTATGACAAGTTACCTCAGGAACACGGAAGCAGACTGTTTTCTGGCTATTGTCACCCTTTTCCCATCAAAGAAGTGACATATAAGGTTTAAACCAGACTGGTTTTCCACCTGTCACCAGAAACATTTCTACTATACATTACAGGACAATAAGAACATGGAAGAATAGAAGAAACAAACATCTAATGCTTGTTATTTATAGTTAAACTTCCAATTCACAATGACAAAGTTATCAGTTTTAAAGATGTCACACTCAAACTCCAAATTAAACGTCTTCCAGTTATATAACGGAAACATGTTATCCACTGAAATAAATTAAAGATGTCAAAAATCTTGTCTCTCCAAATTTGGAAGCTCATTAATCAATTAAGTTATTACCAGCACTTGACTTAATCAAAAGCAAAAGCAAATCTAAGCATTTCAAACCATTGTTGTCCATCACTACCCTTTCTATAGCCTGTATATTTAACCTAAGCTGAATTAATATCTGTAGATATATTTCCTGAGTATACTTGCAGCAGTAAAAACACTATAAATAAACACAGAAGAATCTATACTTGAAAATGATATTGCACAGCCAACTCTTTCAAACACATTTCTTGGGAACAAATAGAAACATTTTATCAGAATTGAAGGCATCATATGCCTTTACATTGTTCAACATGCATATCAATATGACTTGTTAAACTATCATTGTGGAATAATATGAATAAACATTGTAAGAGCTTAAGTGCAAAAAATGGTAAAAACTATTCTATATTGCTTCACATAATCTGTAAGAGGGGCAAGTAAGTTGCATAAAACAATAAAAATGGTAACACAAACCTTGCAGCAATTAGCCAAAATTGTAGAGCTTTGCACTGAGAAGGGACCAGCTAAATTTAATTTCCCAATTACAAAGAGAAGTATGTCCATGGATACCTCAGTCAGGGATATATTCCACTGCAATGTACCATAATACAAAATTGTAAGCACTAGTCATACAAACCTACCACCCTCCATTGTAAACCCATGCCCCAAGGAAGAGGAAGAAGAAGAAGAAGAAGAAGAATTTGGTAGCAGAAGAGATTGTCTTAATCCTCAAATGTTCAGACCTCTTCAGTTCTACAATAGATATGAACAGGTACACCATGCTCAACAGTGTTCGAACCCTGAGGCAGAAAACTTGAACGGTAGAAGACAAAGATATCAACAGGGCAAACAAGTTCTCTCCTACATGCAATAAGAGCAACAGAATCATCAAATACTGAAATGTGATACCATGATACAAAATTTTAAGAATGGAAACATACTTGGTTACTTTATCCAAGATAAATAATTACCAAAAATTTCTTTGAGCATCAAAGTAATGCAGCGCCATACTTATTGTACTCATAACCCTGACTTTATAGGAAAAAAGCTGGACATTAAGTTGAGTATTATGAAGGCAGGCACGAAGGAGAGGAAATCTGTCTTTTGTATCTAAGAGTTCGTGAACTATTGTCAAAGAAACATTATCAATTTTCAGTTGAATACAAGGGAGATCTCTATTCTTCTCAGAAGTTTGCCCTCTGTCTTCGCATATGCCAGTATGTAAATTAGCATCAGAAGCCTCCAAAGAGTATCTATCCAATGAACTCTGGATCACTTTAAACTTGAAAGGATTTCCAGGCTTCCTAATGAACTCCGGAGCCCCATCAATGAAAGCAACACCACAATCATTCTTCTTATTGACCAAGTAAAATGTACCTTCAGTTAATCTATTATTGAGCTCCAAATCAACCTCACTCTGATAACTTTCCGTTTGACAAGGAACGGCTTTCCAGAGCGACTTCCCACCACTGTTAGTGCCAGAAAGCTCAACAAAAACTGATCCTGGACAATAGCTGAGCTGTAATGGTTCACCACTATCACTTTTGGCATGTAATGAAATCAAGGAGAACCACAATACTGATGATTTCCAAATTCTCTGTTTATAGTGTCTGACCTACAAAAATTGTTGTAGTGAAGTTAGAGGGCACAAAATGGTAGCAGGTCCAAAACGGATAGAAATATTGAGTAACTCAATGGAAAAAAGGAAAAATCAATAAATTCAACAAGAAAAAGTTATTTGCATATGATAATGTGACATAAATCGAGACTAGAAAAAAATATGCTGCACCAATTGAATGCATCTCTACTCCTTAAGAAGATAGTTGCCTGAACTCCACACAACAATGGAATCCAATGGATTTAGGATGTGTCATAGTTATTACTCAAAATAAGATACAGATCCTCACCATTCCTTTTCTGTTCATGTTAGGATTCTTCGGGGGAGAGAGAGAGAGAGCAGTTAGTTAGGCTGAGATGGTTAATTAGTTAGGCGTAACAGAATGTACCTAGAGAGAAGGG
>JANTNU010000235.1:7513235-7523540 GCA_024752395.1 Erythroxylum havanense | reverse complement strand
TGTGATGCTTGTGAATTTGCTAAGCATCAAAGAATTTCTTTTACAAGGTCTGAATACAAACCCACAAAACCTTTTTCTCTTATCCATAGTGATCTTTGAAGGCCACTCATGTCACTAATAGAACCAATTCAAAGTGGTTCATCATATTCATTGATGATCATGCTCGTTTGTGTTGTGTGTTTCTTTTGAAGGATAAAACTGAAGTCCCTACTATGGTCATCAACTTTTATTAGATGATAAAAAATCAATTTCACACAAGTATTCAAGTCCTTTAAACTGATAATGATACTGAATATTTTAATCAACATGTTCATATATGCTTCCAAAAACATGGAATTGTCCACAAAAGTACTTGTGTCAATAGTCCTCAACAAAATGGGATTGTTGAACCAAAAATTAGACACCTTCTAGAAGTAGCTAGGGCCTTCATGTTCACTAGCAATGTTCCAAAATTTTTTTGGGGGGATGTTATCCTTACTGCAACCTACCTTATTAATCGAATGCCTAGTTGTGTCCTTTCTTTCAAAACACTTAAAAAATTTCAAGAAATCCATACTACTACCCGTCTTGAATCCAACCTGCCTCTAAAGGTTTTCAGGTGTACAGCCTTTATTCACAGCTATTCACGCAACAAACTTGATCCAAGAGCCAAAAAATGTGTGTTTCTGGGTTACTCTGCTACACAAAAAGGGTATAAATGCTATGATCCGATATCAAAAAGGTTGTTTGTTAGTCGTGATGTCACTTTTTCTGAGACAAATTCCTTTTATACTAAGTCTTCGATTCGGAGGGAGTATTGTAGAGAGTTTGGTGATGAATCTCAGCCAGAACCTCCTTGTACATCTATTCCTGAACCTATCCTAACACCTATGTCCAATGCATCTCCTATAGAGACAAGTCCTGATACAGAAGAAGTAGCCATGCCTGACAATACACTCAAAGTATACTCTCGAAAGAAGAAAACAAATAGGTACACTCCCTTTTCCTGAAGCTATAGCAATCTCTGAACTAATGTAGGTTCTTACCAAAGAAGCTCAGAGTAGCAATACAAAGGAACAAGAAGACAATAAAGATCTAGAACTGCCAATTGCTTTACGGAAGAAATCTAGATCATATACCATGCACCCGATTGAGAGGTTTCTCTCTTATGATGCTCTATCTTCTCAATATAAAGCATTTATTGCTAATTTGGACATAACTGATATTCCCAATAATATCCAAGAAGCTCTTAAAGTTCCATAATGGAGAGAAGCAGTTTTTGAAGAAATAAGAGCACTTGAAAAAAAATGAAACGTGGGAAGAAGTTGATCTGCCAAAAGGGAAGAAACCCATGGCGTGTAGGTGGATCTTCACAGTCAAATACAGGGTTGATGGTTCCATTGAGAGATATAAAGCAATATTGGTAGCAAAGGGCTATACTCAAACCTATAGGATGTATTACAAGGATACATTTGCACCTGTGGCCAAACTAAACACTATCAAACTATTGCTCTCTGTAGCTGCTAACTTCGATTGGCCCCTTCAACAACTTGACATTAAAAATGCCTTCTTGAATGGCAAACTAAAGGAAGAAGTACATATGAAACTTCCTCCAAGGTTTGATAAGAAAGGAAGAGTAAACAGAGTAGGCAGACTTAGAAAATCCCTATATGGGCTGAAACAATCACCAGGAGCTTGGTTTGAAAGATTTTCCAAAGTCCTAAAAACAAAAGGATGCACACAAGCTCAAACGGACCATATAATGTTCTTTAGAATTAGAGAAGGTAAGAAAACAATTTTGATTGTGTATGTAGATGATAATGTTGTAACTAGTGATGATGTAGAGGAAATTACAAGACTCGAGTCAGCTTTGAGGAAAGAATTTTAATTTAAAGACTTAGGAGAAATGAAGTATTTCCTAGGCATGGAATTAGCAGATCAAAGAAAGGGATCTACATCTCACAAAGGAAGTACATTCTTGATCTCTTGAAGGAGACAAGAATGTTAGGATGTAAACTAAGCACCACCCCCATTGAAAGTACAAAGCTTGAAGATGAAGATAAACTAGTTAATCGTGAAGAATACCAGACACTAGTGGGAAGACTAATTTATTTGTCTCATACTAGACCATATATTGTTTTTGCTGTGAGTGTTGTAAGTCACTACATGCATGCACCAAAAAGTAAGCATTTTGAGGTAGTTTATAAGATCTTACAGTATTTAAAGGGTACTCCTGGGAAAGGATTATTATTCAAAAGGGGACATCAAAGAACATCTGAAATATATACTGATTCAGATTGGGTAAGTTCAGAAGATTATAGGCGCTCAACCACTGGATATTGCACTTTCGTGTGGGAAAATTTGGTCAAGTGGCAAAGTAAGAAGCAAAAGGTGGTAGCCAAGAGGAGTGCAAAAGCTGAACTTAGAGCAGTTGAAAGGGATTTGTGAAAGTATCTGGTTAAAAAGAGTGCTAGCATAATTGGAAATCATTTTTGAGTCACCTATAAAGCATTATTGTGATAACAAGGCAACCCTCAGCGTGGCACACAATCCAATCCACCATGAGAGAACAAAGCATGTTAAAGTTGATCGACATTTTATCAAGAAAAAGATTGAAGATGGGACAAAATGAGTAACTTATGTACTAACAAAGAAGCAGACGGCAAATGTATTTACCAAAGGACCTCAAAGACAAGTATTTGAAGAATGTACCAACAAGTTAGACATGATTGATATCTATGATCCAACTTCAGGGGAGTGTGGTCAAGATATGGTATTATCACATAATATTGTGATAATCTGATTGTAATCATATTATATTAGATAGCATTATCTTAGGGATAAACATTATCTTAGGATTACCTCCTGTATTTGTATAAATCCTCTATCCTATTCAGTATTCCATTCAAGCACTACAGTCTCTAAGAAATATAATATAGAGCAAAAACAGCTCTTATTCACCATAAACATCTAGGTGCAAGGATTGCTTTGTAGGAAGACACAGACATTGAAAAACTTGTTCAGAAATTTATATGTTGACGACACGAGGGCAACAATGCAAATAAAAGCAACTTGTTACCTTAAAAAAAGCCTCTTTTCCAACAAGAGAGTAATGAATTACACCAACCACACCATGCTTATTTTGTCCTTCTTGAACTGCAAAGTACATATGCTGATACACATCTTGAATTGCTACGATTGCTCCTATCCATTCGACAGACAAAGTTGGTAGAAGTTTAACCAGTATGAGTCAAAAAGAACATAATCTCGTTTAGAAGGTACCATCAGGAACCATATCTTCCACAGCTCCTTCACCGTTGTTCCAGTGATTTTCTTTCAGTTCATTGGTTGACTCATTGTTGTTGGACACAGTGGAGAGGGATGAAAGAATGGATGAAATCATCTGATTTGACAAAGCAGATGTCAAAAGTTAAATATAGATATGCTTTCAATGATCGGATAAGATACAGTAGCAATAACAGTTGATTGCAAAGTTGATTATTTGAACTTATAGCAATTAATGTGATCATTAAGAAAAAATAAAAGAGAATAAATTAGCACAACTAACCAGTGTGTCAGATAGGGAAATAATCATATCAAAACCTGAAACAGAGCCCCTGCCTATCCAAACTTGATTCAAGTGCAGATGACCATCATGAGGTCTCTCAGCGGTTAAGCAAGCAGCTAAATGATGTAATATATGATTCTGTTGTCTTCCACTCCTGTTTAGAGATGTCATGGTAGAATTTGATGAGGATTCATTAACTGGGACAGAAGAAAAGTGAGGAACTTGATCTTCATTTTCTACATATGTTTTAAGGACTTGAGTGAGGATTGCAATGCGAGAAAGATCAATCTTCAATTTCTGCACCAAGCTTTTGGATTCAAATAGCAAATGAACATCAACCTCACAGACAAGTTCCTGAAGACAACCTGCACAAAGGGATCGATCAGTTGAATATGCAAATAAATTCCTCAAGGGAAAGAGAAAAGAGGATAATTACCTGGGTTATCATCAGCAATAAGAACCACAGAAATTTGAGTCACATCTATGGTGAAAGCTGCAGGCAATTGCCATTTGTTTTGTTGAGTTGTATCCATTGTTTCGTCTGCCCTATTTTCAGCATTTTGAACAGATCTATCAAATGATAGAATGATTGAGAGAAGATCCCGGGAAAGACGAAGATATGAAGCAAAACTCCGAGCAAACATCATCAAAGCTTTAGCTTCAAGTAATAGATGGCCACCCTGCATAATTGCATTAGTTTCTTAGTCCAGTAGTTGAACCTAAAGAAGGAAGAATCCAAAATAAAAGAAATTGGAAAACAATGAAGCATACAGTAATCAATATCCTGAAAAAGTAAAGAACAATAAATCAGAATAAAGACAATATAACTAATTTCTTAAAAATTCAGCACCTTTATATCCCAACAGATTGCCTGTAGGTTTTTCCCAACTGAAATAGATGATGTAAACTTGTCAAGTTGTTGTGCTTCAAAAAGAAATTTCTTTAGTGAGCATCTTCCCACATAAAATTCATCCAGAGTAAAAATGACAAGCATCCAATGGCTCGAGGGTGCAGCAAAATCCAAGTGGTCAGCAACTATAAAAGATTGGCCATGTGAAATATTGAACTCTTTTATCAAAGCATTGTCGGCTGTGTATGGTAAACTATCATCCACAGCATTGCTGCTAGATGATTCATCTGAACTTCTAAGAGGTCGGCCCAAACATATATATGAAGAACAATTGGAAAGAGATGCTTCATACAACCAACTGTTAGATTGTTTCATCAAGTTTTCTATGAGGGAATGATCAAAGCTTCTGCTCATGTTATCCAGCCTGAAAAGTACAGATTGAACTCCAAACAAATCAAAGAGAATTTCGAGCTTCCCTTCTTCAAAAGATATTTTGACACTGCTTTTAGGAACAGAATTCCAAATTCCACAATCAGAAAACCTACGATCAGCCAACTTTTGGCGACTGAAACCAACATCACTCTCCAACTCATTCACCCTAGAGCTTAGAACTATATCCATTGACTTGAAAATGAAGGTGCCGTTAGCTGAAACTAGAAGATTTGTATGAATCAAAGGCATTCCTTGGGAAGCAATCTCAACATTCCCAGACTCCATGATCACTGTCTTACGTTGTTCAAGAACTTCAAGAGGTGCCCATTTAAAACTATCGCTGGTACCAGAAGCATATGAAAGTGCCGAAGATAAACCTGCAACTGCCTAGAATGGGAATGATGTAGTAAACACAGGAATTAGGTCACTATATGAACATTAAAAGAAACACAAGGAGGTCGACAATTTTTTCTTTCACAAGTAATCAAATTTAGCACATAACCATTGTTCAATTTGTAACAATTGAACATACTCATGGCAGAAAGCTTAGGGCTTAAAACAAAAGAGGATAAGATTTTCTGCAATCTTCTGAGGTACCGGCACAAACAAGTTATACATTCAAAACCCAATTACACGAATAAAGGACACAATCACCTGAAAGAGAACAGACAACTCATCCATATTTGATAGAATTGTGAATCCAGTAAACACCGAGCATAAAGCTGCTGAGAAAGCTGTAATTGTTTTGGCAAGCGTGTAGACAGACTCCCTGCAAAGGCCACAATTCAGTTAGAACAATGATCGTATGCATTTTTGTTCTATTAGGGACTGCAAAAGATATTTACCGTCAATCATTCAACAATAATCAGAATTATTCCATGGTTTCTAAACCTCTTAAATTCAATCAAGAACTAAGAAGTATTGCAACATTACAAAGGAGGACCAAATGCATGCTTTTCCTCTTAAGAAGCAAGAACATGTGGAGCAATGTAAAAAGGCACATGATTTCATCATTATCAGCCTAAAAAGGAAAACAGTACATAGATACAGTTTGGAAATTCCCTTATTCTATATAGCTAATACATGAAAGAGGAATAAACAACAAATTTATGTATAAATTTGCTGCAGTTTGAAGCAATCAACATGTTTGAAAAAGGAAAGGGAAACAGCACCACAAAAGCAAGGTGTTCAAAACTTCCAATTATCAGAATCAGAAGCAAATGAAAAGGCCACAATCATATACCTGAAGAATGATAAATGAAGAGCTATTGGTCTCAAAACAAAACTGGAGATCTGTTGTCCTTCAGCCAAATCTTCAATGTAAAAGTTCAAACCATTAACTGATAGGAAGGAACAAAGCGAAACCCACTCCTGAGATGCATGCTTTTCATTATCTGATTTAGGAATTTCAATAATACGAGGTTTTCTTATCTGGCACTCTGGTTCTACATAACCAAAGCTTGCCCACTTAGTTGATGAAAAATTGGATTTTGAAGTTGGCCATACAACAACCTCGATATTTTGGACATCAAATCCAAGGTCAAAACTATCTTGAGTCCCTGCACTATTCATGTCAGCATTCTCATAATTGAATCCATCTTTTTGTAACAAAATTCGGATACAAGGACCCGTTATGAATGCCCCAAGTTGAATACATTTATCTGGTAGCAATTTGAGCAAAGCCATCTTCATTTTTCTGGCACAAGAATCATGCATCTGCTCCCAACTGAAATGCAGTTCATGTTCTGTGGTTGAGCGAAAATGAGTAGGGCCATCCAGTCTTTCATGGTCCCTGTTCCAGTTCAATGCATGCTGTATCTGCCCAAACAATATTATCATGGATAATATGGATGAATACTCGAAACATAAATTCAGTTTCCCTACTATCAGACAACATTTCCAAAACCCTGAATCTGGACACCTCGGGCCGGCATATGCCAAAGAGTTTTTGGTTTCAAAAAGAAGCCATGGATCCTTAGAGTACTCAATCTCAATACCATCATATTTTGTCAAAGTTCTTTTCCAATTCAAACACATTTCTTCCAGAAATTCCTTCAACTGTGAGTTCTTGACATTGTCAGCTTGACCTACAGCACTTTTTTCAGTAGCTTGTGAAGAAGAAAACATAACTGCAGGCTCAGCCTTCAGAACACGTTTTGGATTATAGAACTTGCCTTTCTGATGCCCTTTACTAGAATTAAAACGACTCTTGGAACTTCTTTGCATAGTTGTAACACCCACAACAGGAGAAGACTTAACCTCCAATGTCCCACAGGAAACAGACAATGTCTGTTCAACAATATGATCACAATACATTAACAATAGAGCATCAATTGACAGATGCAATGAATGAATATTGAGATATGGCATTGCGGTAGGTGGTTCCATATCTTGCTCAACATTTTGAACTGTGATTTTGGGAATAAAATTTATTGAAACCTTTCCAAAATTTAGCAACAGGAAATATTGCGGACAATGATCTTCAGGTTGCTCATCAGGTTCTTGCTCTGGGAGGAAGTACATTAATAACAGGAAAAAATTTACAATTGAGAGGAATATTCTGCATATCATATTCCAAAGGAATAGAACTGCTAAAAACATCTTTGAAAGATAATTGACATGAGCACTTATTGAGGATGGCCTGTAACCATCATCTTCACCGTGTTGAACACAGGAAGCTACTCTGTCTCGAGCTATTCGTCGTGCCTGAGCAATAGCTTCAGCCGGTAGCTCTTTCTCAATACTAATAATAACTTCCCAATTATGTTTGGCAGAACTCAGAAATAAATTGTCCTGAAGCATCTTACTGGTGGCAGTTTTTGATAATAAGTCACCAGGATTTCCAACCACAACGAGTAATTTCTCATATGCATTGAGATAACGCAACCAAAGACATACAAGTCCAACCAAATTATGGAAAGAAAATTTGGGAGATGAAACCGCAAATCCTAGTCTGTTTGCAGCCAGCTTCCAGAGCTGTCTACCATTTCTCGCATACTTTGATTCCTTCATTGATATTTTACTTAATGCTAAAATTACAGTGAGCTCTAGTGGAGAGAATGACAGACTCAATTTTGGAACACAGACACTTAATTCAGCAATCTGCAGGTCATTCAGTTTAATACACATAAACATATCTGTGTTAGGAAACATGATTTTCGTCTGATCATCCATTGCATATCCTACCTCAAAACCTTGAAAATCCACGGCAACAAAAGTCTCCTTCAGATGTCTAAAAGTTGCTCCAATCAGGCCTCTTAAAAGACATCCATACTCAAGGTACTGAGGTCTTGCATTAAGCTCATTCAATTTCAATGAACAAACCAAGGTACCATTAGACGTGAGGACCTGAACTTGCAGATTAATATCCACTATCTGCACATGGCAATGTTTGAGAACAAGGTTCCACAGAGATATCTTTAAATGATTTCTAGGAGTGGTGGCCAAAATCTTCTCCAGTATGTCATGTAAAGCACAACCCTGATAGGGAAAAAATAAAAATAATAAGAGAGGGAGAGAGAGAGAGGTGACTGTTGCTTCTCTCAATATCTTGCTGATCAACTAAGCAATAGAATTCTTCTTTGCTAAATCACGAACTAAGATAAAAGTAAATACTAAAGCAAACTCACACCAATCAAATCCCAAGTGTTTCACCACAGAACTCATTTTACTTCTCTGCCACAGAAATGATTAAACTTACAAGTGGCAGGTAAAGAAAGTACAGTTACACACTGTAATACTGGGAAAGCCATTTACAACACCATTAGCCAGAAGGAGGATTATAATGTTGCAAGTTCAAATTTAGACCTGAATTATCATTTTTGGTATACAGCTAGTAAATGAAATGCCCCCCTCTTCACAGTATTTCACAGATGCATTTCCCAATAATTTTATAACAAAAAGCGCTTGCATATATTAGATCAGAAAAAGTCAGCATCTCATAGATTGGAAAGAAGTAATCATCTCAAGCACAAAAATCTCAAACAAATTCACCGATATCCAAGTACCTCAGGATCAATCCCAGCTAGAATCTTCCTCCTTTCCTCATTCTCTAACTCACTCGACTTCCTACCTCTCCTCAAACTCCGCTCTTCCACCTCCCTGCAAACAACACCAAAATCATTTCGAATTCTGTAAGGAAAAGTTCAGTCACGCCAAACAAATGAACAAACGCACATTTACAAATGACTTTAGGACAGTGACTTTACCCTGCCGATAGTGTGACACTGACCCCACGAACTTCAATTTTGAAGGCTTCAACCGACCAGTTAGAGAAGTGAACACTGAATTCCTCCACTCTAACCTCCTTGAAAGAGAATTGAAAAGACTCGTCGAGAATGAGGTTTAGAGCAGAAGCATCCAAACTGAGGTTTCTCGCGGTAGCGTGAGAGTTGATTGGTCCGAGTCTCAGTTCCAGCTCCGGCTCGTCTCGGAGCCATGGACGTAACAAAGATTCGAGTTGCCGCCGGAAAATGTAGTGTACGAACATAACGAAAGAAATCAATCAATCACTTCGAGTGTGGGAAACCAATTTCCGTAGCTTGGACATTTACAAAAACGTTTCTTGATTCTGAAAGCTTCTGGAGAACAAACCGAATGGACAACAGTCAGCTAATTTGGCTTTTACCAGTTTCTGTCTGAAGTTACCTTTCAGGCTACCTACGGGTCGGTCGATGGTATTAATTTTTAACGGTCAAATGGGCCGACAACATGACTTGAGGCTTATACTAATTAGTGGAGCTCTTTTATGGGCATATGGTGAGATCCGAAACAAAGGGGTTTGGGCATATAGTGATTCCGATTGTCCAAAGTCCAAACTCCAAAGTAAAATATAAATCGAACCATAAATAATCATTATATAGATCTACAAAGATTGATAAATCTAGATATTATAAAAAAAAAATTAGAACAGTATATGATGTTATTTACTAAGTTTAAGGGAAAAAAACCATTTTAAGCTCTATATTTTGATGCTTAGAATACTTATTCTCTAACTTTAATTTTCATGAAATAAATTTTTGAACATTAAACTTTTTTTCTCACTCATTGAATTGGATAGTGAAAGATACCAATTTATTGATTTATGCAAATATTTGTTAAATAATTCTTAAAAAAAATATCAGCTTCATTCTTGCAAGACGTGATACATCTTTAGCTTTGGCTATGGTCATCAAAATCAAATCTTCAATGGAGCAGATTAAAGGAGTTCAAGGCAATACAAGCATGATATTTTTCGTTTGGTAAGGTAATACTTATAGTTTTAGCGAACTTTGATAAGGTTATCCTTTCTAGCTATTGTCATCAAAATAGAAAGTGCAAAGGAGCAAATTAAAAGAGCTCTAGGAAATATGAGCATGAAGCAGAGAGAAAATTGATGATACTTAAGGTTTTAATGAACTTTAAGATATGAAATACTTACATGCGACAATTTCACGGGCATTGTCATTGTTACCACTAACAATTATGGATACAAAAG
>JANTNU010000235.1:7469811-7491264 GCA_024752395.1 Erythroxylum havanense | reverse complement strand
AATAATATTCCAATAGTAAGCATATTTCGTACTAAATGTCGTTAATATTTTAACCCCTACTTTGGGGCGTTACACATTGGGTTCTTGAGCTTTGGTAAAGCTACCGGAACAAAATTATAATGTCCTTCCTAATCAAATTTAGACTGAAAATTAATTTGATAAGATAAAATATTTAAGGTTTAAAAAGTTTAACTAACATTGGATTATTATAAAACTAGTTAAAATTGAATAAAATTAAAAATTTTGAAAAAATAATTGAAGAACATTGAAAAATTTCAAATAATTAAAAATAAAATTTTAAAATAAAAATTAATTGATTTATTTTAATTTATAAAAATTAAACAAATAATTAAAATTTTGATTATTTTTTAATAGTAAAAATTATTAAACTAAATTAAATCAAAAAGTTAAAAATTAATCTGTAAAATTAATAAGTTCAAAAGATAAATTCAACCAGTTTAGTTGAATTGATCTAATAGTTATATCTTTATTCTTTGAAAACTTAACAGGTCAAACCAATGCAGTTATACTTAACACCAATCTTTTTGATTTTTAAATAGGTAAGTTTAAAAAGTGACCTCAACTCAACTAAAGTACAAAACTTACTTTAATTGAATTTTAAATTAAATTTAGTGAAAAAGTTTAGATTTGAATTAAACTTTTCGTTTAAAGCCTTTAATTTGATTGTGGGATAAACTGTTTATTAGGTAAGGATAAAACTATACATTATCAGACCTCCTTAAACTTTTGTACCAACAAACTCATAATTATTATTTTTTAAAGGTTTATTAGATAAATTAACTATATGTTTTAAATAAATTATTTAAAAATAAAATTGATAAATTCCAATGATTAAACACAGTTAACAAGACAAATTACATGCTAAGCTGCGTGAGAAAGACCCCCGATTCATCTTATATTAGGAGAGGTAAGCACTCCCTCAGAAAGTGATCAAAAATAATGATCCTAAGGAAAAATTGGCTTACAAATCACAGTTTTTTTCCCCTAACAGTAGCTTTTTAAACGAGAACCCTAGGCACTTTTTCCACGAAGAGATAACTTTAATTTGATTTGTGACTTTGAAATGCTATAATTTGTGTTTTCTAAGTAAATCTAGAAAAAAAAAAGAAAGCTTTGTTCCCTTTCCACTAAAAATCACCACATGCTGAAACAAAGCGATCTCTGAAGTTTGAATCGGAAGAGCGGCCGCCCAGTTCCTTCAAGTTTCAGAACTGGAAAGTTGGAGCCCAGTAATTATATAAATATCTTGTTCCTACTCACTCCCAGAGATTGCTATGAACAAAACTTAATCACGGGATAATCAACGTTTAGCAGCTTGGAGTTGGAGTTGGAGTTGGAGTGTCGTAATATAATAAACGGAAATCATATTTTATGCAAATGAACAAGAGATTAAAATTCCAACTGAATTATTGACACCACATTACATTGGGTTGAGTGGTCCCACCGCCCAACCCGACACCTAACGTTGTCCCGATTCCCCGTTTCCATTTCCACCAGACCAGACCACCTTGAAAGAAGACAAAAAGGTGTGCCCCACTCCTCCTCACCTTTCACATAAAATATACATATAAAACTTGGTAATTCATGTATTAAGATCAATGTTTTATCTTTTATTAGAGACTTATCTAATTCGAACATAAATTAGTTTGAATGTAAATAATTTAAAAATATTTTTTTATAATTAAAACCTTCTTAAAATATCTTATAAGAAAAAAAAATACATATAAAATAACATTCTAATTAGTAATTAGATCCAACATTTTTTTTGTTTTTTGGGGTAAGCTGTAGATTCCATTTCCTTCTTGTCCATGTTCATCTCTTGTTTTTTGTCTTTTGGGCTGTCACTTTCTCTTCATTCACACATTCAACATTTCCCAACACATTTTCCTCCTCCCCAAACGCCAATTTTAAATCAAAATTTGCTACTGTTTGTCCTCTCCTTCCTGGTCGCGTCTGATTTCCAAATTCCAAAAGCAGAAAAACCCCAACTTTTCCCTTTCTTATCCAATCCCCTCCATTTCTTTTCCCTCTACTCCCAAGCAAAATCCCTTATTCCTTTTCCCCCCTTTTTTCTTTCTTCGCCTTTCCTTGTACACCAACCATAGGCTGCTAGACCATCACTTACTATTCTACCATCTAGCTAAATCATTGAGCTCCCTTCACTTTCTGTTCAAATTTGAGCTAAAGATGCAAACTTTGTCTACGCCTTTTAAAGATTATGATGATTAGTGAAGTTAGGGTTCTGGATTAGTCTCGTCTCCACCCAGAACAATGCCGCCGGTGACGGAGGATGGTGTCCAGTACTCCTTTGCCGTCGAGTACAACGGCCCTCCGGTCTCTTACGACATCCCACGCGCTGTCCCCATCAACGTCGGCAAAATTCCGGTCGCCGCCGTCGTGTCTCAACTCTCTCTCCCCGATAAACTGTCCTTGCCGGTGATTAAACCGATTTTAGCGTCCGATCCTAGTAAGAACTTTTCTAAAGAGCTGAAATCTACAGTGTCACCTACTTCTGTGATTGGAAACAATAGTAGTAGAGAATCTGGATCTGAGTCGGCGGCGGCGACAGTTTCTCCGACGTCGGTTATCGAGGGAGTTGCTGATAATAGTCAGGATTGTGGATTTTCAGGTGAGTTGAGTAGTTCAGGTGCGTTGGAATTTTCGAATTCTCGTTGCGTGTCTTCGTGTATTAGCCATGAGCTTTCTAATGAGTTGGTGAGTGGTGCTAGGAGCTCCAGCACTTTAGGTTTCTCTGATAGTTTTGATAATAAGAGCCAAGGTTCGTCAAGATTGAGGATATCTAATGAATTAAATCAAGATTGGGCGTCAAATGAGTCCGTTGTTAGTACTGAGTACCCGTCTTCACGGGTTTCCAACCTCAAGACTTCTGGGGATTGTCCCAATGAGGTGGTTGATGGTACAAAACGACCCCAGGTCACCTTTGGGGGTGTTGAATCAGATGATGTTGCTGGTCTTGGAGTTGCTAATGACAATGATGAGTTCGGAGAAGAGGAACCAAGGGTTTTGCAGGGGAAAAGAGAGTTGCAGAATAA
The DNA here is from genome assembly GCA_024752395.1 of Erythroxylum havanense. Classification (NCBI taxonomy): domain Eukaryota; kingdom Viridiplantae; phylum Streptophyta; class Magnoliopsida; order Malpighiales; family Erythroxylaceae; genus Erythroxylum; species Erythroxylum havanense. The sequence continues at coordinate 7,488,190 of JANTNU010000235.1, read as the reverse complement.
AGGGAAGAAAGGGACATGCTATAGGTGTTTTAAAGGGAATAGGTTTACGGAGAAGGAGGTTTGTATTGTTTGTGATGCAAAGTACTGCTGTAATTGTGTGCTTAGAGCTATGGGTTCAATGCCTGAAGGAAGGAAATGCGTTACTTGTATTGGGTATCCAATTGATGAATCGAGGAGGAGGAATTTGGGGAAGTGTTCCAGAATGCTTAAGAGACTGTTGAATGATTTGGAAGTGAAACAGATAATGAAGGCGGAGAAGCTGTGTGAGGCAAATCAGTTGCCTGCAGAATATGTTTGTGTCAATGGAATACCTCTTTGTCATGAGGAGTTGGTGATTTTGCAGACCTGCTCAAACCCACCCAAGAAGCTGAAACCCGGGAACTATTGGTATGATAAAGTGTCTGGTCTGTGGGGAAAGGTGAATATGGTTGTACATTGTCAAATAATTGAACATTTCTCAAGTTCTACACGATTTTGTTATAATATGGAGATTTGTGGTTGCATGTTTAAATGAAACAGGAAGGACAAAAGCCTTCACAGATCATTAGTGCCCATTTAAATGTTGGGGGACCCATAAGTACAGATGCTAGCGATGGAAATACACATGTTTACATAAATGGCCGAGAGATAACAAAGGTGGAGCTAAGGATGTTGCAGGTTCAAGTCTTCTCCTTTTTCCTTTTTTTTTTCTTTTCTTTTGAGCTGTGATATATGGGAGATCACTAAGGTTGAGTTGTTAAATGTTGTAGCTTGCTGGAGTTCAATGTGCTGGAAACCCACATTTTTGGGTGAATGAGGATGGATCATACCAGGAAGAGGGGCAAAAGAACACTAAAGGTTACATTTGGGGCAAGGTAAGTGCTATACGTGAACATGATCAGGTGGTTGAGTTTTCTGACACTTCCAAAGTTTATATTATTTTAGATAAAATGTGCTTACATTCTAGTTGCTTTGCAGGCGGGAACAAAGCTGGTTTGTGCTTTCTTATCATTGCCGGTTCCTTCTAGATCTTCAAATTCATGTGGGGAACAAGTGAACAGTCCTCTTAGCAGGTCTGTCCCGGACTACCTTGAGCAGAAAACCCTTCTGAAGATTCTTTTAGTAGGATATAATGGATCTGGAACGAGTACGATTTTTAAACAGGTACCTTGCAAATGACAGTCTTGGAGCGTGAGTTATTATGCTTACATCATTACTTGAATAGGATTTCATTCTTTGCTTGATTGCATCTGCCCAGGTGTATCCTTTCCTAAGGACTTATTAGTTAGCCCCGTTACTCTCAGTGGCATCATATTTTGTTTCAGGGTGTAGGTTATAGTTGATAGAAGGATTTTTTTTTTTTTTGTAACGGAAATCTCAAAATGGATTTATTAGGCCAAATGATTGATAGTCTGTTTTTTTTTTCGAAAAATATTGATAATGATTGTTGTTACCTCATAGTATGAGGGTTTGGTAATCTCTGTCATTAAGTGCTGGTGTCCATGGGAATGTTTATGAACTATGTCGCTAAAGATTTGGGAAAAAGTTAACATTTTGTTGTCTACTTGTCTGTCTTTGCCATTGATGGACTTCTTCTCATATATGCTTAACATCTGGGCAATTTTTGGTAAGGGGATTGTGATACCTAGACTTCCCATTATATTTTGATGCACATATTTGAAACTTAATTTTGCTGATTGTTTCTTTCAGGCCAAAATTCTTTATAAGCCGGTACCTTTCACTGAGGATGAGCGTGAAAATATTAAATTAACAATCCAAAGTAATGTATACGGTTATCTTGGTATACTTCTTGAAGGCCGTGAGCGTTTTGAAGAGGAAAGTTTGGATCAAATGAAGATAGAACAATCTTCTGATGGAAGTGACTCCACTGGTATGTAATGAGTTCCATCAATTCTTTCTTTTTTATTTCAAAATGCAAACATAAAAGTGAATAGCCAAGATGCGTACACTTAGAATGAAATATGCAGTTCCCAGCACGTCATAGAAATGCATAATACTCCTTGGGGGGTCTTTTTCTATTTGTGATATCGGCTGCATTAATTGATGCGGTTTTTATGTAATTGTACTATATCTTAAATTTAATCTGAAGTGGGCCTTTCAATTTTTTGGATAAACAATAAGAAAGCGGCTACTGTTTTCAAGATTTGTTTACTTTTAAACTGTGCAAGTTTTGGTAGAAAACAGTCACTGCAGATACTTGTAAGTTCTTAACAGTGTTAAATTAGTTGAGTGGCATATTGCACTTTTGGCAGGTTGTGCTACTTATATCAGTGGAGTCTAAACTGTTTTATAGTGCTTAATTGAGAATTTTCCATCACCAATTATGGGGCTTTAGGTGTGGTGTCCAGAATAGAGAGATATTCACTGCAACTATTGTATTTGAGTTAGATTTTGAGCTAAGTATGCATGAATCTTATGCTATTTGCAAAAAGGCCTGAAACACAATGTTTGTTAGCAGGGAGTGCCGGCAATAATCATTGGAAAACTGTCTATTCAATTGGCCCAAGGCTCAAATCTTTCTCAGATTGGCTTTTGAAGTCCATGGTGTCAGGAAATCTTGAAGTAATTTTTCCAGCTGCAACTCGTGAATATGCACCACTGGTTGATGAGTTGTGGAAGGATTCAGCTATTCAGGCTACCTACAATCGAAGAACTGAGCTGGAAATGCTGCCTAGTGTTGCTAGTTATTACCTGGAGCGGGTAGGGCATTACTTGATTTCTTTTTGTTTAGTTAAATGTCTTTGGCGGTAAATCTGTTTCTTTTAATTTTATATATGTTTGTACCCTATTTTATGTATACCTTACTCGTGTCTGACGGAAGATGGTGCCACAAATTGTTGAAAGGAGAAAATTATAAACTCAAGAGAGTGAGATTTGGTAGAGATTCTGTTATTCAAATTTGATGATTCCAAAGGGCTCTGAAAAGGGAGGGGTGGGTTGCGGTAGGAGGGGTTGTGATTCCAATGTGTTCACTTAACGGAAACTGGTGTAGTTTAAGTTTGTTCACAGTACCATTTTGTGTAGGCCTGTTAGGCGAGGTTATCTGTCATGCTAGCTCAAATTGTCCTGGTTCGAATAATCTCAACCTTCATTTATCAGATGACTAATGTGTTTACCAAAACCCACTCCTAGACACGTCTATGTGACAAACATGATGAACATCTGGGAAACTATTGTTGTTGCCTAATTGCTTAGATTATTTTCGTTCACTCAGGCTGTTGACATTTTAAGAGTGGACTATGAACCATCGGATTTGGATATCCTATATGCTGAGGGTGTAACTTCATCAAATGGTCTTGCTTGTTTGGATTTCTCATTTCCACAGTCAGCAGCAGATGATAAATTTGACACGGATGATCAGCATGACTCTTTAATTAGGTGTGTATCATCCTTTATATCTTATTGCTTTTATCTTTCGGAGGGGCATCATCCATCACATGTTATACAATGATATACGAGCAATTTTAAATGGGATTATCTTTTGGGCTGTATCCACTGCCTGCCTTTCCCATGATAAATATATTGTTTTTTTAAAATTATTTTGACTTTTTTTTCTTTCCTTTTTGAGCTATAGATATCAACTGATAAGGGTACATCCACGGGGGCTTGGGGAGAATTTCAAGTGGCTGGAAATGTTTGAAGATGTTGGAATGGTCATTTTCTGCGTTTCCTTGAGTGACTATGACCAATTTGTTGTGGATGGAAGTGGAATTTCTACGAATAAAATGTTACTTAGCAGGAGCTTCTTTGAGAGCATTGTTACTCATCCTACATTTGATCAGATGGACTTTCTTTTAATTCTAAACAAGTACGATCAGTTTGAGAAAAAGGTAGAACGTGAACCTTTGACACAATGCGAATGGTTTGATGATTTTCATCCAGTTGTCAGTCGGTATCGCTCCAACAGCAGCTCGAACAACAACAGCATTAATACTAGCCCTTCCCTTGGTCAGCTAGGTTTTCACTACATTGCTGTCAAATTCAAGAGGCTTTATTATTCGCTTACTGGAAGGAAGTTGTTTGTTTCTTTGGTGAAGGGGTTGGAGCCGGATAGCGTAGACGGAGCTCTTAAATATGCGAGGGAGATTCTGAAATGGGATGAAGAGAGACCCAACTTCAGCCTTAGTGAGTATTCAATATATAGTACTGAGGCAAGTTCCTATTCGCCATGATCAAATATTCAAGGATGGCTTGTATATGGCCCCTGCCTCTTACAACGTTTCTTGTTCACTGTAAATATATTGACATGTAAATGAGTGAGAATGAATTGTTTTACTTAATTTGAGCTTTGCAGCTGTAAGCTTGACAAAACGAATCCTTGCGTGTTTTTCCTCAGTCCCTTGCTGCTATATTTGTCTTACCAGATTACCATTTAGGATGTTTGCTTTACATTTTTCCTGTATTCATACACACCAAAAGAATCTGGTTTTGTATAATGCGAGTAGTTAATCTCTAAGCAGGAGAGTAATGTAACACGTTTGCATCTTGGGACAATGCCATTTGATTCAAGTTATGATAAGACCATTCCATGAATGATAGCCTCTATTGTTTAGGCCGCGAGCCACTTATGCCACGTTTCTCCATACAATATCCTGCTCAATTTGACCGATGCTTTTGCTTGGTTTCCTGAATACACTCAAACGGGTTGAGCAGTTTGGAAAGCAATTTCACGGAAAATGAGCCAACTTGAATCGCATAAATTGATAAAATGGCTACAAAAGATACCTACCCACTGGTACAAAATAGAAACTGCTCGCAACTTAAAGCTGCAAGTATGAAAAGAGTAATGCAAGAACTTGCACTTCCAATTGTAAGCCTTTTGCCAGTTAGGACATCCCAAAATTCTCCAATGAAGCAACGGAAAGCCATACCGTTCACAGCGCCACACAAAAACCGACAAGTCTTTAGTTCTTCAGTCATCTATAAAGCTGTATCTTGCCTGCTCGTCTGTACTTAGTAATATGTTTTTAACAGTCCATCCCAGTTGTGAAATCTGATTCTCCAACACTGGCAAATCCATCCGTGCCAATTGTTTGCTGTCATCAACCAATTGGCACCAGTCCTTGAAAATTTCATCCGATGCACGAGAGACCTTTGCGATAGTCTCCCACCCACTGCTTAAAAGCAGGTGCTTTCTGATATAGCATGCCTGTTACCAACAAAATACAGTTCTGTCATTTAACAGTATAAGGAGGTCAATCGAGAGACTTTTTTTTTTTAAAAAATGTATCGAGGCCCAATTGTTCTCCAATAAGTTCCTTTTACCTGCAACAAACCCATCATAACATCTGCAGTTCCAGCTCCCTCACGTAGACAAAGAAGAATGCCTTGCTAGCATTATTGAAGACAAGAAAATAGGCCATATCAGCAACATAGTTATGCTAATCATATGATAAGAGCCTAAGGATATAATGATTATACTTGGTTAGTTCTCTTCAATGCTTTGCAGGAATTCTCCAGGCATATAAAGTAGTAATCCTCATCACTAACGGATTGCATTGCCGCCATTGCCAGCATGGGTATCTGGTCCTTAGTATTTAAGCAACCTATTCTGATAGGCCATAATTCTCTACCTGGGGAAGAAATCCTGAGCTAAGCAGTTTATAACTAAAACATCAAATGATAGAAACTAAAAGATCTGAAATACAAACTCACTTTTTCTCCACAGAAAATCAATTCCTTCTTCTTCGCCCACCTGCGCAGGTGAAGGCACACTTCTTAACTCAATCCATGTATTTAGTATACTTTCAAGCCTATCCTGAAGAGGGCAAGAAAATAGTTGTTTGTTAAATTTCACGTCTTCCATGAATAAAGAAAAGCAGTATATAAATAAGTACTTGCTAGCTATTATTTCCACATAAACTAGGAAAGTGTTGAACTTGTACCCTGAACACGAGCTTTGCAACTTCCTAATGTAAAGAAAGGTGTTTGCTTCCATACCTTGGTTAGTGTTTGTAGGTGGACGTGTTTTAGCCCTTGATATATTCCAAAAAGATCAAGGGCTGAGAAAACAGGGTAAACTGCAAAAGGCAAACCTGCAAGCAATCTTTTGCACATAGATGAAAGGTTAGAAACCATTACCAAAATAACCTTCCCAATTGGCAACACATCGGGAAGAAGTCCAAACCATTCCATGTCCAAAGATTACGAAGAAAGAGGGCAAAGTAATTCTTAATTTTTCTGTTAAATAGTATAGAGAATATATAGGACAATGTACACTAATCGTCCCAATAAATCAAGAAGAAACTATTTATTCTCTAAGTAATAAAATCATATTAATTCAGCTACTTATTAAGATAATATCAACTAATTATCTATAAAGAATCAGTAAATTATCTCTAGAGATAATTAGCTAATTATTTTTGAAATATTAACACTCTCCCTCAAGTTGGTGCATAGCTATTGATCATGCTCAACTTACTTACAAAGAACTCAAAATTTTGTCTTAGTAGCCCTTTGGTGAAGACACTATTAACTTGTGTTGTAGCTACAATTGCTATACAAATGAGTCCACTTTCAATTTTTTCTTTTATAAAATGTTTGTCAATCTCTATATGCTTCATCTGATCATGTTGAACTGTATTGTCGGCAATATTGATAGCTGCTTTATTATCACAAAAACAACTTCATTGGGTACTCCACTAACTTCTTAAGTTCTTCCATTACTCTTTTAAGCCAAATTATTTCACAAACTCCTTAAGCCATCGTCCTATATTTTGCCTTCGTACTACTTTTGGCTACCACCCCATGTCTTTAATCTGCCAAGTTACTAGATTTTCTCACAAATACGTGCAATACCTAGAAGTTGATCTTTTGTCAATAAGAAACTATCAAGTTTGCATTAGTGTAGACTTACTAGGAAGTATGCATAAATTGACTTACCACACTGACAACAAAGAAAATAATTGGTCTCGTATGAGAGAAATAAATTAGCTTTCCTAGCAGTTGTTGATGTCGACCTATATTCACTAGAACTCCTTCCTTAACTTCACCCAACTTTGAGTTGAATTTGTTGATGTCAATTAGAGAGGATCCCAATACTTCTCTAATTAATATTTGATCTATAGGAGGATTATCAGGGATTTTGTATCAAATCAGAATCCCTCCTATATTAGTCTACTTCCTAAATAGCTAGTGTGGTTCCCTATATATATGTATGGTGTAAAAAAAAAAAAGACAAGACAAAAATAAAAGAAAAGACAGAAGGTTTGGTTACCATGGATGTAGGTCTCAATAGACCGAACTACGTAAATTCGTGAGTTTTTTTCTCTCACATCTTCATGGTATCAAAGCAGATCGATCCATAGACAATGGCATCCATGACAGAAATCGGAGTCACAAACAAAGGATCAACTATATTTGAAGCCCTTGACGAAAAGGAAACCATTCCCAATATGGGTCCTAACGGGATCGACAGCTCGTCCTTCCAATTCACAGTTGATAAGCTGAATGAAAGAAGTTTGAGAGAATGGGCACAGTCTATTATCGATTGACTATCGACGGAAAAGGGAAGATTGGGTATCTTACTAGAGAGTTGAACAAACCACCTCATAGGAACCGAGAGCTCCTACCGGGACTGGGCTACCAAAATGAAGATCAAGTACAACTACAATCGCAAAAGCAACAGTACTCAAGAACAAGAATAATAGATCCGTGTAATAGATGAACTTTGTATATTGATTTTATTGAATGTAAAGGGATAAACAGCTATTCGAGTGGCTGCATCACTCCTATCAACATTTTGAAAGGTTGACTCTCTCCATAAAAATCTATTTTTCTTACAAAACTCTTCTTCTCTCTTTTTTTCTCCTCTCTCACCTTATATTCATCTCTCACTACCTCGGCACATTCTCAGCGTGATGCTTGCTGTCCCCATCATTCCGTTGTAACAAATTATCCACGCCAGCAGGAATGCTCCGAGTCTTCTAATTCTGAACTGGGCCCCCCAAATCTTTGCCTTATGGGCCTTGCTTCTTCCCTCTACGCTTATACTGCCATCTAATAGGAGGCTTATCATTACTCCTCCCAACAAGTCGAACCTTGTCCTCAAGGTTGAAACAAGGAAACTGCTGGGCAATCATATCAAAAGGCTCCCAAGTGGCTTCAAATTCCGGAAGATCCTTCCAAGCAATTAGAACTTCCATGGTAGAATCACCATGAGTTGGACGAACATCGAGTACTTTATCAGGCTCAACGTCCCACTCCATGTTGCTAGACAAAACTGGAGGTATATCTTGTGGTGGAAAAGAGGATCCCACTGCTGCCCGAAGTTGGGACACATGGAAAACGGGGTGCATGGATGTAGTGGGAGGCAACTTTAGCTGATACGCCACTTCCCCTATGCGTTGAACAATCTCATACGGCCCATAATATCTCGGAGCCAACTTCTCCTTAAACTTTCGAGCCAAGGATTTGGAACGATAAGGACGGAGTTTCACAAAGACCAGATCCCCAACAGCAAAACCACTTCCCGTCGCTTGGCGTCAGCCTGTTTTTTCATACGATTTTGAGCTATCTCTAAGTGCCCCTTCAATTCATCCAACATCCGATTACGAGTCAGTAAGTGCGTTTCCAACTCCGAGTTTGCAGTTTCATTTAATCCGTAGCGGATCACAAGTGGTGGATCTTTTCCACATACAGCTTGGAAAGGAGAACAGTGGATAGCCGTGTGGTAAGAAGTATTGTACCATAACTCCGCCCATGCCAACCATTTGGCCCACGAACGAGGCTGCCCATTTGCAAAACAACGAAGGTATGTCTCAACATAGCGGTTCACCACCTCCGATTGCCCATCCGTTTGAAGATGATATGTGGTGCTACGCCGCAAAGTTGTCTGCTACAACCTGAACAACTCACTCCAAAACCGACTCAAAAAGATCTTATCCCGATCTGACACAATAAAGCGGGGAAAACCATGCAACTTCACCACATTATTAACAAAAATTTCTGCCACTTTTGCAGCCGTATAGGGATGTTTAATAGCTATAAAGTGAGCATATTTTGTCAAACGATCAACCACAACCAAAATAGAATCATACCCATGTGATATTGGAAGTCCTTCAATGAAGTCCATCGACACATCCTCCCAAATAGCCTCTGACACACACTTGGCAACAAATTCTTGAATATCTTTCTTCATGCCCTCCCAATGCAACTCTGACGCAATCCGCTTATAGGTTTTAAAGAACCCAGAATGACCACCCAAAACACTGTTGTGGTACTCCTGCAGAAGCCTCTCAATCAATTCAGAGCAACGTGGTATAACTGATCTCAATCAATTCAGAGCTCCTACCGGGACTGGGCTGCCAAAATAAAGATCAAGTACAACTACAATCACAAAAGCAACAGTACTCAAGAACAAGAATAATAGATCCGTGTAATAGATGAACTTTGTATATTGATTTTATTGAATGTAAAGGGATAAACAGCTATTCGAGTGGCTGCATCACTCCTATCAACATTTTGAAAGGTTGACTCTCTCCATAAAAATCTATTTTTCTTACAAAACTCTTCTTCTCTCTTTTTTTCTCCTCTCTCACCTTATATTCATCTCTCACTACCTCAGCACATTCTCAGCGTGATGCTTGCTATCCTCATCATTCCATTGTAACAAATTATCCACGCCAGCAGGAATGCTCCGAGTCTTCTAATTCTAAACTGGGCCCCCCAAATCTTTGCCTTGTGGGCCATGCTTCTTCCCTCTACGCTTATACTGCCATCTAATAGGAGGCTTATCACGACCTTCCACTAATGTTGTTGCACTACAAAAGTGGAGATCTGAAAACTCGACAATGATTGCAAGGTTGGTCAATCCAATGAAGCACTCCATCGGGAAGACCTATCTATTTCTACCTATAGCGAAAGAGGTATGGGATGTCATTAGGGAAACATGTTCAGATGCCAAAAACGCCTCCCAAACCTTCGAAATTAAAACACGGCTATGGCAGATGAAACAGGGAGACAGGGAAGTGACTAATTACTACATGGAGATGATGGGTTTATGGCAAGAACTTGATTTAAGTATAGAAGAAGAATGGGATTGTGCATTGGATAGTGATAGGTATAAGAAGAAAGTGGAGAATGAGAGAGTATTCGAGTTCCTTGCTGGGCTGAATTGTGAACAAGAAGATGTGCAAGGGAGGATTCTTGGACGACACCCTTTACCCACTTTACAAGAAATCTTCTCGGAGGTAAAAAGAGAGGAGAGCCGACGGCAGGTTATGTTGACTGGAGGCATACGGAATGAACGAGACTAAAAAGCAACTTTGGTATCTCACAGATCACAAATAAGGGGTGGACACTTGGTCCCCGTAGCTCTAATATAGGGCCTAGTCAAAATCAACAAAAAAAAAACCAGATGACCAGTCAATCCGAGGTAAAATTGAGTCCCGAACAGTTGGAAAAATTATATGAAGTCTTTACCCAGTTTCAAACTTCAGGTTAGCTTTCTAATAATATTCCTTCCGAATCCCTAACTCAGAGAGGTAATTTTCTAAATGCATTAAATACTACAATTCAAGCACAAGCATCTTGTATTATTGACTCTGGTGCCTCTGATCATATGACTGGTGCATATCAATTGTTTACAACTTACCTTGTGCTAGAAATTAGAAAGTAAAGATTGTAGATGGGTCACTTTCATCTGTTGCCGGAAAAGGAAGGATTCATATTTCTGATTCTATTGTCCTAGAACTTGTTTTACATGTTCCAAAATTGTCATGCAATTTGTTATCTGTTAGTAAATTGACAAAAACCTCAAACTGTTCAACTAAGTTCCTTGCCTCGCATTGTATCTTTCAAGATCTAACATCGAGGAAGACGATTGTCAATGCTAAGGAGTGTGAGGGACTATACTATTTAGAGGAGACTACTTCAAATAACCAAAATGCTCTCTCTGCATCTATCCCTAAAATTATTGAAATTACGTTATGCATGCTAGGATGGGTCATCCGAATTTCCATTATATGAAACAATTATTCCCTTCTATTTTTAATAATAAAACGTTTGATTTTTGTTGTGAAATTTGTGAGTATGCCAAACACCAACGTACCTTTTTTCCTCCAACCTTATGATACATAGCTACTTATGGGGTCCCTCTCATATACCCAACCGAACAAACACCAAGTGGTTTATCACTTTCATTGATGATCATACCTGTACTTGTTGGACCTATCTCTTACGTGATAAAACAGAAGTTAGGACAATGTTTATCAACTTCCATTCTATGATCCAAACCCAATTTCATACAAAACTCCAAATCTTGCATACAGATAATGGGACTGAATACTTTAACCAAACTTTGGGATCTTAACTTCTCGAGCATGGTATAGTCCATCAAAGCTCATGTGTGGACACTCCTCAGCAAAAAGGAATTGCTTAAAGGAAGAATCGACATATCCTTGAGGTTACCCGAGCTTTACTTTTTACTACTAAAATGCCAAAAACCTTTTAGGGGGATGCTATCCTAATTGCTACATATCTCATTAATAGAATGCCTAGCAGAATTTTATCTTTTGCCACTCCAATAGACAAATTTCGAGAACATTTTCCAACCTCATGACTTAAATTTTAACTTACTCTAAAAATATTTGGATGTACAACCTTTGTTCACGTTCACTCCCATCACTGTATTAAATTAGACCCTTGGTCCATCAAGTGTGTCTTCATTAGGTATTCTCCTATACAAAAGGGGTATAAATGTTATCACTCAATCACTCGAAAGATATTTGATACCCTTGATGTTACCTTCTTTGAAACTACGCCCTATTACCCAAAACCTTTGCTTCAGGGGGAGAATTAAATGAAGCTTAGCTCCTAACCCACATTGTACCACCAAAATCAAAGTCCCAGGAAGACCTCACACCTGAAGCACTACATGAGTCAGATCTGGGGGTAGATCCAACCAACCCAGAACTACCTTCTGATCGAACAATAGAATATGAACCAAATGATATGGAGTTGCCTATTACTCTTCAGAAAAAATCACGGTCATGTACTCTACACCCTATCTCACGGTTTGTATCTCAATATCTTGTCTAAAACATGTCATGTTTTTACCACTAACCTGGACAGGATTAGAATTCCAAAGGATTTTCATGAAGCCTTAAAAGTGCCCAAATGGATTAAGGCAGTGATGGAGGAAGTGAAAGCTTTGAGGAAAAATGGGACATGGGATGTGGTAGAATTACCAAAAGAAAAAAGAACTGTGTAATGTAAATGGGTATTCACTGTAAAATATAAAGTTGATGGCTCAGTTGAAAAATATAAAGCGAGGCTAGTTGTAAAAGGGTTTACTCAAACATATAGTGTCGACTACACGACAACGTTTGCACCAGTGGCAAAACTAAAAACTATGCGAGTCTTATTTTTGGCAGCAAATTTGGACTGGTCCTTGAAACCAAGACATCAAGAATGCTTTCTTAAATAGGGAATTAGAGGAAGAAGTCTTCATGATGCAACCTCCAGGATTCCGTGAGAAGGGTGGGGAAAACAAAGTTTGCAAGCTAAAAACAAAGTTTGTGTGGAGAAGGTGTCTGAACTGGGTTAGAGGATTCACCAATGTCAGACATGGTTGACATAGATTGGCAGGATTAGAAACAATAGGTGGAGCGGCTAGGGTTTTAGGGCAGTGTAGGGAGTAGGATTAGAAACAATAGGTATCAGCTAATGTTCAAGTATGTCTCTGATACCATGCAGAAATTCTCTACTGTTTGTATTTCACTCACATATTCATTAGTACATAGATACAAGTATATATAGAAATACATAGATACAAGTATATATAGAAATTGAGATGGCTATTCTAGGAAACTAATATCTTTACATAATATCCTAATATTTGTACGTAATACCAGACCTGATTTCCTAACTATTTAGGAGTCAATAATGTCGAGGAAACATCCAATTGGATATTTCCCAACAAATTCTAGTGAGGACATCAATAAAAATTATGAATCCTCTTTTTTCAGCTATTGTTTATATTCTCGAAGGTCCCCAAATATTACTATGGATTTTTGTGGCCTTGTAAAGCTCTCCTGGAAAAGATGTTTGATGATTTTTAGCAATTTGACAAATTTTACACTAAAATGAAGATAGATCTCTATTTGTAAAAACTTTAAAAACAAATGTCTCATATAATAAGAACTTGGATGTCCAATCTAAAATGCCATAACATAATTAGGGATGGCAATGGGCTGCCTATGGGTCTAAATTCTCGGGCAAGCCAAGGTTTGGGCCTGGGCAATCCATGCTCAGATTCAATTAAAAATAAACATTATTTACACTTTTAATTGTAAAAAATTAGCAAGACTGATCTATGAGCCGACCCATTGCCATCTCTAAACATAATTTAATTCTCATGAAGTAATGAAATAGAATTGTGACAAGTTCTTTGGAATTAATTCTTTAAATCATATCCGATTTCGAAGAAATAGAGACCTCCAACTTGTTTAGCATTGCCAGTCATCTTCCCGAAATTCGACGTCTAACTTCATCCAATTTTTGATTCAATCCTACAAGAAAAACATAAACTCTATCTTTTTTCCCCTTTTGTTATGTCAAAAACTGTCACTCAAACAGTTCCAAACATCTTCATAGCATAGGACCAATTTCAGCCACAAGGTTACAAGTTCGTTATAAAACAATGTAACGTCACAGTCTCCTTGCTTGGCCTTCCATAGCTTCATTTTTAGCTCGAAAATTTAGAAAGAATTCTCAATATCAAAATACATCTCTCGAACCACATCCCATATATCTTTAGCTGTTGGCAAAAACATGGGAGCTTTTTTGATTGTAGGTTCCAAGGAATTAATCAACCAAGTTGTGATCAAAGAATTTTCGAACCTTCATATTGTCATAGTTGGATCATCCAAAGCAAGCCTTAGTGTCCCTCTAGTCAAATACCCAAGTTTTGCCCTACCATCAATGGCCAACTTTATTGTTTGCAACCATTTCAGGTAATTCTGGTCATTCAATCTGTGACTCATCAATTGAAAAGGCAAGTTTGAGCCACGAAAATCACAATTATGTTGTACATTTCCCATCACAACACCATAATTAGTCTCAAACTGCTGAAATCATTGTTGGAGGATGAGGAGTTTCTCTGTTGGCCGTTCAATGCTAATTGATAGTCCATTTAGGACTAATTTGAACGAAGAAAGAAAAAATATTGTAGAAGATTCGTGACTTTGATACCATGAATAAAGAGGACAAAGTAATTCTTCTTTGATTGTTCTGCAAATAGTACAAGGAATATATAGGACAATGTAGCCCTAATCGCCTTCTTAAATAAAAAAGAATCTATTTATCCTCTAAGTAATAAAATCCCATTAATTAAGCTACTAATTAATAGAATATTAACTAATTATCTATAGATAATCAAGTAATTATTTGTAGATATAATTAGCTGATTATTTCTATAATAAAAACAAATTAAAATTAGTGGGACATGAGAAATGTTATGTTAATTGTATAAATTGAATTCCATCTTCAACTCTTAAGCAGTAAATGAGAAAATAGAAGACTAAACTTGATTTATTAATACCAGGACTTTGAAATACTAAGAAAAGATTTAGAGAAAGAAAAAAAAACCTTTGATTGTTCTTGAACAACATATTCAGAAATGCAGCAAGCATGAGACCGAGATTATCAAAGCACACTGATTGTATCTGAAACCCAAGTAAGGATCAAGATTCCAAGCTATAGAATAACTAAAATTAATAACAGAAGTTGTGACACAAGAATCGTACCTGTGCTTTTGCTGAAACTTCACCAAGATTATCAGCCACTGCAAAGCTACGATGAATAGCAGACTGCATACGTGAAGCAGAAAGATTATACTCCAAGACGTAAAAGAAATGTGAGATGGAATAGCTGCTAGTAACACAACAGTTCTTACACTAGTTGCTAGGTAGCATGCTAGGCTTATTTGCTTGGCAACATTAGCCATAGTGGCCAGAAGCAAGAAATGCTTGGGAAATGCAGGGGTCAGCAGCTCAATTCCAATGCTCAAACTGAATAGAACAGACGTTGAGAACCTGACTCTCTACCAATGAGACAACAAAATAATCAATTAATAATGTCCCTCCCAACAGCAACAAGTATACTAATATGTCCAGTTTGAAGATAGAGCCAGAAACTGGATCAATCTGTTTTAAGTTTTGACAAAGTAAAACTAACAGGAGGCCAATCCTAATGATAATATAACTCCTACCTTCAAATTGGTGTCGAAGGCAGACGACAGACTAGCAGTATAAATGCACCTACTTAGACGTCCAAGCCCATCCTTCAAGACCCAGTTAAGAGCAGCCGCTGATGGAAGTGAACGTGAATACCCAATCCCTATAGCTCGAAACATTGCCTGACCCAACAAATTATTCCAACAACATAAGAAACAACCTAAACAATCCTTTCCTTTACGTAAAATTCAATCTTTCATCGTCCATAAAAAATGTCAGAAACGTTCTCCAAAAATTCTAGAAACGAGACAACAAAAAACAATCTTTTACGTATAACCACAAACCTGAGTCGCAAGAACTTGCAGCGCAGAGCTAAAAACCCGATGCAAGAACTTCCATTTCACATACCCCATGTAATTCTCAGGCACTTGTTTGGGTATAAACAAGTTCCTGATAGCTAAACTCGAAGCCCTAAACAATTTTTTGAAGCCATCTTCGAAATCCAAGCAAAAATCCGCCGCACCTCCATCCACGCTCACCAACTCCAAACAATTTCCATCCCACATATACCTCGAAACCCTTCCCGCCTTCCTAACCACCACCGGAAGCCTTGCCGGACATGTGGGCCTCACTCCTATTTCCTGCCAGTTGTGGACAACTTCTCCCGGGTCGCAGTGGAAGGAAGTTGTCAACGGATTGGAGGGATTCAGGGACACGGGACAGCATTTGAGGTTCTGGGAAATGAGTCTTCGAGAAGGAAAGTGAAAGTGTTGGGGTTTCCATAAGTAATGGAAGTCTGAATTGGTGAGCGTGGGTAGAGTGGATTGCATGAACAGAGCTGCTTTTCTTTTTTTAAAAAAAAAAAAAACTATTTCTTACTCTCCTTTGTTCATATGACAAAAACTGCAACTTGGAAACAGAAGTTGAAGGTTGTGAGGCAAGGTGTGTGGTAGTGCGTAGTGAATTGAAGAGAAAGCGGCACAGAGAAAAGGGGAAACTACGGGAGAAAATAGGCTAAAGGTATCCCCTTTTTTAAGTTCTCCGTGTGGCGGGTTGTTCCCTCCCTTCTGTTATGGCTAGAGTTGGCTAGCGTCGACGTGGCTAGTTTCATGTTGTTATGTACACAGTTTGAATTCGGAATGGGTCTAGTTCTAGTCGCCTGCATCAAAATTATGAATTTGAATATTATTAATATTTATCTATTTTTACTATTCATATATTTTCAGTGTCATGTAATTTAATCGAACAGACGGCCTTGGTCTTGGTTAGAGATAACAAATTCAGTTTAGTTCAGGAAGCAGGAAGCAATTTCCATTCAACTTCGTCATGGCAGCATTTCTTTTAGAACTGGAAAAGTTCTGACCTCTTGGAATATTCTCTGGAACCTTTCAGGCTAGAATTGATGAGGGACATGCAGGTTTTGTGGGGATGAATCTTCCACGCGGCTTGGGGCCGTAATTCTGTTCCATTTTCCTACCTCCAGAGGGAAAGATGTTGACTGAGTACAACCTTCCAATGCAGAACGCGGAACAGGAACCGGTGGGTAAAGGCGTAGAGTTTTCTTGACAGTTGCTTGGAGATGGCTCAAATTCCTGATAATCTAAACGTAATTCAAAACTGATTGCATTGGAATTTCCAGCACTGTTATGAACATAAAGATGCAGATTTATTACAATCTGAGACTAGAGATTGGTGGTAAAAATGCTTGGAGCTAAAAGCTACAAACAGGAAAACGAAAGAAAAGACTTTCATTATTTCAGCATGAATGATTCGATATTCTCTAGAGCTTTCCGTTTTCTTCTTCCTTTCCAGTGTACAAGACTGCATTAGATTCCCAAATCATGCAGTGAAGAATAGACCATATGGCTATTTCTTATCTCATTCCCCCCTGCTAACCAATTTAGTACAGTAGCTGTGGTTTTAATTTTTTATAACTGAACATATTCGAAACTGGTATTTTTTGTAAAGAGATTAACGATATTGGCGTGGCATTAGATTCCCTCTAACTTTTCTTGATGCAGAAACGCAACTTGCTGTCAACAGGATGTTATTCTTCAACCTTATCATAGCAGAGTTGGAAACAGTTTTAATGAATACCATCTACATATGATATGATACTCCACATACTCCAGGATCGAGTGATTGGAAGTTGTCTGCCGACTGCCGATTGCCGACTGCCGACCTTATCTGCCATGTTCAACCTAGTACACTCGATCCATTTAACGGAACAGTTCACTTTCAGGAACAGGAAAAGAGATAAATTTTGTAAAAAGATATCCCTGGTAAGCCATCAGGAGATCTCGTGATCTAGCTAAATATGACACTGCCAAGAAAAATTCATCAATGTGAAATCCGGATACATTAACTCCAATAGCAATAAGTTTGAGCTGTATCATGAAATATTACGATCATATTACCAATACAACGCGCAAACACTCCCACTGAAAACAAAAGATTGAGCACAAAAGTCAAGTTTCGTTTTTCTTGGGCTTACATGAACATCAAGATCACTAGGTTTTTTTAACACATAAAACCCACTATCTTTAGATGGTATTCTTCTCTCAATCAAAAAATAATAAAATGCTATCTCCTAGTTTTTCAGAGACATTCCATCCAATAGGAAGGGAAAGAACATAACTTTTTACCTTAAAGAATCCGATCTCTCAAGTCTAACTTGATACTCTCTTCCTTAGAATTCTATTAACTTGTCTCCACTAAAAAACCACAAAAAGGGCTCCATATTGCGGAGTAGGCACCGTTTTCAGAACCCAACCTCGGATTATTAACGTGAACTTAAACCTATGAAAATTCCTTAAACGACACCGATTCATCTTTTTTCTCTGATACCATGAATGTTGGATCCCGTTTGAGCCCGAAATCCAACGCTTGCGAAATCATGAAACGTGATCTTCTTCATTTCTCTTTAGAATTTTTTTTCCACACTCTTCGAAAACATAAAACATGTATGTCATACCCTATAAGGTTAATTCATTTAACCCTTATAAAGCATGAGCGAGTTTCTTTATAGAATTACTTCAAAATATTTTCATTAGCCATCATCGGTTCTTCATCATTCTCATAAAATCTCAAGCCAAAAAGGGCGAGCTCACACAGCAGAATCACAAGCACTACAAGAAAAATTGAGTTTAGCGACGGAATTTACCGACGGAATTTGTACATATTCCGTCGGTAAGCTTATTTAG
>JANTNU010000235.1:7390515-7420175 GCA_024752395.1 Erythroxylum havanense | reverse complement strand
AATTTATAATAAAATTTTAATTTTTAAATTATTTATTTAATTAAAAATAATTTATTTTTAAATTTTACTTAAAATGTAATTATTATCGGTTATAAAAATATAACTATATTAACATTAACAATCAAATAAATTTTTATTTTTATTTAAAAAACAAAAAAACTAAAACAAAAAATAAAACTACAATTAAAAAAACTCTCATATCTTACGTTCTTTGGGGGCGTTCAACCCCGCACGAATATTACTTTAGTGTCAAAACCTCCTTAAACCCCTGAGTCATGCGACAACTTACGGCCACAGCCATCCGTCTCCGGCGCCGCCATTTCAAGAACCCTTTTAGCAACACTCTTCACCTACTCGTCCGTTTCTACAAGCCCCCGAGACCACCAACACCGCCTGCCCCACCTAAACCACCAAAGCCACCTAAAAAGCCTCAATCTTTCACTATCCACGACTCTTTATGGGAGGATTCCTATAGTTGGATGTCAAACCTCAACGACAAGGTGGCGATGAGACATATGGACATTCATATGGAACAGGAGGAAAAATACATCGAAGCTGTCATGTCTGACACACTGAAGCTGCAAAGCAAGCTCCAGACTGAAATGGCTTCAAGGATGCAGATTGACCTCTCTACCTGTCCTTATCGATGGGGTCCATGGTACGCTTCGAAATTTCGTCATCTTTGCCTGCCCAAAAAACTTTGGATGATAAGAATTGACTGGATTCAGAGAGAGAAACACGCAACTTTAATTTTGTTGTTTTGTATTCCTTTCTGTTGAAGTAGGAACTGGATAGTAGAATGCTTGGTGTATATTTCGATTTTTCGTTGGTCCATTGTATATATTAATGGTGAGTAGTACTTCTGCGCAGGTTGTATTATCGAAGAGTTGAAGAGGGAAAGCAGTATTCAGTGCTCTGTCGGAGATTGGCAAGCTTGCATGAAGAATTCATTTCGAACAAGTCTCCTGCAGCTGGGTTTGATTTTGTATCTGGTAAGAAGATTGAGCAGAAGCTGCTTGATCATAATCAAGAAGCTGAGAGATTTGGAGGTAAGTACTGGAACTAAATTTTCAAGACATTTGAAGATGTTATTTTGGTTATTTAAGTGGGAATTTTACAGGTTATGCCTTTGAAGAATTATCCGAAATATCTCCAGACCACCAGTTTCTAGCATACACTATGTATGACAAGGACAATGACTACTTTAAGTTATCTGTAAGGAATCTCAATTCAGGTGCATTGTGTACTAAGCCTCAGGCAGACCGAGTATCAAGTTTGGCATGGGCCAAGAACGGCCAGGCGCTGCTTTATGTTGTTACCAATCAATATAAGAGGCCTTGTAGGTGGGTATAACCTGGATTTTGTTAGAATTCGATGTTATTTGTCTTGTCATAGAGTATGCTTTTTGATCTGCCAATTGGATCCTATGAAACAAAACCAGAATGTTTCTTGCTCATCAGGATATATTGCAGCATGATTGGGTCAACTGATGATGATGTTTTGCTTCTTAATGAATTGGATGAGAATGTGGTTGTGAACATAAGACATACAAAGGATTTCTGCTTTGTTACTGTCAATTCTTACTCTGCTACCTCTTCAAAGGTATTGCCTTTTGAACACCCTTAGCTCTCAGACTTGGGAACACTTTGGTAATGTTAGTCAAAAATAAAAGAATGGTAACCATGTTTTAGGTCTTTCTGATAAATGCAGCTGATCCTTTGTCTGGCATGACATTAATTTGGGAGGGTGAAGCTCAAGTTCACTGTGTAATTGAACATCATCAAGGATACCTTTATTTATTTACCAATGCAGCAAAGGAAGGGCAGTTGGTTGATCACCATTATCTTCTGCGTACTCCAGTCGATTCTTCTGGAAATCCAAGAATCTGGCAGGTTGGTCGGTCAACTATGTATTTATCTTCTAGCCATAGCATTTGCTTGTTCATCTTTGCTTATGAGTTATGAATCCTATTACCGGTAAGGTATTTTGATACGTGATCTACATTTCTTGCCTTGTTTCTCATTCTGATTTCATGCTCAATCTCTTGTATAGTTTGTGATTGATATGTGCCTATATTCGAAGTACAACACTTCCCTCCGTACTTTTTGAATAACGATTCTGCCATTAGTGCAGCAAGTGTTCAATGATGATCGAGATTTAACTGTGGAGGATGTTGATTTCTGTGAGACACACTTGACATTAATTATAACGGAAGGACAGAATCTTAAACTTTGTTCGGTTGATCTACCTTTGCCTGCTGGGAAGGTAAAAACATTCATTTTTTTATGTATCAAGTGTGTTACACTGTAGAAACAGTTCCAGCATGAGGATTTTCACATCATATTCGTCTGTTCTCATCATTTACTCTCCTCTTGGTTTCTCAGGAGGGACATGATCTCAAGGAGCTTAACCCCAGGTTCCTTCCCCTTCCCAAGTATGTTTCTCAAATTTCACCAGGTCCAAATTATGATTTTCAATCATCCGTCGTGCGTTTTACTATATCATCACCAGTGGTATGAACATCTAACTTTGAAAAACATCTTTGGTTATTTTTTGCACTAATTGATTGTACAATGTATAAGGATATTGTCAAATGTGCCTGATTCAGATATGGTTATTTGATTGCTTTCTCCAAAAAAAAAAAAGTTATTTGATTGCAAAAACTTTTCTTATAGAGTATGTTTTAGCCATACATCCACATTAGGATAGGTGACATAGGTCCATAATTTTGATATAGCTAGGTTAAAATATTATAGCTGCTAAATAACTTTATTAGCACAAGATCTAAACAAACTTCTTCATTATCAGTGGGGAAACAAAAATTGACATATGAAACAATATTGTAACTCTGTCTTTTCATTTCCAAGTGGGTCCCAATTATCAGCCCTCTCTCTGAAACATGTGTCAGACCTGTGTTTCCTATTTTTACATGCCCAATTTAATTCCCTTTCTAATTGAATGTTGAGAAATGTACCTGTTGATTGGGGATCGTTAATTGTGAGGTCTTGACCTCTTTGATTAGCTTGGTTTTTGAGATTTTATCAGAGATGTTAACAACCATAGTTCCAGATACCATATCTTGCATCCTTCCACTCAGATGTCGGCAGTAGTGCTTATCATCCTGCTGCTTTCTCTTTATAGCATTCATCACAATGTAATGATGCCAGTCATTTAATTGTTTTGAACAGATTGCCTATGTCTCTATGTGAGCATGTTACCTTTGCTTGGTTTAAGAATGTTTCACCAAATCCTCGCCTCCAAATTTCTTTCAGATGCCTGATGCTGCTGTTGATTATGACCTATCCAATGGCAAGTGGAGTATCATCCAACAACAAGACATCCTTCATTTAAGAACAAGAATCTTGTATGGGACAACTTCTTCTGCAAGCATTGGTGAAAATTCCTGGAATAAACAATACTCTGGGATGTTAAAAGATGCCAAATCTGAAGATGATAACTTGTGGAATGACTTATCTGAGTTTTATGCTTGTGAAAAGTATGAGGTCGCTTCTTATGATGGAGTTAAGGTTCCTTTGACTGTTGTGTATTCACGCAAAAACAGAATTGAGAGTCAAAACCCTGGGTTGCTTCATGGTCATGGAGCTTATGGTGAGTTACTTGACAAAAGATGGCGTAGCGAGTTGAAAAGCCTTCTTGATCGTGGTTGGGTTATTGCCTATGCTGATGTTAGGTTTGTTTCACCTATCCTACTGTTTTGCAGTCATTTCTTTTGACTGAAACTATATATTCACTTGAATGCTGTGATAATTTAGAGATTGTTGTGAAGTTGAAACCAAAAAAAGAAATGTGTTCTTGCTAAATGGTTAACATTGATGAAGCTTTTAGAAGTAATGCAGAGTATTCAGGTGCCTATACATTGATTAAACTGCCCTGTTTGCAGAGGTGGAGGTGGTCTGGGTAAGAAGTGGCATCATGATGGTAGACGTAGGAAGAAAATCAATTCAATCAAAGACTATGTCTCCTGTGCTGAATTCCTCATAGAAAAGGGGATTGTACAAGAAAAGAAACTTGCTGGCTGGGGTTATAGTGCCGGTGGCCTTTTAGTAGCTTCAGCTATCAATCACAGCCCTGATTTATTTCGTGCTGCTATATTGAAGGTAAATATGAACTTCTTTCTCAAGTTTTAGCTCATCCACCTTCTCATTAACTCTATCATGAGCATGTTGAAAGATTTTACATCTGTAAACAGCAGTTTGCTGTAGTTCCTTAGCATTGTAATTGAATGAACCAATTGATGGGAACTGGCATTCACAACGAGAAGTTTTTTATTCAATATTAACATGATTATCAAAAGTTAAAGCTAGAATGACTTTATTTCAGTTATGTTCCATATCATTTTGTCTTCTCTGTCCATTCCAGGTTCCTTTTTTGGATGCTACCAACACCCTTCTCTATCCCATTTTACCGCTTACAGCAGCTGACTACGACGAGTTTGGATCTCCTGGGGACATGGACGATTTTCACGCAATACAAGAATATTCCCCTTATGACAATATCCAACAGAATGTTCTGTACCCTGCTGTATTGATAACCACATCATTTACTACGAGGTGATTTTCTGGCCTTTTGTTTCGTCAAGTAATGGTAAAAACAAAATTACTAGGTGAAGGATGACAAAAATATGAAGGTCAACAGATTAGCAAAAGCAGCAATTCTCTTTTATTTTTCTTCTATTCTTGCAGCATTACATGATCTTATTCCGATAGTGATGGCTACCGGTATTTACTTTCATAGCTTATCTTATACTTGATTGTTTGTGAAATGTCTAAACGTAAGCCCTCTTAGGAGTAGTCGCTGCTTTAAAATATACGTTTTTATCTTCGGATTTGTTGAGAGGTCAACTAGCCTTTTGTTGTCACTTTCTTTATCACCCATTAAGGAGATTTGATTTTGATATCGATTTCAGGTTACTATTTCTTATTCTTTATCAGTATCATGTCTATGAGTCCTGTGGACTGCATTATCTACTTGAAGTCCCTAGTTAAGGTTGATGTTTAGCGTTAAAAGTTTTGTATTATCCAGTGCCTGAGGCCTGACGCAGGACACTTTTGAGCTCTCAATGGGAAAACAGTAACTATATCTGCAATCGTATGGCATGTCACTTAAGTATTTTCAGGGGTTAGTACAGAGTGGCACCATAAATTAAGTTACCTTCAACTTGGACTTGCAAGTTTTCTTCATGAGTATGATTGGTTCATGCCATAGATACTTGAGCCTAACTTTGCTCTAAGCCATTTTATGCATGTAGTTACGGGTAGAACCTGGATTTATTGGTTATTTGTTGATATGGGACGAGTTATATATACATACATACATACATACCTATTTTATCGTTTTTCATGAGTGGCGTGCTCATAGTATTTTTATGCAACATCTTTCAGATTTGGGGTTTGGGAAGCTGCAAAATGGATTGCACGAGTCCGTGAATCTGCTATTTATGATCCCATGCGCCCGTTGTTGCTTAATTTAACAACAGACATAGTGGAGGAGAACAGATACCTGCAGTGCAAGGAGTCAGCTTTAGAAGCTGCATTTCTTATTAAGATGATGCAATGCTGAGCACATTTTTTCACTTGCACAATCCATTGATGGATCTATTGACCTTTTTGCTTAAATGGCTATTTCTACAATGTGAAGATTGTTACTTATTGTTCTCTAACATTGGAGGGACAATTCAGCTGTCAACCAGGATACTATTAGAAGCTAACTGGTAGATCTGCACAAGGTGGAATTCTGTTTCTGTTGGTATTATGGCTTTGTTACTTGTACATGTAAAGGTCATAAAGCTTATTACAAAATTTAAGATAATTTTTGTTGTCTTTTTGTACGCAAGGTAGCTTACTGTTTACTACTAGAAGGATAACTGATTATACATTTTAAAGGTTTCAATCATGCATTGTTATTAATTTTTATCCACATTAACGACTATCACTGGGACATGCAAAATCCAGAAAGCGAATAAACATTGTTTATGAACCCACTAGGCTCGTATCTCTTCCATCAGCTGCAGTTTGTCGACGTTTTGCTGCACCCAAGTTCCTTTTAGAACTCATCAAATTTTGTACTTTTGTTAAGGTGTTTCAACCTTTAAATCTCATCTATATATTTATATAAGATCTATGCTTTTTAGAGGACTTCCCTACAACTCTTAAAAAGCAAGAGAGCATGGCCGCCTGTCTTTATATTCATCTGCTGTCATAAGATAAGAGTTGAAATTTTGCATTTGAAGATTGGAACAAACTTTTAGTGGAGTACAGTGGCATATTGGTTGGTTCAGGCTTTATGTTATTGAAAAGCAGGTTGTAGTAATCATTGCCTTTCTCCAACTGAAGTTCGCAATGCTATGTTCACAGCTACTTTATCTAAAAGAGGCATCCACTCATCCCTGTTCTTAGAACCCAATCCTGAATCCACAGTGACCAAAAGGGCAAGATAAGCATAAATATAAATCGTCTCTGTTCTTTTTACGGGAAGCAACAACTAAATGGATATAAACAAAAATCTTGACAATTGTCAAAGAAAAGAGTAGACCCCATTTCATTGTGAATAGCCAAAAATTGATAATGAGCTTCACATTGTACAAGGATTTGTCCTATTTCATACACACGTTCCAATCGAGGGACTGTTTTTGTTTTCGTTATTTATTTGTTTAGCTATTTATATTTTGAAGAAACGCAGGTGCTGAGAACTGTGACTTGACCACCATACTGGTCATACTTTAGTAACTGGAGGAATATAGGTGATAACCACAAAACACACAACTTGCAGCAAGAACATTGTCAAATGTCTACAGTATTAGTACTTTGTCAAGGTTATTAAGATAAGGCACTATCCTTATAAGAATCTTCAACTGGCGTACAATATATCAACATATCATTGAGTGGTTTGGATGTAATTGTTTGACAAATCACCTCTCAAACGTAAATGACACACCTTAAGCAAAGTGCAGGAACTGAAAGCACTTCAAACAATCAGGATTCCTACCCCGCAATATTTCTGTCTTCCAAGATACGTATGGACTTACCACATGTTCGACAATAAACTTCTAATCACTGCACTTAAAATAGCCTTCAGTCTTGGGAGAGACACGATCCGCAATATGAACTAGCAGTGACTAGCATCATAGATTTGGACAGAATGTTTGAAAAAAAATTTACAGAAGCAAGGTTTTCCATTTTCTATGGGAAAGAGCAGAATGTTTATGAAGGTTCTGCTCATACGATTCTGCTTTGAGATTAGCACTCACCATAACGTCCCGGGATGATACAAATTCTGAAACCAACTCCACATGTAGAAAAGGTAAAATTGGTAAAACAAACGAGAATCAACAAATTCACCCTTTCTATCAGAGTCTCCAGGAAGAGCAAAAGAATCTAGTCAAGCATATAGAGCACCATTCAAAAGTCTCTCCGGCTTTTGATCTTCAACACAGACTCTCGAATTTATACTGCTATTAGCTTTTCATTGCAAGAGAATCCAGGAGAACTGTTGATAGCAATCTCAGAATTCACATCTCTGATCCCTCGTCCACTGTTGGAAGGCCGCCATTTCTTATGAAGGTTGGATTGAGAAACTTTGACACAAAAGCCCACAACTTGTAGACATCCTCAAAGTTTGTCAGAAATCCCAAGGATGCTGTAACAACTTCGACTCTTATGAAGCTACTTTTCCCATTAGGTTGACCATTTTCCATTGGCCTGCATAGAGTCGTATCCTCCAGGTTGAAAGCTCCTCCTTGTTGCCTTGGGCTATCAAGAATCCGTATGTGACTAAGGAAACCAATTCCAAGAGAAATGCCTTCCCTTTCAGCCAGCTTCTGAACAACTTCTGGATTGATAAGGCCTCGGTTTCTATCTCTAATGTTGAAAGCAACAGCTGCACCCCTTTCATATTTTATTTTTGGCCCATATATGTGAACCAAGTTTACTCTTCCATCACCATCCAACCTAGGAAATCTTAATTGCAATAATGAGGTCACAAGCCAATTAACCAAAAACCTCAATCGAAGAGTGGTTTTATTGAGACCCAAGGCATTCACATGATCTAAATGTCTGCAAATTATCTCAGGTTCCTTAGTATCCCAGTCTTGCCCATCATATTCACCATTACTGGTATAATCTTCATCATCTAGGCTGTTAGCATATATTTCTTCAGGCTCCAGAATATGACTTGGACGTTCTTTGAGGTTATCCTCTGCACCAAATGATACCCTTCTTCCCTTGCTTGGATGTTCATTCTCTTCCAACCCAAAAAATCTAGTAGCAGCATATCTATTCACTTGCCTTCTGCCCAACAACCGGAATTCACCTTCTGTTTCTCTTCTTATGGCATTTTCTTTCTTCTCCAGACCTGAGGCTGAACCATTAGCTAGGCTGTGATTCTGTGCAGCCAAAGTCAAATTGTTGAGACGAGATCTGCTTATGCCAGAGTTTGATAAGGAATCAGGATGTAGTAGATTACCATTTCCAGGCTCTTCCTCAATCTCATGAAAATTTGCTTGTCGTGAACCCCTTTTGTTGAATTGTTCTTCAGAGACCTCCTTAACACGATCCAACTCCTGTGAAACCGACAGAACTGCAGCATCAAATGAAAGCACATGATTGTCATCATGCGGCCCCGGGTTGACTCCTTTGTCATCATATAGTGGGCTTCCATACATCTTGGACATTGGTTTTGGAGAGAGTCGTTTATGATTTTTCTTGCCAGAAAACCAGAAAGGTGGCAAGGGAGAGTCCATCTTTTGTTTGTTCAATTGACCTCCGTTGTCCGAACCTGGTGGACTCTGACCCAAATCAATCCAAAACGAGTTATCTGATGATTCATCTTCACTAAATACTGGACTTTTCATCATCTCCCCAACTGAAATACACTCAGTTTCTTCAAAGATGGTACTTGTATTATCTCTATCAGAACTATTTTCTTGGTTCATCTCAGTCTCAAACACATCCCTTACCTGAGCAGAGGTATATGCACCAGAAAAGGCAGGCAAGTGTGAACCAGGACGGGTTTCAGTAGTTTTATCACCATTTGCAGTGACATCACCATCTTCAATGCCAACCACTCCATCAAGACCATCACCAGAGTCACTCAAATACAAAGGATACTCTGGTGTAATCTTCACCATTCCAGACCCTGTACTACCTGATTGATTTTGAAGTGCTGCCATCACTGATTTCTTGATAAGAAGACATCCAAAACCAGTTGGGTCATATCCAAATACTCTGTAAAACGATGTTACAATAAAATCAGGACGAAACAAGGATAAACCAAGTGAATCCATGTCTTTTGGCCCCAGTGACCCGGCATCAAGCAAAACATGCCAATTGTTTTGTTGAGCCAAGGCCATCCACTGGTATGAATATTTGGCTCCAGTAACTCTTGACTGAACTGGAAACACAAACAAACCAACAGCAGAATCCTTCTTCCTCCTCTTCTTACTCGCAATTTGCTTCCTCAAATCAGTGGAACAAAGTTTAAGAGTTGGCCATTTAAACCACGCACTGTAAACTTTTGCACCCTTCTCTTTGGCACTTTGAGCCATCCAATTCACGGACTGACTCTCATAATCAAACATGGTCAATAATTTCTTGTTAGTGTGAAAAGGATACGACTCTGCCAGCAGTTTAAACGCGGACCCCCGACTAACTGTGAAAACAAGTCCATACTCATTCTCCGGGATGTTCAGATAGTCCATAATTCTGGTCTTTATATCATGTTCTACAGTACCTTTCTCGGCTCCACCATAGAGAGCGTGATTACTCAAATTTGCTGTTATCTCAGATAAGCTAAATGTAGAAGACTCCCAGTAATGCAGAGTCTGGACATATGAAAAAAGCCCAAATCCACAGTAATCAAGGCATACCTTCGGAGACAAATGTGCATACTCATCTAATCTCAACTGATCAACCTTCTCCGAAGACTTGTACCTGGGGTACATTTTGAGGAACTTGGAAAATGACTGCTGGAGGTCAGGAATCTCCTCTTCACTCTCAAATACACGATCAGCTGCCAGAGCTGTGCAACGCAAGAATTCACGTTGAGCATGGAGTCTTGCTAGAGATCTTGATCTCTCAAGACTCTGATCTTGATTTGCACCTGACTCAGAGTCCATGTCATTTGATTTGAACAGAGACCCATGTTCAGATGCTTCTTCAAGAGCCTCCCTCAGCTTCAGTTCTTGCAGTTTTCGAAGAATAGATGGGTTTCTCTTGAAATCAATGTTGGATTCTGACCCATCTTTTCTTCTCTTCTTGTCCAAGAGCAGAGCAGCACAGTGAGATATGGGCTTCCACAGCGAAAGATGCATCAAAGCTTTTGACGTCAATCAGACAGAAAAGATAGCTAAACTGAATAAGAATTCAAAAAACTAAGGGTTCAGTCTGGTTTAGCCCATCTGAAAGATTTACAGTAGAGGATCGGTTTCAAACCCTAAATCTTTCAGCTTCTCTCGACTTCAAATCCAGATCAAAAGAGTCGCCAATTTGGATTTTAGCAAGAATCCAAACAAGAAAAAGAGAAGGTTTAAACCTGAAGACAATTTGCCAAAGAAGTCAGCCGCAGGAATAAACCCAGAATTAAAACGACTCGAATAAAGAAAGTCAAAGCCCCCGTTCCAAAGGAAAGTTCAACAAAGAAAACAACTTTAGCAGAAACCCAAGAAAAAGTGAGAGTCAAAGGTAAGAACTCCAAAACCCAGATCCCCAAATTATGCAAAATAAATTCACACCCAGCAAGACACTCAAAAACAATCAAGAGAAAAAGGGTTTCGTACAAAAGGTTCAGAGAATGTAGAGAAGCTCTTAGAAATCCATACAGCAAGGTGACTCCAGACTCAAGACTCCATTTTACACAACTGAGAGAGCTCAAAAACAACCCTTTTCTCTAATTTCTCTCACTACACTGAAACAACACAAACAAAAAAATGCCTCTCCACATCAATAGTCCATTTTATTCTTTTGAGGATAATAAACTAAATCCAAAACAAAACATACCAGTATTGACAGTCCCACTATAAGCTCTTGCTTTCTCTCTCCCACCATGTGTCACACACACACACACAATTGACTCTATCTCTCTCTCTCTCTCTCTCTCCTATCTCCACAATCTTCCACACCAACCGCCCATTAACAGACAGTGAGAAAGGACATTGACATTGGCAATCCAAGTGCAAGTCCTGTTTAGCATATTGACTGTGTCTTTCTTTCGTTGGCTTCTTAATTGTTTATTGATCATTAACATCAGTTACTCGGTGTTACTGACATCAATTAATCTCCTTTTATTAATTGATGTATCGAAGTGTTTGATTCCCCTATCTTAGTTCCTATAAGCATGAATAAAAAAGTCAACACAACAAGCTTAGCTTCTATCTTCTAATAAGCCACGTCCTCCACGGCTCCACCATGAATCATGCTCCTTTGCTTGACAATCTCCATTTAAATATCATTGTTTAGATTTAAAAAATACCCAATTAGTAGTTATCCAGAGATCTTTTTATTTATATTTTCTACGAGTTAAATGTGACGAGAAGATTGTAGCTTACTGTGAGATTAGCCTCTGAGTGGCAGGTAGTAGGTGTTCATGGTTTCTCCGGACGTGTCCAAAGTCAGATATACTTGCCATTGTTTTTAGTTGAAAGAGACAAAACTCACCAATAAGATACAGGAGTTTATAAAAAAAAATATACAAGAATTCCAAAGATTAGCTTTTTAATTTTTATTAAAAGGAAAAAAAACAAAATCTACACGTCAGCCATGATACAAGTTTTTAGTCAACTGGTATAATAGGAGTAGAATACAATATCATCTTTCAATTCTTACAAAATAGAGAGTTTTGTGTATTAGGCAGCATTTTAAATATTAAGAGACTATTGGCTCATTGATTATGGTGGTGATGGCATTATCCCCATTTAATATGTTAGGTGCTGTGGGGCTCTTGTCCCTAAATGTTAGTATAAGATAATAATGCAAATATGTTTCTTCAGTATAAAATCCTGATAGAGCCTAGAAGTTTTGTTGCAAGTGAAGACAACAAATATTTAATGTACGACCAACTAACTGTGCATTCCTATAGCATTTATGGTTCCATTACATATGAAACGATGAAGCCTAAATTGGATTAGAAGATATAACTTTAGTGTTTTGGATATAATTTTCTTCAAAAGAGGTTACAAACACACCAAATCTTGATGCTGCTGACTTAACATAGTTTAAAGAAATGATATGGACATATGCATGTTTTCTTCTTGTCGTTAGGCTTGGGCAAAGTTTGTTCTCTCAGGCTGGCTCAGGACTCAGCCAACACCTGCGATGCGAATCAAAAGGGTGACTTTGGCTTCACTTGGTGGTCAAATACACGAAATTGAACACTATGCTACCCACTCAACTCAATACAAAAGTTTTAGGTCAAATACACGAAATCCACTTGTTGTATCAATTTCAATTCTTTACTGTCCTGCATTTTATAGGCGGCCAAATGAATCATTAAAAAGATTGTCTTTAATTTGTTTTCATTGATGTGGTTTGCACGTGCACAGGCTGTGAGTGTGATCCGATTGCTTTGAGGCTGAAATGATAACGAATGGTTTACCAGTCAACAATCTTTACATAAAGGCTCAACTTTTTGCCCTCTTCGGTCATGGACAAGGTAGCTAGACTGGACCAGATCAAGAGGCTGAGCTACAATTATAACTGATCCTACGGAGGATCCAAGTTCTCCTCTTTTTTCTGTTCTTTTGTCCCAAATCACTAGGCCTAACGTAAGATATACTTGGCTGTCCCCTACCTGTCTTGTCTATAGTGCATGGTGAACATTTTGCATGTCGACATGCAGGCGAAATCATTTCTCTTTTGGTTATTATGGCTACTTTCTTTATGGATTAGCTTTTCAGATAACCAGATCATCTCTTTTTATCCTTTTCAAGTTCCACTAGACTTTTCGCATCTACTGGAGGACTCAGCTTTCTATGCCTATAATTCCAATTCCTGAGAAAGCAATTGACTTTAGGCAGCATCATCAACCACATGCCAATTCTGCAGTAAAAAGTTTAAGAAAGTAACAAAACCACCCAACTCACAGTATCAATCAATGAGAACTTATGAAAAGTTACTTGTTGGTTAGTCCATGTAAAGGTCTAAAGTAGACACACGATAGTTTTGGGTTTAGCCTGACGACGTGTAAACCAAAATCAAACAGACTAGCATCTAG
The DNA here is from genome assembly GCA_024752395.1 of Erythroxylum havanense. NCBI lineage: Eukaryota > Viridiplantae > Streptophyta > Magnoliopsida > Malpighiales > Erythroxylaceae > Erythroxylum > Erythroxylum havanense. Next base: position 7,406,951 of record JANTNU010000235.1, on the reverse strand, counting down.
TGCCTTCCAACTTCGCTGCCTCACGGACCGTTCACCTACAACAGGGCAAGCATGGGCTCTCCGACAGCAGATACTGAATTGTTTTTTTTTTTGAAAAATTGCAGATACTGAAAGCTAACAGTACACAATCCAAGTTTGTTGAGAGTTTAACCAAGAAAACCTCTCCTGCAGAGCTTAGTAGACAGATATGGAAGTACATCGGAAGGACATGCAATGAGTACACACAAAAACAGTAAAAGAGAGTTCAAAACTACACACAAAACCTGGGGTGATCATGATCTTGTGGCGAGACAGATTTCATTACATTCTTCCGTCAAGGAAAAGTTTCCATACTGCATTTTACTTGTTGCCCATTAGGTCCCCTTTGTTGTTCATAGAACTATAAACTTACCCTCAACATGCACGTCCTTTTTTTTATTCCCTTCTTCCACATTCTCATGGCTATCTATAGTCCTACGCCTGTGTCTTACTCTAGCACCAATACTATCTGAACCAGCTTCATTGGCCCACTTCCGCTTCTGTACTTTGAGTTCCTGGCGAGTTTTTGGTGCAATGTTACTATTTTCATTCTTTTGAACGGTGGAACACAAACCACTGTCATGTTTAATCCCACTTTCTATGACAACTTCAAATAGGTGATCATGATTCTCATCAGTGACCGCTGAAAACTCCACATTCTTAGACTGCATTGAAAGGTGATCAAGATTCTCATTGGCCCACTTCCGCTTCTGTACTTTGAGTTCCTGGCGAGTTTTTGGTGTAATGTTACTATTTTCATTCTTTTGAACGGTGGAACACAAACCACTGTCATGTTTAATCCCACTTTCTATGACAACTTCAAATAGGTGATCATGATTCTCATCAGTGACCGCTGAAAACTCCACATTCTTAGACTGCATTGAAAGTTGATCAAGATTCTCATCAGTGACCGCTGAAGACTCCGCAATCTTAGACTGCATTGAAAGATGATCCCGATTCTCATCAGTGACTGCTGAAGACTCCACATTCTTAGACTGCATTAAAAGGTGATTAAGATTCTCATCAGTGACCACTGAAGACTCCGCATTCTTAGACTGCATTGAAAGGTGCTCGTGATTCTCATAAGTGACCGCTGAAGACTCCGCATTCTTAGACCGCGTTTCACTGTCTGAGAAAAGCAATGATCGTTTTGTCTTATCACCTCTAAAATCAGTCTCTGTCTTGCCTTGAAATTTAGGTTTGATATCATTCTTACACTTGGAGAAATCAGCTAATTGATCTTCAATTTGAGAATTTGATGATAACACATGTTTATCATCAACGTGTGGAGACCTCTCAGATGAGCCCTTTCCGTCCGAAAAGGGCAGTGACCTTTTGACAGAAACTTGACCAGTTGTAATTAAGTTTTGACCTTCGTTATCTTGTGAGCGTCGTGTATAGATGAGATAATGTGCAACTGACTTGTAGCCTAATCCTGATATCTGAAACGTATATAAATGCTTAGCTCAAGTTCAAGTGTTGTGAAGAACAACTCTTCCACATTTTATGATAGGACTTACCTTTTTGTAAAGTTGACCAGTAGCCGGCCATCCTTTTGCTTGCCGGCACAAACTGCAATTGCAAATCCCACGACAGACAGGGCATAACCAATATGGGTTCTCTAGGGCTTCCAGTACGTGCTCCCCATATCTGCTTTCCAGTATTTAACTTATGAATATATGAGTTACTCAAAAGGGTATATACTCTTTCATGGAGTCAGAGCACATTTCAGACAAAGGAAAGACCACTAAGACAGGATCTTGCAGCTGCGATTCGACTAAAATAAACATGAATGAAGTGAAAGCCACACATATCGCGTTGTGAGCCAAAAAGACTAAGAGTGAAATTAAATAGGTACGAGTACCCCATAAAATGCTTGTTTTCCAAAACCTAATAGAGAACTTGGAGATGATGGATAATGCAAGAGAATTTCAAAGAAATAACAAAAAGAATAAACTCCCGCTTCGTAAGGATATAAAATTCATGAGGATTGCTTCAGTAGTCAGGGTGTCTTGTCAGTTACAACTGGGTAAAAATTTTTAGAAAAGAGAGGGATAGAGGAAGTTATGAACTTCTTCAGGATTATACCTCATGTACAAACAATCTCCACAAAACTGCCCTTGGACCAAATTGCAATTGCAGCAGTGGGTACGATAACCAAGAGTCTTCTGCCTGTTGAACATCTTACTAATAAGTGAGAAGACCCAATGTTATATCTATGATAATAAGTGCAACCTAGAGATTAAGGGAATACAAAAATGTTAAAGAGATAACCGGTAAAGTGAAAACAAAAATAAACATGAGAAGTTTATAATAGTTGACAAAGAATCTCATGTTAAGAATACATCTGCATTGCATTTTGAAGGTCCTAAATCTCCTCCAAGTTTATATTATAGGTATGGCTATGATCTATGCCCAGAAAGCATACACATTTTTATTTACTAGAACCACCCTCCAGCACGTAATAAGTCCCAACATTCCATGTAAACAGTATCCTCAACAGAAATCTCTTGAAAACATCCTTATTACAGTCTTCCAATTTCAAGCCTTTCCTAGAAACCCTTACACAACCAAAAATGGCTAAGGAGCACCACAGCAAACATCATTAGTGAACATGCACAAGTGTTAGACAAATACATGTATTACGATGTTATCAATGAGCAAAAGGACACATGAATATATGATGCAACCTAATATTACAACCTCAATACGTATTATCACACAAGTACAATCAATAAGTGTTCAGACCTGCATTGGTGGCAAGTCTTTCCTTTGACTTGATCATAAATCCGAGTTCCATCTGATCTATACCCATCCACGAAAAGTGTCCACGGCCTGTCAGTGTTCCCCAACTGTTTCTCATGCTCTTCTGTATAAACCTCTGGCCTACCCCTCTCTAGATTCACGTACTCATCTTCCCTCTTCGTCAATTCCACCTCCGAGTAGCAAACCGGGGTCGCACTTTGCAACCTAAAACCACCCAAATTTTGACAACAGAAACCCAAAAAAAAAAAAAAACTTTTATGTCTCTTTTAGAGGAAACTACCTGATATTAACGATTAAATTAGAAAGCAAAATGACTAAATAATATGGTTGCAGGAAAGAACCCTAAAACAAGAAAGACACAAAATTTTGTCCTTTTTTCCGTTGTTATACAGTTCCACGGTTATATAAAACCCAACAATACTTCAAGCCTCAAAACTTCCACGCAGACATAGAAACGAAATAGTAGAAAAGATCAGGACTTGACAGACTATTTTGGAGGGCACAGTCATGACAGGAAAAACGAAACCGGAGCAGCTAAAACAATATACCCACAAAACCGAATGCAACAAAGTCCCTGATTTAAAAAACCCATAAAAACAGCAAACCTGAAACAAATTACCTAGATGACCGACGAAGAGGCAGATCAGATTGCAGGGGAGTGGAAAGCTTAATGGAAGATGGGCTTTTCCTTGGGGCATTTCTTCGAGAACTGAGGGCTTTGAGGTTTAGAGATAGGTCCTTGAGACCCAGTTTTTGCATTCTCTCAAGGTTTTCCTTAATCCTCTCTTCTCTGGACCGCTCATAAAGTGATATCCCAGGGCTCTGGTTGTCCAAGATTTCAGGAATATTGCTTGTGTTCTTTCTGTTCCCCATGGTCGGCGACGCCGTGAGCTCTATCTTTCTCTCTAAGACTCGGCGTTGGGGTGTGTGCATGTCTGTATGTATTGTATGTATGTATGTAGGTGTAAGTGGCGTTTCAACGGTCGAGTTTTGAGATAAGCATGGAAACAGGGGGGAAAATGGAAAGTTGAGGTTTTGAGTTTTTCAAAGTGTCCTCTGCCTAGGTAGCTGTATACAAATTGGCAGTCTTAAAGCTTTACTTTTCTCAATTTTGATTTTTTTTTGTTGTTTGATCAAGGTAACTACTGACGAATTTAATGACTAATTCCCTCGTTAGTTAAAAGACACCTTATAAGATGGAACAACGGACTTAAAGATTTAAGGCTGTTTTATACCCAAAATCAAAGATCAAATTCCTGACATTTGGTTAAGAGTGGATGAGTCCATATCCACTCAATCACACCCCATGGGTTTCAATTTTGAATCTTTGATTATAAACATTGACATGGTTTTTGTTACACGGGACTCACAGCTATTTATTCATATTCATAATTTTGTTCTAGTACAAAGATGGAATCTTGGAATGCCAACCATTCTTCGTAGTTTAGTAATGCAGAAATGATTAAAAACTCACTACCCGATCTTTCTTTTTTCCAAACTTTTTATATTACTTTTCGCAATGATATTTTGTAAGAAGATCAAATTTATTAGGCAGAGACAAGATCACTTAAAAAACCTAACAATTATAGTCAATTTTAAAATTTCCTATCATAATGGGCCAAAAGTATAAAGGTTTCAGTTATTAAATTATTAAATATCCTAACTGCCTTTTAACATCAGTCACTTAAATGATTAATTGCTAATATTTTCCCAATTGACTTATGTGACTTTTTGAAATCCATTTGATCAATAATTCAAATAATTGTAATGTACGATAGTCATCATTCACATGCACCGTAATCATTGGTAATCATAATCAAGTATAAGATTAATAAGGGTTATGGTCATCATACATTATTAATTCAAGACATTCCCTTCTATGTACCATTATTGTAACACACCGCTACCATAATGCATATGCCTGAACGTCTATAAATTTTCCGAGAATATACTTTATGGGAATGATATGTTATAGCAATCAAATTCATTATACATAACATAAGTATTTAAGAATATCAAAACTTCCCATTTCATTCATAAACATGAACATACATTGTAGCATTATAGTACATAATCCACATATATACATTATAAACAACATCTAAGAGTTTGCTACTCTTTACAAAACATTCTATATGAAGTGGAATGTTACACCAAAATATTATATCTAGACTCTTTAATATCAGTTAACCGACCTTTAAGTCATTCTTCCTCCAAAAATACAAGTACCAGACTTTCTACTTGATCTGCTTAAAAGTTATAACTCCTTTAACCTGAAAAATAACATTGCAATTTTGATGAGTTTGCGAACTTAGTGAGAGAGCCATCACAAATGTGCTCACTCATATCAGCACTAATTAACACATATATAGTCCAGTTTATCAAATATGTCATATAAATGAATAATTTACATCACCTCACATAATTCATGATTTCAACCATTCAATATTTCATCTCAGTTCAATGGGCATGTTAATTCAATTAGTCAATAAGTTATATCCATTAAATCATTTCATAAATAAGAATGCATATGTAAATGCACATATGACTCACTTCATTTTTACTTTGTTGTGACCAAGCGTCTATTTAACTGTCTCGTATCTGTTGTAGATACCAGACTCATTTTATATACTGTCCAGTACCCATTATGAATATTGGGCTCATTGATGATTGAGTATGCGACTCTTTGTGCACATTTGTGGGCTTTACGGTCTTTTTCATTTGGGTCACTCCGGTCACAACTCATTTATCTGTTCATGCATTTCAATGTAACGAGATGCAATAATTTACATATCACGCATTCATTATTTCATATTCAATATATTTCAGTCATATATCACGTTGTTCAAATTTAAGTTCAGCATTCAACAATCAGTTGAGAACACTTATTTCCATATTCACATACATTTAAACACTACTTCCAATACATTCCCAAATATCATTCTCCTCAGACAATTGATGGTTCGAAATTATCACAATCATATGAGTAGTAATTCAATAACTGAATTTTAAACAAAGCAATTAGATTATGGTGAAAGAACATCTAGATTGACTGATAGTAAGCTCCAGAATAGATATTGCCTTGACAATTCAGCAATGTCTGGATGCGGTCGGTCAATTTGTGCTTATATATCATGCAAAACACATATATGTATACATTACTAACTTGTTTAATCAAATGGATAACCAATCAATCATACACATGTATATGTTTAATGTTTAATGCATGCTTAATTGATTATCCTGGGTATGTAACCTTATTCACAAATTTGCTCATTCATTTATCATATCTTGTACATAACTTATTAGCGATTAGATCAATGCCTTAAGACATCTCGATTACTTTAAATTCATTCAATCATACTTTTATCTATCCCTTCCTAACATTCCATACTCACACAACTTTCCAAATTCTCATTCAATCATACCTATTTCATGACTTATATCCCTTGCATCACATTTGCATTTATAAGAACACCTTCATTTTTTTAACAACTTACACTTCCCAAATTCATAGACATTGACATCAAGCAATCCATTTCTTAATTCTAAGATCAATTATCAATTTAAACTTATCAAACCCTTAATCAATCAATCAAATAACCATCTAGGTTCATTTCAAACCTTAATCAAATCAAAATACATCAAGGTAAAGTAACTTATCCTTAGTTGGTTCAACAATCACATAAAATAGAGTTTTTCACTTCCCAAGCATTTCCCATAATTGTGGGTACCTTTCTATGATCATGGAAAGATAAAACAGAAACTTTTCTTCTCTAGGGCATTTCCCACGATCGTGGAATGGATGAATAGACAGTTCACCATCCCTTTCTTATAATATTTTTCCAAATTTTAAAACCATCATACTAATCCATTGATCATACCTCAACTATACCTAAATTATACTTCATTTCCTCATCAATTTCATCACCAATTCCAACTCAAAATTATTCAATTGATAACTCATAAATCATAGTCTTTCATGCATCACAATCAAAACAGAACTATCATTCACCTTCATATATATAACCTTAACTTGTCAATTTAAAGAACACTCCCAATATGCCCATTTTTCTGTATAATTACATCATCATTTACACTTCAAATCTTAACCTCAACCGTCCATATGCATCAAAAACAAAACAGAAATCATACAATCCTTCACCAAATTCCAGCACGGCTTTAACATCAACCCTACATGTCACTCGTCTCAATTTAAACATCATGAATGTTTCTATTTTAACATGCAATAGATATCAAAAATCACTTACTTGTTCAGCTCAAAAACTCCTCAATCTGCAAGCTAACTTTCCCTCCAAATATAACACCCCATTCTCGTCTGACATATGTACGTGTGCCCTACGATCACACTACATATGTCCAACAAAAGTGGCGTGTTAACTATCTCACCTTCATTTTATTACATGGCATTATAAGTAAAATCATAAATAACACATTATCTAAGGGTATGTTTGGGAGTTTAGGATGGAATGGAATGGAATGACAATTAATGGAATGGAATAGAATGGAGTGGAATGGAATGGAATGGAATAAAATAAGTCACTCCATTGTTTGGAAGTTTAAATAAAATAAGAGAGTTTGGAAGGCAAGCCATGCTTTTCCATCCCTAACCCCCCAAATTGAGATGTCACAAAATATTATATTTTGGATGGCAAAGGATGGCTTCCAAAGCCATCAATTGCCATTTCATCCTGTTTCAAAATAGATTCCCAAAAAATGGCCTGAGTCATTTGGACCATTCCATTCCATTCCCTTTCATCCCTCTATCCACATCCAAACATACCCTAAAGTCCAAAATTTTCCTAATTTCATTTCATAAATCATAATTTACAATGTAGCATTAGATCCATCATTCATATTTATACATTGTCAACCTATCAAAGCTCACAGTTTAGTCTATAAAGTATACTACATAAATGAGGAAATAAACCCAAAATACTACATAAATGAGGAAATAAACCCAAAAACTAAAGACCAATCTTCAATCTCCAATTGACCGACCTTTGAGCCATAACTTATACCAAAATGCAGTCTTAGCATATAAATCGTGGCTCTCTTGAACCTAAAATTGTCAACGTTTTAATTTTGGTGAGTTTTGTGAACTCAATAGAGTAACCATTCTCGGTAGTTCACTCTTATCATACAACACACAACAAATCATGTTATCATATAATTCACATCAACTTGATTTTTGTCAGGTAATGTCACATAACACCTTATCACATTTTTCATATTTCAAAAACAAAATTCAAACATTTCATCATTTCTGTACAATTTTGTCGAACATACACATTGACAAATTATCACATATTTCATACACAAAGTTATCAAAACATTGCAATCATTCAGTTTATTTAGATCATTTGTGTATATAACGTTATGAGACTCTATTTCAATTATTTCATTGTTATGATTGTGTGTAACATTCCGTTACCTATGTTAAGGCTAGAATTGTGTATTATGAGAAATTACTGAGAAATTAGAAAATGCATATCATGATTTGCACTTTTTTTCACATAAATGAGAATTTTGATTATTGCATATGAATATGATTGTATATGCATTCAGTGACATTTTCAGCTTTAATTGAGTTATACATGCGAATAACATGTGAGTTATGAATTATTTGTGGTGAAAATTATTTGGAGCGTATTTTGATTATTTAAGAATTTTGGTAAATTTTAGGAAATTTATGAAAATTTAGGGTATTTGGAATAATAGAATAAGAGATAATTGAGAGGGTGACACATGGCCCACATGCATGGGCGTCACATGTCATTGCGTGGGCCATGTGTCATTGAATTATCAACCCACGTAGTTTAGTGTTAAGCAAAACCATTTCTGTAGATCTTTCTCATTTCTCTATTGCTTGTTTCTCCACCGAAAACACCATCACCAAAACACTATCTTATTTATCCAATGTCCTGTACATTTGCTTCACTCTCATTACTAGAACTATTGTTGAATCAAGTAAGTGATCCTTGAAGATGGTTTAATGTTCATAAATGGATGCATGGATGAGTAAGAAGCGCAGTTTCTGTGATAAAAGAATTGGATTTTTGAATTGCTATGTGTTGATGAGCTAAAATGAAGTTAGAAGAATTAGTTTATTTGTTTTAAGTGTTAAGTGAAGAAGAATGAAGTGTGAATAAAATTATGGAAAATTACAGTAAAGAGAGGAAGTGAATAAAAAGTTTCGAATTTTTGGTGTTTGAATGGTAAGTTTGAATTTGATTTGTTTAGAGATTGAATTGGGTATAGAAATGCATAATAAATGTTTTAGAAGTGAGAAAAAATGAAAAAAAATGGAAGGAGAAGATGAAGAAGTTGTTTAGTGAAGAAGAAGCACGATCGTGACTTCAATGAGGAAGGTCGCGAGTCGCAGAAGATCGCAAGTCGTGATCGTGTGACCAACTAGCGAAAATCGCGATCGTCTTTTTTCCAAACAGTTTGTTTCTGAACATCCTTCGATATTTTTATTATAACTTCTTCACCTGATGTCCAAATGACTTTATTCTTGAACCATTATATTTGAAACACATTGTTCTTCATCTTCACCAAAAACTATAGCCATCTGAAATAGATTAATTGTTGAATTTAAGATGAACATGCTGAGGATTACTGGAATATGATAACTGGTATTATTTCACTGAACATACTTCGATATTTTAAGTATATTTTAATCAGTAGGTATCCAAATGGAATTATTCTTAACTTAAATCGAACTAGAGATATATGCTACAAATTTTCTAAAGAGATCGGATTTTAATTCTGTCATTAAGAATTACAAAATCTAACTTGAAGTTGAATATAGAGTATAGTTATGTTTTAAGAACAATCCAAAGTAAATTGAGTATAGCTTTGGAAATATTGAATCAAACTAAATGATCTTTGTATCATTAGAAAGTTAAAAAATTGGAGAACAATTGTCTAGAAGAAAGTATTGCCTAATTGTGTCATTTATGTTATCAAAATGATGATGTAAGTTGACCCAAAAGCATGTTGTTAGAAAAATCTGAAAATGGTCATTTGATATGCCCATGCGTGAGTTAAGATCTCACACTCATGATATTTGGACATGCATGGGTGTGAGATAAGTTCTCACACTCGTGACTGAATTAATTTGGACTACACGCCTGTGACTTAGCTCTTGAACTGCAAATTATTTTTGAGGGCTTTGTGAATGATTTGGTGATACGAATTACAATAAGATTCTCGGAATTGTCATTAAACATGTACTGTGCATAATTTCGATATATATAGATGTGCGTAAGGAAATAATTATACATTTGTGCAAAAGTGTGATATTTGTAAATGTGTTTTGTATGATATAGAGGAGCAAATTTGACGCTATTTAGATATTGCCGGACCATCTAGGCAATAGCATATTAGAGCGTACTATGAGTCAACCTAGATGATTTTCCTAGGATTGATTGTATTTGTTTAATTTCCAAATATTAAATGTTTATGATTTGTTTATGAATTTTGGACTTAAAATTCGAGGAGTTTAATATTTGGGAATGTATTGGAAATGTTCTATGTGTATTTGAATTTTGAATGATATTTGAATCTTAATGAAAGTTGAATGCCGAAATTACGTCCGATAATTATAAGATTCTGATTGTGCATCATATGTGACTGTTGTACATGGCATACTCTATATTTGATGCATTTCATAAAATACATGCTCAAATAAAGGCGTTATGATCGGAGTAGTCATTATGAAAGTGCTTGCACGCAGAGCTTTGCTCCGTGATTTCTGATTTTGCACGTAAAGCTATGCTCCGTGATTCAATTCTAATTGAACCCAATGAGTCAGTATCTGTATACGCATATGATAGGCACTCGATCACAACATTAATAATGAATCTAGAGTTTCATGTGCATTTCTATTTGTAATATCTGTTCTGATTCGCAATAATTACATGATATGCTTTGCTAATGTGAGTATTTCAAAAATACATGTTCTGAATGAATATTTGCGATATATGTAATGTATGTATATGACCTGGGTGAAATCATCAATGATGGTTCGCTCATTGAGTTCGCAAAACTCATAAAAATTACAACGTGACTTTTTAAGTACGAGACAGGAGACCTAGTTTCTTAATCTACATTACAGGAACATTTTGGACTAGTTATAGTTCAAAGGTCTGTCAGCTGACATCAGAAGAGTTATATTTTGTATTTTGTAGTTTTTGTCTAGAACTTGTATGCTGTAAAATACAGTGTAAGCTTTCGTGAAGGAATGCAATGAAAGGCTTTTAATTTGATGACTCTTAATTATATTATATAATGCCATATGTTAAGTTGGATATGTATTTGCTCTAACATATCATTTTCATAGGATGTGTACTTAAATGTCCTTGGATATTCAGATATATACTCTATGGTAGAGGGATGTTACACTGTGTGTCCTTTTCTCTGTCCCCGTATCCGTTATAGATACCAAGCTCTTTCATAATATCCCTTATCCGTTGGGCATACAAGGATCTTTGTACATATTGAGCCTTAAGGTCTAATCACGAATGTCTGAGCTTTAAGCTCTTTTTCATTGGTGACATCACTCATAATTGCCTTTATATTTCATTCATTGAAATGAAATACATTCCTCAATTTCAGTCATCACATTTGATCAATTACATTTGCATTCTTATTCTTATTCATAATAATCATTGGACCAAGTTCTGCATGAAACATTCAAGTTGAGAACCATGTGGTCAAACTCAGTCACATTCAAGTAGCACTTCCAATGTTTTAATCATGCATCAAAACTCCTCGGACAATTCATGTCTGGAATTCAGTACACAATTCAGTGCACATTCATCAATATCAAGTTCAATTCAGTAATAAACAAAACAAGTTAAAGTGAGACCATCTTAGGTTACTCACTATTGCTCCCTTTTTGCTTATTGCCTTGAAGTTTCGGCAATATCTGGAATCAGTTGCTTTTCTTGCTCTTCTATATGCAATCAAATACAATTTCATATTACCGCATTTTCATGTAACCAAATATGTATTTTTATAAATGTATCATGTAACATGCATGTTCAATGAAATATGCCCGGGTATACTTCTGTAATAAACCGATGCAAAGATCAATTGTACTTTAAATGTGTCAAAATTCATACACTCATTAGCTATTCCAGCTTTCTTATCAACTCAGATTTTTAGGTCTACATTACATGATTAATAGGACAAGGAAAATGGTGTATTTTTGTAACACTTTCTCCTAGACAATTGTTCCCATGTACCTTAAGTTTCTAATGACACCAAGATCATACAATTTTGTTTATTATTCTATGAGTTATAATCAAAATATTGTAGACTGAGTACATTTAAAATTTGGGTAGGTATGATTATGCATTCAAGTTGTACAACTCATATTATGATTATGCATTCAAGTTGTACAACTCATATCTCTCAATTACAATATCAAAAATTACAAACTATATACCAATTGAAAGCTAAGAGAATAAGCTACAACTTTTGTGAAGAACCTTTGTCTAATTCGGCCTACATTCTACGTCAATACAGTTTATTTGATAACAATAGGACATGATTTTTGTCACGGGTAGTGGTACAACCTAAGCCAAGATTCAATTTCAAGCCAGATTTTGAAATTCTTAAAGATAGAATTAAAATTCTACTTCTTTAAGAAAGTTGTAGCCATATGTCTCTAGTTTAATTTGAATTAAGGATCAACTCATTTGGAAATCTACAGATCAAGATATAATCAAAATACTGAAGTATATTCAATAAAAATATTCCAGTTCATAATATTTCAGCAGACTTCCTCACTTTCATCCAATCAATCTTTTTCAAATCAATTCACATGGCTCTAAATTTTTATGGAGAGGAAAAACAATGACTTAAGAATGTATTGGTTTAACTTTCAAATCATTTGTAGGTCGGGAGAGAAAGTTATAGTGAAACGAATCTAAACTATTCATTTTGAGAAGCACTGTTGGGCATATAACCATAGTGCATGACCATGCGTTCCAATTCTAGAAATTGCAGATTTTCTTCCTTCTTCTTCCTCTCCTCCACTTATCACTTACTCCATCATCTCTAATTTATACTCTCACATTTACCTCTTCATTTCAACTCCCATTTCAATTTAGCTTACTCTAAAACAACTCAAAATGTAAGATTAAATTCAAACATAAAAACAAGGTTCATACGGACATCACCATTTTTCTGCTTTCTCTCTCTACTACAATTTTGTTTTTATGATTGTAGAACCTATATTCATACGGTTTTACCTCACATTTTCTGCTATTACTTCAAAATCAACAATCTTTTCATTTCATCTTACATTTTCCATTTTAATACCCCTTTTTTATAACTCTAAACTCATTTAAAATCATTTCTAAAGATTCCCAAATACATTCACGTATAATAACAGTAAATAGAAGAATAGAGCATGAACAACTTGAACATTCAACCATTATTTTCTGCAATTTATAACTACGTCACTAATCTCCATGTAACTCTAAATATCACAATCTGTTGGTATACTTTCTGCTCATTTCCTATTTCACAAATTTTCATCTAACTCGTTCATCACTTAATATCACCAAGACTACACTTCTTAACCCACACATGCATGTGTTCACTTACAATAGTAAAACATCATCAAAGTCATTTACTTGATTCATCAATATTTCCAGCGATTAGAGGGAATCAATAGTACAAAAAGATGTTTTGGTGGATGAAAAAGAAAAGAATGTTTTGGTGAAGAACAATAAAGAGAGAAAGTTACACCGAATAATAAGTGAGGGCTGATAATTTTTTCCTTCTAAAAACACTTGCTACGTGTCCTCTTGTATGCAATACATTGGTTACATATATATGATGCCATATGTCACACTATAATTTGTCTTTTATTTGTAAATTTTTCCTAGTCCAAAATACCCTAAATTTTTGAAAATTTCCTAAAATTTACTAAAAATGTTGAAATAATAATTATATCACCAAACAAATTTTCAACACAAAAAATCCACAATTTGCATTTTAATCGAATCTATAAAACAATTATACGTGGAAAATATCAATGAATACATGTACAATTATTTCATAAATATTAACACAATTCACATATTTAAAAAATGTCATATGATGCATGAAATGCACTTTTAATTTCTCAGTATTCTCTCATTTACACAATTCTGGGGTCTTAGCCCCTAACATGGGATATTAAGACGTTACACCAAATATTCAAGGACAAGGTATACTCCAAGAAAAAGGTAGGAACATAAGGGTTTCAATTGCAAGGTGATGGTTACGAAATTTTGGCAAAAATTCAAGGGTGATCATGTGAGTGTGTCGTTGGTAAGAGAAAGAAGGAGAAGATATAAGACCCAAGCATGAAAGAAGGAAGTCTTGCAAGTGTGAGAGATGTGGGTGTAGGTGTGTGGAGGAGAATGTGGACATATGTTATGCCAATTGTCATGCTAAGACCTAGCCATATGTCTCATCCTTCAACTATTATTTCTCACTCCACAATTAGTCCACTCGTCTCATAATCACGAGACCATTTTCACCCAATTAAGCCATCATTTGTCACTTATTTAATCAAGCTATGTGTCACACTATTACTAATGTCATGTGTCACTATTTCATAAACTTTCATGTATCAATTTGCTTGCCAATTAATATCTTTCCTAGACTTGATGCACATAACACTTCATCAATCATCCAATTGTGACAAAAAATTCCAATTCACTAATTGTAGTCTATCAAACCAGAATTCAAGAGATGATCAATTCACAATCATGAAATCACAACATAAACATTTAAAATCTTTCATACCCCGGAATAAATCAATTGAGTGCATATACTATCTTTACATGTGTAGTAAATCATAATTCATGTATGTATGTGAATATAATGCATGTAAATGAAATGCACTTCATGTATTCTCATATGATATGACTCAAATGACTTCGTATAGTACTTAAATTCCTAAGTGTAGAATTGGGCTATTACAACTATACTGGTCCTTGTGCTTAATTATGATTATGAATGAGAAGTACATAATGGGATTTACTATTCAGTTTTGCTTTCAACTACATACGTTGTAATCAAATACATAAAGAATAAAACATAAAATTAAGCAAAAATATATTCATTAATATACAAAAAGTATCAAATATGTAAAAAGAAACAATACAGCAGTATTATCTAATAATCATCAGCAAACATAATACTCCTATTCTTTACATGACCAAAAAATAGTTTGGGCAATAACCCCTTTATCAATGGGTCAGCTAACATAAGATCGGAGCTAATATGCTCTATAGGTACTCCACATTTTTTAATCTCCTTTTTAACGATAAAGTATTTTAGTTCCACGTGTTTATCATCTTTGAAATACTTGTCATTCTTAGATAAGAAAATTGTTGTAGAATATCACAGAACATATTCAACAGCCTAGCTATACTATCGATAATCTCAAGCCTTGAAATGAAGTTTTGCAACTATTTAACCTGAATCATAACCTTAAAACATGCCACAAACTCAGTCTCTATTGTGGATGCAACATTTATAGACTATTCACACTCTTCCCTAAGATGGCTCCCTTAACTAACAAATAAACATGGTTAAAAGTAAATTTTATTATATTTACACAGTCAACAAAGTTTGAATATAAGTATCCAACTACCTCAAGGTGATTAGACCTCTTAAATGTAAGCACGTGTTATTTAATAACCTATAGATATCTTAGAACTTTGATATCTTAGAACTTTCTTTGCTACTTTTTAGTGATCTATACCAAGATTACTCTAGTATCTCCTTAGTATCTCCAATGACAAACTTATGTTTGGTCTTGTACATGTTTGAGAATACATTATATTCCTAAGTAAAAATGCATATGGAGTTGATTCCATTTGCTTTCGTTTTAATTCAGTTTTTGGACATTACACAAGTCTAAACTTCTCCCATTTCTAAATTAAAATCGGTGATGCTGAATATTTGTCCATCCTAAATCTCTTTAACACTTTATTAAGACAAACCCAATAGTCTTTATGATCTATCACGAAATATTCTTATTCATATCACAAATGTTGCCTCATCTATATATTTCATTTCAAACTGACTAGTGAGAAATTTCTTATTCTTGTTTAATAGTCCAAGATTACTAGCTGCAAGCAAGATTTCATCAACATACAAGATCACAAAAAAGCATACTCCCACTGATCTTTATATAGATACACAGATCAATGGTGCTTTTCTTAAATCCAAAGGAAACAATAATATCATTGAGCTTAAGATACTATTATCGGAAAGCTTATTTAAGTTCATATATTAACTTCTTCAGTTTACAAATCATGTGTTCCTTTCTAGCCTTTATGAACCTCATGGTTGGTCTATATAGACTTTTCCCTTTAAATTCCCATTCAGAAAGGTAGTTTTCATGTTAGACCCCGATTTTTTTTTTATGATGTCATTAAGCATGAATTTTGATAATCATGTGTTTGTGGCTTAGTTTGCTTAAAATGGGCGTGCTAGTGGTTAATTGGAATTTAATTGAGATGAAATATGGTTTACTACAGTATTAGAGGATTAAATTGTGTAAGGACATTTTGGGAAGTTTATTTAAGTTGGTGTAGGTTAAGGCTTATTAG
>JANTNU010000235.1:7352252-7363084 GCA_024752395.1 Erythroxylum havanense | reverse complement strand
GATGTATTATATGTGTGTTAAACTTAGATTTTAAAACAATGCATATGTGTAATGTTGATTTTGTTTGTTCTGTCTTGAGTGGCATCCATGTATCCTCCCAGGGGGTATTTGGGTGTTACAAATGAAGTGTATGACTTCTGAAAAAAATATGGAAGTGGTAGACTATACTATTGTATCTACGGTGGATAGATTGTCAATTATAGTGACAATGAAGATAATTGAGAAGGTCATTGAGTGTCCATATGATGGAGAAAAGCTCACAAATAAAGCTAGATGGATGACGCAAGCTAGCTTGAAGGAGACTCAGATCAATCGGCAATTATATGGAGGCAATGATCTAAAGTAGAAGAAGGCTTCAAGTCTTATTCCAAACGCTAGCACTAACTTCTTTTCTATTGTGTTCTACCAAGAACAGGATCAAGGCATTTGGTAACAACGCTAAATGAACAATGTTTATTGCATCTACTCAATCGCCAGCCTATAAATCTACCATTCCTTATTTTTCATTATATGAAAAAAGGCTAATAAAGACTCGATCGCCCTACTATATGGAATGATGTTGAAAAGAATATTCAAAGACTCTGGAGTCCTTCTGGAGATAGGAAACATGATGAAACTGAATATCAAAAATGTCATCAATTCTGCAACAATTGGTAGAACGAGCTTGAAGAATCTGGAGAAAGAAGAAGCAGATTCTAAAACGAAAGCAAGGATTGAGGGGAAACGTGCTGTTAAGGTAAGTTTGAATGAAAAAGAATCTCTCTCAAGAAAATCAAAATCTCAATCCATGGAGAGAATGCCTGTAGAAGGAGAAAAGAAATAGTTAGATAAATCAATAAAGGGAAAGGCGATTTCTCATAAAGAAGGAAGCCAGGTGCAATATAAGGAGAAAGTGACCTTGAAAAGAAAGGGAGAAATACTCCTTTCAGAGAGACTGAAGCAAGCAAAAAGATCTACTAGAGTTCAAACCCTACGTCAACAAGAAGAAAAAAAAGGGAAAGAATTAACTCATGGTGAAGACTCTGAGAAGAAAATATCTCAGGCAACCAAGTCTTTAGTTTCAATTTTGAAAGAAGACTCAGCAAAATTGGTTAAAGAGATTGAGATTAAGAGAAAATTGGAGTTTGAGAAAGAGAAACCTCAATCTTATCAGATTTCTAGACTGATTAAAGAAAATAAAAAGTAAGAAATCAATAAGAAAAAGAGCACTCCTACTGCTATTCAAAAGAAGAAGAAGCTAGTTGAACGCAGTCTAACACAGGTCAATACCTCTCAACCGTTAAGAAAAGAGGACTTGAAACTCAAGATTATTGAAGAAAGCCAACCTGTCAGGAGTAGCAACTCTATAATCATCAGAGAAATCCCAAATAGGTCAGTCAAGGCACAATTACAATCAATCTTGGTAAATAATAGTACAATGCATCTATTGAGTGATGAAGAGAAAAGTATGTATGATTTTATAAAGGATGAAGGAAACAAACTATACCCCACACAGATGACAAGGCAGAAGTACACTATTTTACCAATCACAAAGAGAACTGTGATCAAGGTTGTGTCTGACATTCAACGAAGACCTTACATTGTTCATAATGAGAAAAAAAGAAAGAAGAAATTGCATCCTGAAGGGATAACAAGTGATCTGACAGAAGAACAGATCGAAGCTAAAGTGAGAAACATTGATGAAGCATGCTATGCAGTCCAGCAGAAAGGAACCTATGTTTTCCACTACATTTCGAAAGCATCAAGAAGCAATTGTGGTCAGTGAACCATTGAAGACTCTTCTCAAGTAGTTGGAAGACTTATAGAAGGCAGTACAGATTCATTAGGATTGGAGACCTAAGCTACTCAATAGAGTCATTTGTGCATCTCATTATGCACATTAGACCCTTGACAACTGTGTCTTCAATTGGAGATGTTCTACACCTATTTGGAAGACAAGTTCCACGACTAACCAGTCCTAATGATCTTGATCTCTTGAAACTGAACATATCTATCAAACCTCCTACCCTTACAATAACTGAACCAGGTGTCATATCTTCAGATGCATATACTACGACCGTTGGTCTTGAAGTAGTACAACAAAAGCATGATGAAGACATTGAAGATAAAGTTGATAATCTGTGTGTTTCTGTGGGTGACTTGCATAAAGAAGTTGAGTATATTCGACAAGATCTCAAGTCACTCTGCACTGAAATGAGAGAAATGTTTTCTGAAGTTATGAAGCATCCGCGGTTATGATGTTTTTGATCACTAACAAATAGGGGGAGAAAGGAGAAAAGGAGAAAGAAATGATAAAGATAGGGGGAGAACAAGAAGAGAAGAGAAGAATAGAAGAAGAAGATTTTAGCTACAATTTTTTATGATTATTTGTTATCATCAAAAAAGGGGAGATTGTTAAGTCAAAATGACTTTACGATTAATAATTTTGATGAAGAACAAATAATAATGCAGATAAAAAATGAGACAGAAACAGAAAAGCAAAATGAGACAATAGAAATGAGACGAAAGCAAAAAAAAAGAAAATGAGACCGAAATAATGAGACGATAGAAATAAGACGGAAGCAATGAGACAAAGCAAAGCCAAAAATGAGACGGAAGAAAATGAAATGAAAGAATCGAAGACGAAGACCCGATACCACGTTAGATGATCAATCAGTTTTAGTAAGTTACAAAACTCAATTGAATAACTATTTTTTCAAAGATCAAGAAACAAAAAGAAAGAAGCAGTTATCAAGAAGCGGTTAAAGAAAAAGACTATAAATACGAGTCAGAGTCAAAGACTGAAAATTTTAGTGATTTTCAAGAAAGGTTAGAGATTCAAAAGCTAGAAATTTTCTTCATTGTGCTAAACTTAGAGCTACTATTGTTTGTAAGATAGCTCAAAACATCTTTCAGTAGAAAGAAGAAAAGTTCATAGCCTGAAGAGGCTAAGCCAAAAAAGAATACTTGTTGTAAGAGACCTGAAGAGGCTAGGTGAAAAGAATACTTGTATCTTTGAGAAGTATAGTAAAATCTCAGAAAGGATTATGAGGACTGGACGTAGCCCACAGTTTGGGGTAAACCAGTATAAAACTGCTGTGTCAATTTTTACTCTCAACTCTCAATTTTTAATTTCTATTGTTGATACAAATACTTAGAAGCAGATTGCAATACTTCATAATACTGT
Organism: Erythroxylum havanense; assembly: GCA_024752395.1. Classification (NCBI taxonomy): domain Eukaryota; kingdom Viridiplantae; phylum Streptophyta; class Magnoliopsida; order Malpighiales; family Erythroxylaceae; genus Erythroxylum; species Erythroxylum havanense. The sequence goes on along the minus strand of JANTNU010000235.1, from coordinate 7,359,918 downwards.
TTTTCAATCATTTAAGAAAGCAAATTTTTTAAAAGAAGTTTGTTTAGAAGGAGATTGTATTCAAAAATGGATACACAATTCAACCCCCCTCCTCTTGTGCGTTTTGTATATCGAATATTAAGTCTATACTAACGTGTTATTCACTTCAATAACATTTACCATAGATTGATAATAATAAGACTGGAAAGTATTGAATGCGATACCTGAATTATATCACTATCTAGTCATTGTCATATCTACATTATAAGTTACTTTTCTTGATTGTAAGGCTCTATAAAATGAAAGTTGAGCTCTAGGAGTTGTTTGTAGTGCAAAAAAAAAATTAGACAATTGTCTTCCTCTTTTCCTAATATCAAGTGCAATATTCACTTCTTATTGGGTAGGAATACTACCACCTTCAACGTTCTCACTATCATCCTCACCATCAACAAAAGAACTTCTACTACTATTTCGTAATTCAATCTTTGCCTTCTATCTTTCTCATGTTAATACTCTTCAAGCAAAGTCTTCATTGCTATCTTCATGGCTAACTTTTTTATAATGTTCCACATCATCTTTATCCTTAGCTAAATGCTTCTTTAATATGGTAATTTCTCCACCTTTCAAATGCTTGTTACAATCAAACAAATGATATGATTCTTTATTATGGGAATCAATCCAACATGAGCCCCAGTTGGATCATTAAATCTTCCTGAAGTGGTTGAATTATTAGGAGTATTTGAACTTTCTTCCATTTATCTGTACAAAAAAGAAGACATATTTTAAAATTAAATTAATAAATTTACATATTATTTTCTACTGTGTATTTAACTACCTACAAGATAAGATGATAAATGTGTATTTGTTCTTCATAAGCTAAGACTAATATTTATAATTTTATTTTCTAACAACAATAAACAATATAAAAATGCAAAATTTTAATTTTCTTAACTTAATTACATATATTAAATTATTTAATTGTATATTAAATCTTTTATTTAAATGATTAATCATATGTTAAATACTTTTTTATGTAAACAATAATTAGTAAATTGTATGTTTCATATAAATTAATTAACAACTTAATGCATTAATATTTGATCTCATTTTTAATATTATTAAAATAAAAATATGATGACATATTCTTGAATTATACACAATTCAGAAACGACAAAATCTCAATACTTAAATATTCTTCCATAATTTATACACAATATTATTTTGATCTCATATCTTCATAAATTCATAATACCTAAATGTTATTAAAATTGAACCAACTCACACGAACAACTCCAACAATTTCAACTTTTAAACTATTCACAAAACACACATGACACAACAAAAACACAATGCAATTACAATTTAAAGCAAAAGCAAGCATCTTAAAATACACAAAAGGCCAAAAACTACAATTAAGGGTCAAGTTTGAATTTAGATATGAAAATTGAAAATCCTGATCTGCAAAGTGCAATATGTCCAGGCGAGTAGCTGAACTAGAGAAGACAACTTGTAGTGATCAGAGGACCAGAGGTAAGGTGGTGGTGGCAGTTGGAGAGAGAGATTGTTGGTTTAACCAAAGGTGGAAGCTTGCAGCATGTAGTTGGGCATTAGACAAGCGGTTTGACTACTATGATGTTGGGATGGTGGGTGATGGCATGACTCAGGGCAATGGTGGTCGGTGACTACTATGTTGCTTGCATGGCGGAGATTAGAGATGATGCTAGGACTGGGTTGGGACACTATAAGCAAAGAAAAAGAAGAGAGAGATAGTAAAATAAAAAATGAAAAAGAGAGAGAAAGAGAGAGAGAGATAAAGTGACAGACACAAGGAGTTAATTTTGTTAGTTAAGTTTTTTTTTACAAATCAGTCCCTCAACTTTTTAAATTTTACGATACCATTGATCGATATTTCAAATATCGATCAGTATCGATTGGTATCAGAACAAAATCATTGATAATGACTCGTAATGATGGTTGGTATCAAACAACATAATTTCATACTATTTTCAAGCTGGGACAATACTTTCGGGTTAGTATCAATCGATACGATACGAAATTCACTTCATTGGGTGCCATATGGATCCTTATATTGAGATGTATCATAAAATTTTGATTTTTTATTAATTAAGATAGTAAGTATAAAATCTAAATTGAAATACCAAAAATATTAAATAAATATTATATATTCAAAATTTTTGGATGATTAAAATTAAAAAATCATTATATCCTTAATTTTAATACAATAACAAGTGTAATAACGTTCTAATAGAAATTTTGTTTAGATACAAGGTTTGGAGAGATTTAGAAGTACTAGCATTACTCTTAATTAGTAAACTAGTAAAGAGATTATTTTCGATAAATTCATAAGAAAAATAAAAAATTAAAATTGAAAAAATAAATAAGTAACTACATATAAATTAAAAAATAACGATAAAATAAACAAACAATAAATAAATAAATAAATAATATGAAATAACATATTTTAATATCTATTATTAATTATAATAAGGACTATATAATTTATATTATAAGCATTTTGATTATTAGAAAATAGAATATTTTAATAACTTTGCAATATAAGTATATGACTAAAATCAGTTCATTTATAGTTATATAAAAAGTAACGAAACTATTTTATAATTTTAAGTGATACCTAATACTAACTTATATCAAAATTGATATGAATTATGGTGCATATTCATAACTTTAATCATCACACTTATCAAATATTAATCGTATAATAATCTCTATAAAACTTGTAGTAGCTGGTATTATTAACCGTTTAACTTGAATCTTTAATGAGTTACGTTGGATATCAAAAAAAAATAAATCAGAAGATGGGCCGTAGCAATTAGTATGCGTAATTGGCTGAAGCCCTTAAAGAAATAAAAGCCATTAACATAAGAACAGAATCTCCGCTTCACGACTTGTACGTAGGAATAGAATCATGAGTTTTCAGGATTAACCCATAATTGAGAACTAAAAGCCCAAATCGAGAACCCAGAAAGAAAGGGGAAAAAAAAAACAGAGGCTAAATCGAAGCACTGGCACTCTTGTTCTGACTTCTACTTCTGAGCCTGAAACTATGTAAGAACAGGAAGGAAGACGAAAATATAAACTTAACATGTGTCTGTTGATGGGCCGTTTGAAATGAAAGCTACGTATGATCATGTACAGCAGACACAAACTGACATCGAGATGGCTGGCTGGCTGGCTGGCTGGCTGGCTCCGATACTGTGCCTCGCGTGCCCAATGGCAAGAGCAATTGATCGCTGACACGTTTCTATGCCTATGGTCATCTGGATCCCACTCCTGGAAGCTACCTTGACTTGTTGGCTTTGACTGAGTTAACTTAAAACCCCGCGTGTAAGAGTAGTTTTTAATATAAATTTTAATGAAAATAAATTTTGTAACTTAACCATTAAGCAGTTTTGTGTTAAAGATAGAGTTTTTTATTTTTTAATTTAATTATAACTAATTTAGTTTGATAAAATCTTATATAATTAAATCTCTTAATTATTTAATAATAATTTGTAATTATTACTTTTAATATTTATTTAATAATTTTATATAAGCATTAAATATATATTAAAAATCAATTATCTAACATGATAAACTCAAGTAGCGCTAAGAGTTGTTTAGGAAATTCTTCTGCCGACTGCCAATTGCATTTGCACCAATCCTGAAATGCTGAGGTAACTGCCTCGTCTTACTTTAGTCTAAACAAAATGTGTTTTCCAAAAATGTGTCAATACAATGAAATGAAACTGAATAATTCGCAAACGCAATCCAACGAACAACGCAAGGGTTACAGTAATCAGATTAAATCGTAACCAGAAGAGGAAGGCGATCGACGGTGATGGAAGGAAAAGATACTGTGTGGCCAAGTAAGGATAACAACAGAGGACTGTGTGGGAATGAGAACAGGTTCGGTAGAGCGAGAAATCCGGAGTTGGGGATTGGAGAGAGTGAGTGTCACTGTCCGAAGAGAGACGGAATCTTATCCGATGCGTCCGAAATCAGAGGGAAGACCCAATTATTGCTTCCCACGCTGCCCGACAGTCCTTATTCATCCTGTCGCCCCACTACTAAACTTCTTCCCGCTTTGCCACCCTCAACTTTCTTCTTCTTCTTCTCCTCCTTTTTTTTTTATTTTTTTTCCATCACAGTTATTATTCTATTAAGTGGGATTAGGTATAGCCCACAGGATCTATGCATTTAGATTTAGTTAAAGAACATACACACACACGCGCGACCTATTAGCTGACAAAGATATTAGTGGTGCAATCCCACATCAAATGATTAAAGTTTCTCACGTTTGACATTTGTTTTAATTATGATCTAACTTTGTCCCTTCTATATCAATTGATGAATATAATAAGAGTTTAAATTTAAAGTATCAAATATAATTGTAGTGATAAATATAATATAATATGAACCGTGAATACTTCGTGACGAACGAAAGACAAAAGAGAAAGTGCTAAAATTGATAAAACAAAAGGAAAGGAGGGAGTGTTCTTCTTGTTTCTTGTGTTAGAATTTAAAACTCCAACAGAATAAGAAGAAGAGATTTTCGGTGCAGGAACAGCGATGGGTAATGTCACCACCTAACTTATCAAATCCTTCCCCCACCACTTGAGAAAAAGGAATGCTGAAGCTGAACCCTTGCAAACAGTCTTAATCATAGGTTGAAAAACAAAACAATAGCTTCATTCCAACATCCAAACAAATATGTCTTCTTTCAAGGGCACAGTAACAGATATGGAGAGAAAACAGGAGCCGCACACCTAGCTCAGACAATTAGCCGACCCCATTCAGGAGAGCCGACTGACATGTCGTGCCCAACAAAACACTGCAAAGCTACTCTTCCTTCTCATATAACATCCAGAAGTTGTTCTCCTCCCTATATTACATAAAATCTCAGCTCGCCACCTTCTTCCCCTGTCTTTCCCTACTACTAAAAAACTCTTCTTTTCACGCCTCATCGTTAAAATGCCGTCCGATACAAGTGAGTCCACAAGGAAGTTGACTACTAAGCCCCATCACAACAGCCCCGGAGCTCCGCCTCCCGAGCAGGAACACTTGCCGTGTCCTCGCTGCGACTCCACCAACACCAAGTTCTGTTACTACAACAACTACAACTTTTCTCAGCCTCGCCATTTCTGCAAAGCCTGTCGCCGTTATTGGACTCACGGTGGCACTCTCCGTGACATCCCCGTCGGTGGTGGCACAAGGAAGAATGCTAAACGATCACGCACAACAGCTAGTTCAGTCATTGTCAGCTCCTCCACTGCCGCGGATGGCTCACCGTTGGCGTCCACCCCGGTGCTGGTTCCGCTAGCCGGAAGTATGGGTCCGGCCGTGCAATTAAACGGTGGTGACGTGAAAGGGAGTGTAGGCAGTGGTACGATGACGAGGAGCTTTTCTTCATTGTTGAGTACTCAAGGGCCTGGGTTTCTGGCTTTGGGTGGGTTGGGGCTGGGGATTGGATCGGGTTTTGAGGAGGTTGGATTTGGGTTTGGAAGAGCGGTCTGGCCATTTCCTGGGGTGGGAGAAAGTGGTGTCGGTGTAGGAGGGAACGGTGGAGCCGCGCTTGAGATGGCCAACACGTGGCAGTTTGAGAGTGGGGAGAATGGGTTTGTTGGTGGTGGAGATTGTTTCTCTTGGCCTGATCTGGCAATTTCAACCCCTGGAAATGGTGTAAAATGAGGGAATTTCTCTTTGATGTGTATTGTTTTTGATGGGTTATTGGTCCTTTTGTATGGCTTGGACGTGTTCAGACTTGAGAGTATATTAGGTTTAAAGAATCACAATTAAAGCTGTGACTTTTTGACTCCATGCTATGTGATTTGGTTAGTTTGTTGTACTTCATTTTGTGTACTTGATATGGTTCTGTATTTAGCCAGGTTGAGTTTCAACAGCTAGATTATATCAGTTGCTTGAGTGCAGTTGGAGTCTTTGGACAGGTAGGCAATAAAACTCAGGCTTTAATGAAGAAAACACCATCAGGAAAGCAGTAAACTCTGGCATGCCGATAAACACTTCTCAACTCACGCCTTTCCATTTTCAGACAACTATATATAAACTTCGCCGACGTCAAGTTTATCATTAGTTTATAGGAACGAATAAGTAAAAAAACAGTTGGGCACGTGTTGTTTGTCTAAATGTACGCGAGCATAGGATAGGAGTCTCCAGGATAAGATCTCACTTGAAGCCTCTTAATAATTCCTCCGGTTAGGCACGTGTTGTTTGTCTAAATGTATGCGAGCATCTCAGTCTCCAGGATAAGAGCTCGCTTGAAGCCTCTTAATAATTCCCCCAGCTGATATTCAAAGCGTACTTGGTCGGAACATTTAGATTCAAAGCTCCCTTACGTGGAGCCTTCCATTTGGTAACGCCGGGTATTGGCCATCTTCTGGTTTTTAAAAAAATATCAATTGATTAATTATATTTTAGTAATAAAATTATTAAGGAGCTGTTTAGCTCTAATTCTGTTTTTTTTTTTTGTCGTTTTTAGTTTTTATGTTTTATTTTTTGCTTATGCTTCCTTTCAAATAAAAATGAAATTATTGTTAGTTATATTTTTATTATTAATGATAATTATATATTAGATGAATTTAAAAAAAATTATTTTTATTAATTAAATTTATTTTAATCTCTTATATATTATTTATTAATAAATTATCAATAAAATTATTTTAAAAATAAATAATCTAATAATTAAATTTTATTTTAAATATATTTTAATTATTTAATCAAATTTTATTTAAAATTATATTTTTCTAAGATATCTTAAATTTAATTATATATTATTTAATTAATTTAATTTAATTATAAAAATTAAATAAATTATTCATAATTTTATTAATAATTAATTTAAATTAATTAAATATATAATATTAAATTAAATTATTCGTACTTCTTATTAATATATCAAATAATTATATTGGCTTTGTCTCTGCATCTGTGTGGCTTTTTCTGTCCGTATGGTTGCTGTCTTCAGTAGCTGGAGGCGAAACAGAACAGGACTGAACAGAACAGAAACTGGAGTCAGTGAGCTGTTTGGTTAAGGTGGACAAAACAGAAAAAATCTGTCTCAGTCTCTATGACAATGTGTTTGGTTGCAGGGGACAGAACGACAAAAAATGTGCCAATGACATAAATGCCCCTGATAGTTAAGATGATCAAAAACATGTTATTAATTAATAAGTTAATTGGAATAAGGTATGATTGTCAAAAATTTATCAAATAATGATAATAATAATTTCAATTGATTGATTAGTAATAATAATAATAATTCATGTTAACAAATAATAATAATAATAATAATAATAATAAGAAGAAGAACAAATGATAATTATGTAATGAATTATAATAATATTGATTATAATAATTATGTGCAAACACAACATCTACGCATTCATGAAATTAATTACATATGAAATTGAATCATATTATTATCACCAGAATAATTACATCTTGAGCAGATTCTTACACAAAGATAAGAAAAATAAAAACAGTAATATTGAGTGATAACAGAATCGGAACTTCTGAAGCACCTTCCGAGCTTGATTAATCTTATTTGTTCAGCATTTTCTTTCTGGTACTTCGCAATTTTTGCTTCAATAGCAGGCACATCTACTCCAGAAACTAAGTCGAAAACTGTAACAGGAAGTTGCCTTTTATA
>JANTNU010000235.1:7317210-7337712 GCA_024752395.1 Erythroxylum havanense | reverse complement strand
AATAAAATAAAACATTTTAAAAATTAACTTTTTATCTAAAACTTAATATTTATTTAAATTATTTTTAATTATTAAATAAATTTTATTTAAAATTTATATATTTTGAAGATAATTTAATAATATATATTTAGTTAAAAGAAATTATATTATAAAACAAAAAATAAAGATAACGATTTACAAAGACAGGTTGGCCATTTTGTAGTTGAATTCACGTGAATTATGACGTGAATTCAATTTATAAAGACAGTGGGGGTTGAACCCATGCGTGAATTCAATTCACTGCCTTTTTTTGGTTCCAAACAATTGAATTAAGTTCAATCCCACGATTGCGTTCCAAACAGCTCGTAAATTTAAAATAAAAGACATAAATTTTAGATTAATTAATTTGAAAAATATTTTTTAATATTTAAAATTATAAAAAATCTCATAATTTTCAATATTCTAAATTTTTTTTTCTTATACATTCGTTAAAAAAAAAAACTAAACACAATTTATATGAACAATATATATGAAGTAATCAATAGTGCTAATATGATGATTCAACCTATGAGATCTGACCTGAATTAATTAAAAATAATTACTTTAGTGATTTAGTTGGAAGGATGAGGTTTAATGAATTGGGGTTAAATAGACGGGTTAAATTTTAAAACTGAATTAAATTGTCATCTTCATATATTATTCATATCACATGCATTTATAATTATTTTTTTAAAAGATAAATTCAAGAGAAATATTTTTTAAAAATTGAAAATTATAAAGAATTTGTTTTAACAATTTTAAAAAATTAGAAATATTTAAAATATATATTAAACCTTAATATATATAATTTCAATTAGACTTCTATTCCCCGTCGCCTTCCATAAAGTAAGGTGGAAAGTTACAGAAGGGAGGAGACGACAAGTCGTAAATCGCCTGAGCCCTGAACGACGAACGATTTCTTTGTACAGCAAATGATTGCCAAAGGCGGGACTTCTACAAAATCTTCTCTTCTTTAGGGTTTTAGAAGGGGTTTTTATCTTACAATCCCCAAATGCCAAACACAAATCCATCCCCACAAGCTCAAAAATTGACAAGAAGCTGAGACCTAAAAATGGCATTTTCAATTTTCTCAACTCCACAACAGCAGCAGACCCAGTCCCCATTTAGCTTTCAGTCGCAGTCTCAGCCATTTCAACAAAGCAGCCCGCTCTTTTCACAACCCCAATTAACGCAACAATTGAACTTCCAACAACAACAACAACAACAACTGGCTCAACAACAACAACAGCAGCAGCAACAGTTGTATCTTTTCACCAATGACAGGACTCCTGCAAGTTACAGCACCAAGTGGGCTGATCTCCACCCTGATTCCCAGAAATTTCTGCTCCAGATCGAGTATGTTTTACTGGGTTTTTCTTCGTGTTTCAATTTTTGTGGTTAGTGGAAGTCGTTTCTTTCTGGAGAGAATGTCACCAGATGAAAAGGGTAGTAAATATAATAGCAAAATTTCCCATCTTATTGCATGATAGAAACTTGACCTATTGTATTTTAAAATATATCTTGAGGTAGCTAAGCGCTTAAAGTTCAAGACTTTATTTTGTTTGTTCTGTTACTTGCAACTTGGTTCAAAATTTATTTTTTCCAATTTTTTGATCAATGGGGGTGACTATTCTGAGAAGCATGGTAGGGTTTTCTTTTCGGAATTATCCATTTTATCTTTTAAGAGTTGGTTTTGGTTGTAAGTACAACTATTGTGGTTTTTAGTGGTTCTATTGGCTTTGGTTTGCAGGGAGCGGATATTGGAGTATAGGGACGAAAGCCAGAGGTTAGACCAGTGTAGTCGGCTTTACGATTCTTCCATTTCCAATGAAGGGTTTGAACTTGATGCAAGCCATATTGTTCAGGTTTCTTTTATTGATTCTGTTATCTGAGATTCCTCATCACTGTTTTGTATAGTAAAGCAAAACGATGATTTATTCCGTATCTGCAAACTGAGTTATCTATTTGTCCGTGATTTATTTCCTTGCATTTGTTGTGATTTGAGTGACATTGTAGGCATTAAGTATCACTTGTCTTGGCCCAAAGTATACCTACTGAACTTACCATCTTATTTTTTTTCATATAAATTCTTAAGAGAAGAAACTTTTACGTATGGGTACATAAATTTCAGTAAGAAAAGTCATATGATTAGGTGATACCAAGCACCAATGTCAAACTGTATCTTTTGCTTTTTTTTTGGCGGAAAAAAGTGGATAATACTATCTTGCTGTTATAATCGAAGTTAGGATACTTCTCTGCAATATCTCTATTTTTTCATGAATGCATGGGCCATTCCAAGATACCGGAAATGTTTATGGCTAACCAGGAGAGGTTCTTTGATGTTTTGATCTTTCTTTACTTTATGTTAATGAACTTTTAAACTTTCACAGGAACTTGGGGGCATCAGTACTGCCATGGAGAGGCAGAAAGCTTTACTACAAGAGCTTATGACCAATGTCAAGGACATGCTACGGAACACTGAAATTGCTGTTCGATCTTTCATGATGCTATGCCCTAGATTCATTCATCCAAATGCAGGAGGTACTTCAAATGTCACTGCACCATCCCAATCTGCTGGGGCAACATTTGCACAAGGTTCTACTGTTCAACCAGCATCAACCCCTATAATGCCTGTGTTTGATTTCTACAGTGGGCTGCCGAAGAAACCATCACCATTTATGCAACAAACAGTTGTCAGGTTTGAGAAGTATTTGGGTGAATGTCGCCAATGGATTGAAGAGTTAGAGCAACTGCTCTTAGATACAGACATGAATTCTTCATATCCTGGTTCCTCGTTATTGCAGTCTTTTCCTAAAGTCATGTCAAATGTGCATGACTTTTTTGTCCATGTGGCTGCCAAGGTAGAGAAGAATAATGTAGTCTTAACTCATAACCTGTTAAAAAGTTCTGTCATTGCAGTTGCATATCTACAATTTTGTTTTTGGCGTTGTGCACAATTAAGTGACCTGAGTTATCCCAGAATTTCAGTAACGTTTCTGTTGTTGAGACGGGTACTTTTGGTTATGTACCCGTTCATCATGTTTTAACATTGTGAACTAACCTCATCTGCTTTTAGTAGCTAGGCCAAATTTAGAATACTTCTATCAATACATGTCTTGAAGCTCTCTTTCATGATTTTTCTGAGTTATTCATATCTGGGTAACTACGGAGTTCCCTTAATAAATAAGCTGAAATTTATATGTTCAAAAGGATAAAAAAAAGAAATGCTGCATTTTTTATTATTGCTTTGTATTTCCTAGGTGGAAAGTATTCATCAGTACATTCAATCAATGAAAATGGCCTATCTTGCTGATCAACGCCGTCGAGGTGATGGAAATGATCCGTTCCTTGAGGCTGACCGACGCGAAACAGCAAAACAAGAAGCAGCTGCTAAGCGAGTGCATCCAACTCTGCATTTGCCTGCAGGTTCACAACCATCAACGCAGGTTCTGGAATTGATTGCAAACTCAGCCATTCCTGGGGCATCAGCCACAGCGGTAGCACAAGCTGCACCAACAGCAGCAGCTGCTTCGGGAAGTGGGTTTTCTCTTTTCAACACACCTTCTTCTTCCGCACTTTTGTCCCTGCCCGCATCCTCTCTGTTTGCGACACCATCAAGCTCTGCTCCTGTTACCTCTTTGTTTGGATCATCTGGTGCTTCCCCACAGACTTCGCTTTTAGGTTCTTCATCATTGTCATTGTTTGGCTCTGCTTCAACACCTTCTTTGTTTGGTACTGGAGCTCCATCTTTTGGTTCAACTGCTGCTGGAGGCTCCCTCTTTTCAACACCATTTGCTTCAGGTACCTTCCTGTTTGGTTTGCTTTCTACTGACTTTCCTTGCCTATATACAGTAAAGTCTCAATTAAGATCTCATGTACTAGAGCCCACATATTCTTGTTTCTGCCACATTTTTTCTAAGATTTTTCACCTGAAGGATCTTCTCTGCGTGAGTCAGTTGCATGCATTTTGCCTTTTCAATTTCAATTATATGGATGAATATTCTGCGTGAAATTGTGTTCATGAATCAATATGAATTTACATTTTGATAAAGTAGATGCATTTAACCTCGTAAAAGGGCTATGAAATGTTGATGAATGTTTTCTTTCTTTCTAAAATGGCTACTAGCATGAAGCTCTAACCATAGTGCTGTTTGCTGACCAGTATGCTGACCAGTTTGAAGTATTTTATCTCTTCACTTTTTGAATATGTTCCTCTTTGTCTGCAGGAGCTGCAACTGGGTCTGGGTCAAGCTTTGGGACCATCTCTGTGAGTAATCTGCCTTACAGCTTTTTAAGTTTCCCTATTTTGAACAGTATAATTATAACGTTATGAATTTTCTGTCAAGTTTCTTTTCATTGGCGAGATTCCTTAACTGTGCGAAAAGATTCAGTCATTTAAAAGTGATGGAGCAGCATAAAACTTGGGTTCCATAGACCTCAAGTCTTCCTTATAAATGGAACTATAAGAAATTTCCAACATCTTTCCAAATATTAGCTGACCTTATTTACTGCCACGTGCTTTAGACACATTATGTGAATCTGCTGATTTTCATCTCTTCTATGCCCAACAGAAAGCATCAAGGCCGAAATCTCGAACTGCCCGACGTTAGCCTTAACTGGTTGAAATCAAATATCAGGTTCTTGTCTGCTCACCGTCTTGTGCATCCACAAGCATGTCATGAAGATTGATTTCACTAAACAGCTTGTTTGCTCTCAAAATTTCTTCACTGAGGCCTTTATCTGCTCCAGTGTTGTGAATTTGTCCACAGATTCTCAAGTCGCAGAAGATTAGTACCAAGTTCCTTGTCATACGGGAAATCTTACTTCTTTTGTACTTTGAATATGAGGAAGATGCTTCTAGATCTGTGCTCTTGTAACATATACATTTGGATATGGTTAATTAAGAAACTGTGGGCACCCGTTTAGGTTAAAATGTGTTAGAACTTGTCATGATTGCTGATCAGCATTCAGAAACTAAAGTCGAACTAATGTTTGGGGACAATGGTTGGGATGTTTTGTTGAGACATGCTATTGTTTCCCATTTTTCCCTTATAAAGCATTACAGGAGCTTTTTATCCACCATGTTAAAGAGTTTTGTAGTCTGAAACTTGGTCAGCCTTTTTATTAGTTTTGAGAGAACTGTTTCAATATTCAGTGAAGCACCGAAGATTGTGCCATTGGATGGGCACTTCGATTGGAGGATCAGCTACCAAGCGGATGGAATGTAAATGCAGCTGTCTTTATAATAGGGCGATGTATTTGCTTATTAACGATCAAGCTCGGAGAAAACCTTAGAATGACTGAACTGGAGTTTTGTTGGATAAACAACTGGGAAAGATTGCTGACAATGCTTGTATTTCTTTCTTGGCTCGAATAGTCCAGGGTCTTGACTCTCTTTCCAACATCAAATCTCTTTTATCCTTGCAGCGTCATCCCATCTCTTTACAGCAGCATAGAGATTTGATAAGCAAAGAACGAGTTGCACCATCTCGTGATCTGGTCTTACTACTTGTTCAGCTGCAAGACCTACAAACAGTCAAAATTCTTGTGTTACCACACGAGCTAAGCATGATCCTACAAAGAACTAAATGCTATTAATTATAACATTATTGCTTTATCAATTAAGACGACTCCTCAAATAATTATGCGAGAGTAGTGCTTAGGCCCTGGAACCGTGCTAGCACTTTCGTTTATGGACTTATGGCTGATGGTGAAGACAAATGTCGCGCGGTCTGGCTTTTCACAACTTCCTCTGATCGCCCCGAAGAGTGCCATTGCCTCCGCTGCCTTTCCATGTTGACTGTACCCGTAAACCACTGAATTCCAACACTTAAAAATAGGATTTGAAGCCTTAGAAAGTACCAAATCTTCACATCGAATGTTTACCCTTTTAACACACATAGATACAATCTTATCGGCACTACTTTTGCGGCCATCGAATGGATCATTTCTCCTCGCTTTTAAGCTTGCAAGGTCGCGCGTAAACGTAAAGCGCCATTGCCTGTAAGTCTCCACTGCAATAACTTTTACTGCATAATCGATTGTGCATGTCTTCCCGACTTGTTAATAACATCTTCTGTTCTGAGAATTGAATGGGAGTTAGGAGATTCGCCACTTTTGTTTTGCATTTTTTAAAGAGCGTATTTCCGTTATTCAAGTGACTTTCTTATTACAAAGGAGTAACTCCCTCCCAAAAGCACAAGGAAAAAACATATGTTGGATGGCTTTTATTTAGAAGCAGAACCATCACCCGTATATAAATGGCGGAGATTTTGGAAAACAATGTAAGAATGTGGTTAGATTAGTGGTTGTATTCTAAATATATTAATATAATCAAAGATTTTTAATTGATTATTGATCTCATGTCACATATTTTGTTAATTAATTATTAATCTCATGTTAGATTTTTGTATATTATTATTGAAATTAAAAGTTATGTATTAGGTTTTGAATTTCTACATAATATTATAGAAGGATAATTTGTTAATCACAAAAGTGGCTAAATTAATTAAGTAAAATTTTGTTAGTAATTTATTCATAAAATATTAGTGTCTATTTTTGAATTAATTATATGAATAAATGATGTTTATTAGTTTCTATAATTTTAGAATTTACCCAAAGTTAAATTAATAGTCTGTGACTAATAAACATAATAAAGGAATATCAATATTCACTTGTCAAATATGTTATATATCTAAAGATATTGACTGTATTTGATTAGTTTTTGTTTGATTACTTAATAAATTTTGTATGAAATTACCCAAAATAAACCTACATTATATGTTAAATGTTTAGTTCTTTGAAACCAGTAATTTATTGAATATTTATGTATTTGCAATTATTTCTCTTCATTCATATGTTTCTTTTGTTACTATGTTTAGTAGTTTGAAATTCTCTTAATGGTGCAAACAAGTCAATTTTTATCTAGACATTTTGGATTTTTTTATTTAGCATTGTTGGAAGAAAAACCTACCATCGTTACAAATACGAGCAATGAGGTTGAGAAGACAAATTACAAAAAATGAGAAAGATCTAACATATTATTTCTTAATTTCATGCGAATAACTATTGTCAACAACATTAAGATCAATATTCAATAAACTGAAAGTCCTAAAGAATACCTTAAATTTGTGGAAAAATGTTTCCATTCTGGGGATAAGTCTGTTTGTGGTACACTAATGGTTGAACTCACGACTGTTAAGTTTGATAGGTCATGAAGCATGCAATATTATGTCCTATAGATGACGAATATTGCAGCAAAATTAAAGACTTTGGTTATAGCAATTGATGGATCCTTCTTAGTGTAATTTATTATGAACTTGTTACCTCCTGAGTATAAACCTTTTCAAATTAACTATAACACTATAAAGGACAAGTGGAATGTAAATGAATTGTCCAGTATACTCATTCAAAAGGAAACAAAGCTAAAGAATCAAGAAGTTACATTCAGTTAACCTCTTAGTTCAAGGAGCTAGCAAGATTCACAAGCCAAAGGGTAAAAAATTTAAGAAGAAAGTACTTGCTAAAGTGACACAGGTTACTACTAACGTTGATAAGAAGGAACAAAAGACAGATAAGTGTCATTTCTATAAGAAGGAGAAACATTATCAGAAAAATTGTTTGAAACCAAGGCTTAGTTTAAAAAGAAAGATATATCTAATCTAGATGGGTCGATATTAATAGTATCTCATTATTTCGATGAATCATTTCTTCAAACAGAAGAAGATTATGCAAACACTTATTCGAAATCTCACATATCTGATTCTATTGTGGAAGAAACAATTTTTTTGAAGAATTTACCATGATATATTTGATCCATGCATAATATTATGAAAAATAGATATAAGTTTTTTTACTGCTACTTAGTATTTGTAATAGGAAACTAAACTGAAGTTGAAGTTCCTCCTAATTTACTACTCATGTTTGTAATGTTATGCATAATTCCTCACAATTCAAACCATAAATCCAACTGAGAAATTTTTGTTTTTGGGAAGCTATAAAAAGGTCCCAATTGAAGGCGTAAGGACTTATCATCTAATATCAGATACTAGTTATCACCTAGATTTAATACAAACTCTCTATGTACTTTCAATTTCTAGAAACTTAATTTCTATTTCTTAGTTTAATGAAAATGAGTTTACTTTTACGTTTGATGATGGCTGTTTTAGTTTATTTAAACATAATTTCATTATTGGTCGTGGAATTCTTATATATAGTTCATATAAATTGAAAACTGATGCTAATTTTTCTAAATCCCAATTTGTTATTTATCATACCATTAGAACTAAGTGTAACATAATTCAACATATTTGTGGTATAAACACTTGGGTCATATATTCAAAGAAAGATTATAAAGATTGGTAAAGAATGTTTAATGAAAAATCTCAAGCTGTAGATGCTCTTGAGATGTTTGTAAAGGAGGTTAAAAGAGAATTATATAGAAAAATGAAAATTCTAAGATATGATAGAGGTGGTGAAGATTATGGAACATATGATGAATTAGGATAATCTCCAGGTTTATTTGCAAGGTTTCTCGAGAAACATGGCATATGTGTACAATATATTATGTCACTCACATCTCAATAAAATGTTGTGATAGAATGATATAATTGGGCATTAATAGATATGGTTAGGAGTATGGTGAGTAATTCTTCATTACCCAAAAATGTTGTGATAGAAAAACATAATTAGACATTAATAGATATGGTTAGGTGTATGATGAGTAATTTTTCATTACCCAAAACCTTGTGGATGTATGCACTTAAAACTACTGTGTATTTGTTAAATAGGATTCTTAGTAAGGTATTACCTAAAACTCCTTTTGAGTTATGTTTTGGAAGGAAACTCAGTATTAGGAACCTATATGTTTGAAGTTGTTTAGAAGAAGCACGAGTTTATAATCCATAAGAAAATAAATTAGATTCTTGAATTATCAGTAGTTACTTTATTGGTTAATCAGAGAAATCTAAAAGTATAGGTTTTACTATCATAGTCTAAGAATTGTTAAAACATCTAATGCTAAGTTATTAAAAATGGTGCAGTTAGTGAGAGTATTGAAATGTTGTGTATATTCATGAAATAAAAGTTGATGTTTCATTACCTATAAATGTGAAGTAAATCACACGTTAGTACAATGCTTATAAAACGATAACAAATACACGAGAAGGGGGGGGGGGTTGAATTGTGTATTCCCCTTTTTGAAAACTCTTTCAAAATTTGTTTTGTTAAGAACCAAGTTCTTTTACAAAACTTCGGTAAACTCAGATTAATCAATACTTTGAAAACTTGATTCAGAATTTAAGTAATAACAAAAACTTTGAACTTAAAAGAGAGATAGAGTTAGAGAGGATTTGACACAACGATTTATCTTGATTCACCCCAAACCGTGGGCTACGTCCAGTCCTCAGAAGTCTTTATGAGATTTCACTATCTCTTCAACTTTACAAGTATTCTTTCCGAGCCTCTTCAGGTCTCTACACTCAGTATTCTTTCACACTTAGCCTCTGCAGGCTATCTGTACTACTTTCTTACAAAAGTATTCGAAAACTGTTACAGTAAAATTAGCTCTCAGCTAAGTTGCACAATTGTCTCAAGGACAAGCTTTTTCGTTCGCGTACGTAAATCAATTTACTCAATTTTTGCGCACTTTTTCTATTTTTGCTAACTTTGCAATCTTCGACTTCGATTTATATTTATAGCCTTCGTCTGCAACTACTTCTTGATTCTTGCTTCTTGAATCTTGTTTCTTGAATCTTTAAAGAAACGGTTAATCAGTTGAGTTCTGTAACTAACTCGAACTGACTTTTGTATCTGCTTTGAATTCTTCGTCTGCTTTTCACCGTCTGTATTTTTTTAAGTCTGTACTTCTTCGTCTGTTTCTTTTACGTTTGCGTCTGTATTTCATCTTGCGTCTGCGTTTGCATCTATTTTATTTTGCGTCTGCGTCTACGTCTATTTTATTTTGCGCCTGTTGTGAGTGAATTGGGTAATCCCTGCTAAATTTGATTTGGTTCCCACTAATTCAATTAAGGTCACACAAAGTACGAGTCAATTTGATGGTAAAAAGGGGGAGTTTACTATTAGGAAGCGTAGGAAAACTAGGACAAAACCTAAGTCATAGATCTTTAATGTAGTCTTTACTTTTTTGGAATATTAGGGGTTTAAATAATTCAAAAAAACAATTAGTTGTGAAGTCCTATCTTAAAATGTGGTCAGTTTCTTTTGTTTGCTTGATTGAAACTAGAATTGAGTCTCTTTCGCTTTTGAATAACACGTGCTCTTCTTTATTTCCTAGATGACGTAGTTATAGTAAATTATCTCAAGCCTCTAATGCAAGGCTAGTGTTAGCCTAGAATCTGGATTATTACATGTGTTCTCCTGTTGTTACTACTAATAAATTGATTCATATGGAGGCGACTCCTCTTAAGAATGCTTCTTCTTTTTTGTGACTTGTGTGTATGGTTCTAATAATTATAATCATAGGAAGTTCATCAGGTCTACTATTTCTAATATCATGTTGAATGTTGGTAGTCATCTGTGGGTTATTGTTGGAGATTTTAATGCTATTTTGTATTCTCATAATGTTGATCCTTTTAGTTCCTTGGCTCTTACTGGTATGAAGGACTTTAGAAAGTGTGTTGAGGATTGTATTTTGTTTGATTTAAACTCTAGTGGTCCTAGTTTCATTTCGTCTAATAAACAACCAGGTGACCTCTTTGTAGCCAGGAAGTTAGATAGACTTCTTGGTAATTTGGATTGGAGTTCTTGTTTTCCTAAATCCTATGAAGTGATTGAAAATCCTAACATCTCTAACCATTCCCCTATGGAGATTAAGGTTTTAACCAGTTAGTCGAAAAGATCTCTGTTTAGGTTTTCCAACTTCTTAGTTTCTCAGCCTAATTTTCTTTCAGACTATACAGAATGCTTGGTCATCTCAGGTCTGGGGAACTTCAATGTTCTTTGTGGTCTCTAAGATTAAATTAGTTAAAAATGTGTTTAAATCTTTAAATTTTGATCAGGTAGGTGATTTGAATGTTAGAGTTGCAACTTGTCAACCTTTCCTTAATAATATCCAAGATCAAATGCGACAAATGGCTAATATGCCTCATCTGGTTGCCTAGGAAAATGAGGCTATTACCAATCTGATTAAGGCTCTAGGGGACCAGGAGATGTTTTATAAACAATCTTATTAAGTGGCTCAAAGAGGGTGATAGGAATACCAAATTCTTTCATAATTCTATTTTGTCAAATAGGAATAGGAACAACATTCATTCTTTACTGGTGGGTACTGGTTATAAGATTGTTGATTTTGAAGATACACAAAAACAATTTCTAGGTTTTTTTTTTCAAAGTACGCTTGGGAACAAGAAAGATTTACTCTCCTATAGAGAGTATGTGACAACTCTTTTTCCTTCTCCTATTCCTGAAAATCTTAGAAATAATCTCATTGCTGATGTATTAGCGCAAGAGATTAGGAATGTTTTTGACTCCTTTAACCTAAATAAGGTTCTTGGTCTGAATGGTTTTAATGGTTTTTTCTTTAAACAAACTTGGCATATTGTTGGAAATGATATAACTTTGGTCATTCATGATTTTTTTCGACATGGGAGGCTTCTAAAAGAGCTCAATTCTACTTTCATTTCTTTTATCCCTAAGATAGATCACCCTTCCACTGTTTATGCTTTTAAACCAATTTCTTATTGTAACATGATTTACAAGGTGATTTTGAAAATTATGGCCAATATACTTAAATACATGCTCCCTCACATTATCAGCCCAAGTCAAAGTGCTTTTATTAAGGGTCTTTGAATAGGGGACAATATCCTTTTAGCTTAAGAGATTTTTAAGAATTATAACATTTCAAATAATCATAAGTGTTGTGTCTTTAAAATTGATTTGAAAAAAGCTTATGATTCTATTCACTGGGATTCCCTCCTGAATGTGCTCTTAGCTGTAGGGTTTCCTCCAACTTACATAAAGCGGATTGAAGAGTGTATTACCTCTCCTTCGTACTCTATCTTGATCAATGAATCTCCTTCGAAATTCTTCTGTGGTAAGTTAAGTTTGAGACAAGGGGATCCTTTATCCCCTTATTTCTTTATTTTTTGTGTGGAGGTTCTCTCTGGGAGTATGGATGCATCAATAGCTCGTAATGAAACTTTTAAATACCATTGGCGGTGTACAGCTCTTAAGCTCTCCCACCTTTTGTTTGGTGATGATCTTTTGTTGTTTTGCCATGCTGATATAGGGTCTATTCAAACTATTTTTGATTGCTTGTGCATTTTCTCAATTTTTTTTGTTTGGATGTTAACCCTAGTAAGAGTCAACACTTTTTTATCTACTGATATGGATCATATGACTCATCAGGTGGGAACTCTAATTGATCTTCACAGAGGTCACCTTTCTATTCGTTACTTGGATTTACCTCTGTTAACAGATCGTCTATCTAGGAGAGATTGCATGCCTCTGTTGGATAAAATTGATGCTAGTGTAAATAAATGGATCTATAGAACTCTTTCCTATACTGGTAGATTGCAGTTGGATATATCTATTCTCTCCACTTTTCAGGCATATTGGTTTATTCATTTAATTCTTCCCTCTTCCATTATCAAAGGCATAGAGACTAAATTAAGGAATTTTTTATGGTCTGGTATTATTGCGTCAAATTCTCATGCTAAGGTTAAATGGAGTGATCTTTATAGACCTAAAAGAGAGGATGGTTTAGGCATTAAACATTTATCGATGTGGAATAATATTCTTATAGGAAAAAGATTTTGGTTTCTTTTTAATGATAATGAAGAATTGTGGGTCAAGTGGGTGCATACTATTATTCTTAGATGCAAACATTTCTAGAGTGTCCAACCTATAATAGTTTTTGGAGTTAGAGGAAGTTGTTACAAGTTAGGGATCTTATTTGGAACCAATTCAGATTTAAGATAGGAAATGGGGTGTTTACTTTCTTATGATAGGACCCTTGGCATCCTAGATGCATCCTTGTGGATCTCTCAACTCCCAAATTGATCAATGGATCCGATTTACCTGTGACTGCAAAAGTTTCTAATGTTATCAGGAATAATGTGTGGACCTGGCAGGAGGCTATAATTGAGACCATTTGCATCCTGGAGCCTTTGCCGTACCAAATAGAGTGCTCTCAACCTGACAGATTGGAATGGTTGGCTAGCTCCTTTACAATATACACAAATTCTTCAGCCTACACTGTTTTGAGACCTCCCAATCCTCTTGTTCCTTAGCATAAATTAGTTTGGCATAAAAAGAACTAGCCCAAGGTGCTCTTTTATCTAAATTAGTTTAGCATAAAAGAACTAGCCCAAGGTGCTCTTTTATCGTATGGCTAGCTTATCTAAATAAGTTGCAAATGAAGGATAAACTCCTCTTCTCTTATGTCCCAAATCACTGTTCCTTGTGATTTTTGGATAATGAGTATGTTGATCATTTGTTTTTTTGAGTGTTCTTACTCAAAAATAGTGTGGATATATTCTCTAAACCATTTTCAGATTCATTTGCCTAACTTGATAAATCTTTCAGCCATTCTCAATTGGTTTAACCATCCTCCAAACCACAAAAATATTGACCTCAACCTATTTATCATTCTTCTTTTTGTTAATTTTTATAATCTTTGGTCTGAAAGAAACCACCGAACCTTTAAAAATACAATCTTAGATGTTGTGGGCATTAAAACCAGAGTAGTTTTTCAAGTTTTGGAACATCTTAGCTCAAACACCGAGAGACGGTTGAATCTAGATCAGGACAGTTAGGAGGTCTCAAGAGGATATGACCCTTATAAAGATTCTCCTCCTCCTCCTAGGTATTTTAATGCATGGAGATCTTATCTATCAGCAGAATAGGAGATTCCAATTCTGAAGTTTCAGTATGTGAAGTCTTTATCGTGATATTTTCTGGTTTTGGCTGCTGAACTGCTTTACTAGTTCAGCTTGTAAATGTGTGTGTGTCTAGTTAATGTCTTCCCATTTTGGATTTTCCAAAGATTTCCTTGGGCGGAAGGCTTGTTTAGGTTTTGATTGTAGTGTTTTTGCTTCGTTGTGTAAATTTAGTTTCCTATTATTATTCCTTTAGGTAACTGTCGTTGTAGAGGCTTTTCTTGTTTTCTTTAGTTTTGGTTGTTTAATTTGGTTTTGGAAATGAGACTTGCTTCTTTGGGCAGTCTCTTGTTTTGTACATAACTCCTTTCCTTTTGATTTATCATCTTTACTGATTTATCCAAAAAATAGTAACATCAAGAGATACATCATTACCCATATCTACAATGTAGAAATCAACAGGAAACATAAGTTCATCCACGTTAACTAAAATATCTTCAATCATGCCTTCAGGATAAGTTACAGATCTATCAGCTAATTGAAGTACTACATTGGTTGCCTTCATTGGTCTTAAATTCAACAAGCTATAAACTGACAATGCGATGACATTAATTGAAGATCCTAGATCAAACATGGCTTTTTAGATTTTATTTGTGCCAATAATACACGATATAGCAAACATACCTAGATCTCCACACTTTGGTGACACTTTCCTTTATACAACGATCGACATGTTTTGATTAACTACAAATTTTCTCTCAATCTCATGCCCTTTCTTTTTAGAACACGTGTCCTTAAGAAATCTTGCATAGCTTGGTATTTGATTAATAGCATCTAGTAAAGGAATGTTGATTTCAAATTTGTAAAAAGTCTCCAACATTTTCTTTTCCTTCTCTTTTTTCATTCGTTTTGCCAACCTACCAGGAAAAGGTGGGGGAATAACAATTTTAGGTTTAGTGTTAACTGACTTATTAGTTAACTCCTTTATTGATTCATTTGAAGGAGTATTGTTCTCTTCAACTTAAGGCTCTTCAGTTGTTTGCTCTTTAGGTATTGGGCTTTTCACTTCCTTTCCACTTCAAAATGTCATGACTTTAGTGTTTTCCGTTGGATTAATTTCTACTTAGGGAGGCAGTTGCCCTTCCCAGCTTCCATTTTTCTTACGAATGTGGCTAATTGGGACACTTGCTTTTCCAGATTTTGGATGTTTGCTAGCGTTTCCTATTGAAACGTTTGAGTGTTAGTACACACTTTTCATAATATCTTCCAAAGACATACCTAGCTTAGAAGATGATGATGCTTGAGGTGGTGGAATTGGTGGTTTTATTTGAGGTGGATATGGCCAAAATCCTGCCATAACTGAAATTAGGGTGATCTTGCCAGCCTTCATTGTAGTGATTCGAGGAGGGATCATATCTCCTTTGCAACGGTCTTAGAAATTTTCCTACCACATTTACTTGCTCATTGGGGTCTTCTTGTAGAGTTGGACACATGTTTGTTGCATGACACATTATAGAGTAAATACCACATGTTTTGACCTATTGAATTTGTCCTACAACCAATTTTTCCAGCAAAGAAGTTAGAACATCTAATATTTGATCAATGGAAGAAACACTACCTCATTAACCCTTCGTGAGGCACTATCTTGTCTAGTCTCGAATTGTTGTGCATTAATGAGCATGATAGAGATCAATCTCTTTGCTTCATCTATGGTTTTATTCAGTAATGTTCCTCCACTTACGGCGTTAATCATATTCTGATCAATTAGTAGCAAACTTTCATAGAAGTATTGGATAAGTAGTTGGTCTAGAATCTAAGGTTGAGGATAGCTTGTGCATAGTTGTTTGAATCTCTCCCAATACTAGTTCAGTGTCTCTCCATTGAATTATCGAATTCCACAAATATCTTTTCTGATGTTTGCAATGAGGGAAGCAAGGAAGAATTTTTCTAGAAATTGCCTCTTCAATTCATTCCATGTGGTTATAAACCCAGACAATAAATAATAGAGGCAATCATTAGCCTTGTCAACCAGTGAAAATAGAAAAGTTCTAAGCTTAATACGTTTTTCAGTAACTCCTTGTGGCTTCATTGATGAGCAAACAATATGAAATTCCTTCAAATACTTGTGGGAATCCTCATCTGTAAGTAGACGAAAAGTAGACAATAAGTGTATCAAACCAGATTTAAGCTAAAAAAAGGTGCATTAATATTATGAAATTCAATGCACAAAGATTGCTAGTTAATATCGGGAGTTGCTAACTCCCTTAACGTTTGTTGTTGTGATCGTTCACCTATTGGCCTTTCTTCAGTGATTGGCTCTTCAACAATCGTCTCTTCAGTCTCTTGCTCTTCAAACTCACGATCTAACTCTTCATAATAAGACGCTGAAGCACGCCAATGATCTTTTTGTTTTTTTGCATTTTTGTTAGTCTTTGCTGTCTTCTCGACTTCCATATCACAAATGAGTTTACTTGTAGGGGAACAACAAGGCATCAAGAAATAAATTCTTGACACCAATCCCGACAACGACGTCAAAATTTGATGAGCATCAAATTATCCAAAAATAATTAACCTACTCAGAATATTAATGTAGCACAGTAGAGTAAGGTCATATCCTCAAGGACTACTGCTTTATCTCTTTTAAACAAATAAGTCAAAAAACGGATGGAAATTATGTTAAAATGCAATATTAAAAATAACAAAAATGAATTGATTTGAAATTCAATTAAACAAACTTCTAGTTAAAGGAATTTATTTTCACCTTGATTCATGCAACTGATCATTCATGCAAAAACAGTTTAACATATTCATGAATAAATTGGTTCTAGTTATTAAAAATTGATCTATAATAATCAATCTTTCCTTACCTTATATGGTAATCACGGTCAGATCAAATAATTACTGCTTAATCTAAAAACAAACCCAAAGGTAACTTGTAGGATTTAGTGTTTTGACAGCCTTAAGATTTAGAAATGCCCAACTGTAACCAACAAACTCAACAAATAATTTGTTGCAATCAGATTAATTAATTCCACTATATATATTAAACTTCTTAACAAAGAAATAAAATTATGTCGATTTTCACTTATTAAAATTAACAAACAATTACAGATTCATTGTTTTAATTGGTAGTAGATTATTTTAGGATTATTAAATATATGCATCTATTCAATAAAACAAAAAAACTATCATAAAATCACTAAATTTAGGAAATAACTAAATACCCATGGACAATTGAATTCAAATAAGCCTATTCAATCTTACAATCAATTTAGAATCAATGTTTCAATATAATCCTCTAGCTAGAATAAAAACATTAGTTACAAGCTATAAAGAAAAAAAACACATGAATATTATTCAAAAGAAAAATTATTCTTCCAAAAAAATCTAAAGGAGAAAGTGTATGAGTGGACAACAATGTTGTTCGCCTCTTGAAAACAAAAGGTGGAAACAAAACCATATGTATCTCTACGCTCTCCCCCAGAAGACGTCCTCTAAAACTTGATCCAGTTGCCTCCTATTTTTTCGAGTGAGTCACTTACGTACTGCTTCTCAAAAAGTCTTCCTCTCTTCTCCAAAAACATAGTCCTATTCTTTTAAAAATGAAAACCCTTCGCGTACGTTAAAACACTCATATCACCCAATCCACTGCGTTTTTGGATTGTTCTTTTTCTCCTGGGTGTTGTCGTTTTATCTTTGTTATTTATCTTCTTTTGCTCTACGTTTTGCTCTTGTGGTGTCGTTGTTGCTTCTTTTGGTTTGCTACTGTTTGTCATTTTCTGCCAAGTGTTTCTTCTTTTGTTACTGTTGTTTCATTCTTTGTGCTCTGGCTTGTTATGTCATTTTTTCCTATTGAGCTCCTCTGTGTAGTTGTCATTTTGGCTCTTTTATTTCTATGTTTTATCTGCTTCTCTTTTCCTTTTGTTGTGTCGTTTCACTTGTTCTTGTTTTCTCTGTTGTGCTCCTCTCTTAGCTGATGACGTTTATCTTCTGCTTCCGTTGTTTTTGTCCTCTTTACTGATGGTTTTTATCTTGTCTCAAGTTGGTGACAATTTGTCCCTGCTCTTTCCTCCTTTGTATTGTCGTTTTGTCCCTTATGTAGTATTGCCATTTTATCTCTACTCTTTTCTGGTTTCTTCTTGCATTATACGTTGCAAGATTTTAGCTAACCACTTATGGTTTCCATGTCATTGTTGCTTCTTAAACTCTTTGTGCAATTCTTCTCCAATTTAGGCAATTTTAGCTTATTTTCTCCTAAACGACTCCACATCTCCTAACCTCTAAAGTCAATTTAAAAACACCGTAATCAAGACAATA
The DNA here is from genome assembly GCA_024752395.1 of Erythroxylum havanense. Lineage (NCBI taxonomy): Eukaryota > Viridiplantae > Streptophyta > Magnoliopsida > Malpighiales > Erythroxylaceae > Erythroxylum > Erythroxylum havanense. The sequence goes on along the minus strand of JANTNU010000235.1, from coordinate 7,319,539 downwards.
GCTATCAAATATGCTTAAAAAATACTCCAAATTGATATGTAAATTAATAATCTATCAATTATCCCAACACAAAAAGGGGATAAATTTAGTCTCATGTAATGTCCAAGAAATATAGATAAATGGAATAGAGATTCCATATGCTTCTATTCTTGGCAAACTAATGTATTTGCAAACATATAGGAGACGTGATATTAGCTTTACGGTTGGAATGCTTGGTATAGATCAAATAATCTTAGTATAGACCATTGGAAAGTTATAAAGAAAGTATTAAGGTGTGTTTAAGAAATAAAGGACCATATGCTCATATATAGAAGCTCTAATCCATTATAAGTGATTTGATATTTGGATTTAGATTTTATTGGATACCTTGGCAGTAGAAAATAAACGTTTGGCTTCTTGTTTGTAATAGCAAATTGAGCAATTTCATGGAAAAGTTTTAAACAACTTGTCATTGTTTCATCTAATATAGAAGCAAAATTTGAAGCTTGTCTTGAGGTCACAATTCATGCTTTATGACCGCAGAAATTTATTTCAAGGCTTGGGTTTGTTGACATCATCACTAAGCCGTTGAAAATTTATTATGATAATTCTACAACAGTTTTCTTCTCCAAGAATAAAAAGTATTTAAGAGGTGTTAAGCATATAAAGTTGAAAATTTTCATCATAAAAGAAGAATTTCATAAATAAAGATTGTGTATTGAACATATTAAGATAAGTCTTATGATTGTAGATCCCTTAACTAAAGGCCCTCCACCAAAATTATTTAAGGAAAATGTTTAAAGAATGGGCCTTAGTTTTATTGATGATTGTTTTTTATTATGTTTTGACACTTCTAAGCTTAATAAAGTTTATGATTGAAATTTTCTTATTTATTATGATTGCGTACATATAGTTGTTATTAAATAAGAAATAAAAATATCTATTAGATATTAATGTGGAACTTTATGATATTTATATATCACTTATAATACCTGGCTTGATAAATTATTAATGTTGTGATATATGGAAGGAAGTATGCGATGTTAAAGTATATGATCATCATAACCCGCATTATGTGGTTATTGTGTTAAGTAAATTATGAATATATCAAGAGATTTCTTTATGTAAACTTAATGTTTACACTTTTAAAATAAAGTCTGAAGTATCGGGCCAAGTGGAAGAATGTAAGAACGTGGCCCGATTAATGGTTATATTCAAAATATATTAATAATGATATTAATATAATTAAAGAGTCTTAATTGGTTCATATTTCCTATTTAATAATGAAATAAATCTCAATTGTTTATTTTGATTACTTGATGAACGTACCAGATTAAAAGTTATAGATATACAATTTGGTCATCTCTCTACTAATTAGGGTTATATATGGTTTTCTATGAAGTTTCTATAACTAAAAGAGAGTCAAAAGAGATAAATCAATTTTAACTAAGAAGGCGGTGAAATTTTTGGATCTCTTTTTAATAATAACATCTTCCGCTAGGTACACAATATTGCACTCTTATAATTTATGACCATTGTTTATTTAAGATCTTATAGTTATAAATGTCAATTTTAATTTTATGTTACAAAGATTTTTTTTACAGAGACTACAAGCTCTACAAAACTAAAAGTGAAACCATTGAAGAGTCAAAGTTTGTCGGCTTTCTATTGGAAGTCTTCATCAGAAGAATTTATTTGCATAAAATGCGGAAGTGCTCTTGAAGTTGTATGTCTTCTCTTTCCAATTCATTGTCCTATTGCATGACTACTTAAGGATTATGTTTCAACAAACTTTGGTTTGGCGTTGCCATAGGATTTGCTTCTTATAAGAACTATAGTAGACCTTTTTGTTTCTGGTTGACTCAAGTATTTTTTTAAAAAATAGAAATGAAATTAATTAAAGAAAGAAGAATAAAAGTATCAGTTGAGAAATAAGGGATGATCCCCAGCAAAGGACACAACTATATCAAAAGGTTAGGCGGAAAGTGTTAGAAGTGTGCCCTAGGCCAATGGATAGTTATGATTCATGTGTTAATATTATGACTTGTTAATAATATATTATGAGGTATTCCTTTCATATATGCATGTATTTCGTTTATGTAATGTGATTTACATTCCACGAATGGTTTTAGACTTATGTCATCAAGTATGTGACTTGATAGTAAAACCATAAGCATTATAAGTGTTGGGCCCTATCTCCGAGGCCCAACATTCGGACTCACACAAAGCATACTTAAACATAGAGGGCCCAAAACCGACACAAAATTGGCCAAAAGGAGAGAAACTTTCAATAGAAAATTTGGATTGGCTTTTTAAGAAGATTGTTCCCTCCATTCTAACGGTTCAAACG
>JANTNU010000235.1:7294172-7306388 GCA_024752395.1 Erythroxylum havanense | reverse complement strand
AATGATTATGGAATTGGTTTATGTAAATAAATGATGGTTAGTTTATATGAATGTGAAAGTGGATTATGATTTGTTTAGAAATTACATATTGATTTGGGATGATGATTGGTAAGATGAAGTATGATTGTGACTTGATTATGAGGATTATAGAAGTGCTTGAGTTATGATTATTGAGGTTGTTTATACTGGGTTACGAGTATGTTTGATTGTGTTTTGGATACCGGACGGGGGTCCGATTATTCTGGTTATTGTGTGAGAATTATAGAGGACCATTTGGACCCTTGAGGGAATGCTCATAGCATGTGTGATGGATTTCAAAGGAGCTTGGGACGAGCATTTGTCATTGATCGAATTTTCTTATAATAATTCATACCATTCGAGCATTCAGATGGCCCCATATGAAGCACTGTATGGAAGGAGATGTAGAACTCCAATATGTTGAGATGAAGAAGGAGAAACGAAACTCATAGGTCCAGAGTTACTTCAGATGATGGTCGATGACTTTAATCTAGTTAAACAACGACTTAAGGCAACACAAGATAGAATGAAGAGTTATACCTATGCACACCGAAAGGAGATGGAGTATGAAGTCGGTGAGAAAGTCTTTCTTAAGACATCTCCTTGGAAAGGAGTCATGAGGTTTGACAAGAAGGGCAAGTTAAATTCGAGATATGTGAGTTCATATGAGATTGTAGAGAGGATTGGTCCGCTAACCTATAGGTTGGCACTAACACTAGAATTGTCACAAATACATGACGTCTTTCATGTGTCCATGTTGAGAAGGTACAGATCGGATCCATCCCATATTATTCAGACTACTGAGGTTCAGTTGAGAGATGATCTGAGTTATGAGGAGATTCCAGTAGAGATCTTAGACACCAAGGTAAAGGTCCTAAGGAACGAGACGGTTCAATTGGTCAAAGTCTTGTGGAGAAATCACTTCATTGAAAAGGGCACATGGGAGCCCATGGAGGCCATGAGGATAAAGTATCCACACCTTTTCAATAGCTTAGGTAAGAATTTCAAGGACGAAATTTTCTTAAGTGGGGGAGAAAAGTTGGCCCCAGAAAATTTTTAGCATGATGAGACGAATTTTGGGGTCTTGCTAGATTATTTAGGTTGGAATAGATTAACTTGTTATGTGGGTAAGATAATATGATATAGGTTAAGGGCATTGAACTATTAAAGTAGTGGGAGAGTGTAAGGCCAATTTTGGCAAGTCACTTAAGTTTAAAAACCATAAGGCATTAAAGGAAGGGCAAGGTGGACTTTTATCATTCAATAAGGGTAAAATGGGAGGAAAGAAGTGTTGTTTCCTTCCTTAAGAAGAAGAAAAACGAAAATGGGAGAAAAAAAAGTGAAATAACAAAACCAAAGAGAGGAAGAAGAGAGGTTTCGGTGGTTGAGAGGAAAGAAATAAGCCTTTTAGAGAGATTTTGGTGTTGTTCAATAAGAGAAAAAAAAAAAGGAGGATTAGAGCTTCCATTAGAGCCAAGAAAATCATTTTTTGGTGAAGATTCAAGGTAAGTTTGGGTTTCATATTTTGGACTTTTTCTAAGAATATTTTGGTTATACAGCTTAAGAAATGTATGGGTTTAAGGATTCAATGATCAATTTTAGTCATTATGTCTTATGGTTTCTCCATTGGAATACCTATTGATTTGGAGATTTTTGTTAATGTTGAAGAAAAGCAATAAGGACAAGAGGAGCAAGAGGAGAGGCATATTTGCACAAGTCATAATCAAGGACTTCAAGGTGTTCACTTCTATAGTTAAGTAATAAGCCAATAAAGTCTTTTTTGTCAAGAAATCACAGTAAATGATTTTTTAACTACCTCATTCATGTGCATTTAATGTTTTCTAAATGTTGTAAGATTATGTTACATGATTATACATGATTTGAGTAATGATTCATGAAAATTTGTTTTTAAAATGATTATTTGAAATGATGCATGATTTTAAGACTATAATTTTGGAAATGGTTCAAGATATAGCAAGTATTCGAAAAAGCAAGTTTTCAAGAGAAGGGCCATTTTGGGCATCAAGCTTACAAGATTATGAAATATGTGTTATGTGAGTTTGTGGTGGTCCCCTAAGTTATGTCGCATGCACGTTGACCAAGTTAAAGGTTTCTCTCGCCTGCCCGCTAGTGGCATGGAGCTCCTTTAGGGACTTCCATAAGTTCATGACTATGCAAGACCATTATGTGGAAATGCATAGTGCGTTCTATTTTGGATCCACCCGAACTATTTGATGTGTTTATGTGTTCATGACAAGTTGATTTGAGTAATGCCCATTCATAATTTGCATACCCATGAATTTCTGTATAAAAAATATTTTAAAAATATTTTTGCTCATTGCAAACTATAAAAAAAATTGTGTCCCACGGGTCTTAAGTTCACCCTCCCTCCCATTTTCCTCCCCATAAGCAGGTGATGAGCAAAAGATTGAGTAGTCAAGGACTAGGGCATCACTCCACTTTTGAAATGTTGTTGTAATTTAAACAAATCTAGTAAACCAAGGCTTTTGTATTTTGGGATATTTTTGAAATGTACATGTATTAGGAACTTGAAATGCCCACTAAAGCTTTGCAAAACAACGATCTTTTGATACTAATGGTTTATGATTTTGATTTCACCCATGATACTCAAGGTTACATATGGAAAAAAATTCGTGTACTAATTTCAGGGATATTTTTGGGTTGATGTGAAACGATTTAAGCGAAATTATCTTGTTAGAAGTTGTAGATGATTTTTTCAGCTTTACAACGATATAAAGTTTGTAAGTTTTGGATATTGTAGTGGAAAGTTATGATCATTGGAAGTTGGTGTTGCTGCACTTTCGGGACAGCTGCATTGATTTGAAATTTTAACCCTTGTAGAGGCAAAAATAGTTTATAAGATCTGCATGGAAGTTGTAGGTCTAGAAGTCTTCTTTAAAACGGTCTAAAAATACCTCAATCTGAAACTTGTAGTGAAAGTTATGCCTTTTTTAGTTTCCTTCGTCATAGTATGACGTCAGCATCGTCTTGGTATGACGTCAATATTGTATTAGTTTCCTTCGTCTTAGTATGACGTCAGTATCGTCTTAGTATGACATCAACTTCATCTTAATATGATGTCAGCATCGTCTCAGCATGACGTCAGCTTCGTCTTAGTTTCCTTCGTATGACGTCAGCATCGTCTTAGTATGACGTCAGTTTTGTCTTAATTTTTTTATGTCAGCTTTGTCTTAGTTTCCTTCGTCTTCGTATGATGTCAACATCGTCTTAGTATGACGTCAGCTTCGTCTTAGTTTCTTTCGTCTTAGTATGAAATCAGAATCGTCTTAGTATGACGTCAGCTTCATCTTAATTTATTTCATCTTAGTATGACGTCAACATCGTCTTAGTATGATGTCAGCTTCGTCTTAGCTTCTTTCGTCTTAATATGACGTCAGCATCGTCTTAGTATGACGTCAGTATTATCTTAGTTTGACTTTTTGCTTCCTTCTTCTATTCTATTTTTAACCCTTTTAGAGGCCAAATCTTACTTCGAGTTCTGCATGAAAGTTGTAGATCTCGAGGCCCTTTTTTAAATGGTTTAAAAATAAAATCAATTCAACATCTGTAGCAAAATTTATGGCATTTGGTCCAAGACATGTTCAATACGAGCAAAGGCATAAATGTGTTGGATTCTTTTGGCCATAACTTCCTCATCCGACCTCCAAATGAAGTGATTCTTGAAGCAATGGATTTCTAACATCTTTGCCTATCGCTCCACGAAAATTTGTATCTTTTTTAGTTTAATTAAATAAGTTTGTTGGAGAGAAAGTGAGAATTCGGTTGGGAGAGCATGATTGGGGTATGTACATGCTTTAGTTTTTTAAGTTTATATTAAGCTTTAAGGCTCCGATTGAGATGATTCTTGCTTCAAAACGAACTAGAGATTCATAGCTACAATTTCTTTGATGAAATAAAATTGTAATTTTTGATGTTTGACTAGTATGGGTACTCCACTCTTATAGGATGACGGTTATTTAGGGTTATTGGAAAAAACCCTACAAGGTATTACGCAAGCCCAAGGTTTATGACTCTGGATGTTGAGCTCCGAAAACGAGGTCCAACACCAGACGATAGGATCGAACGAACAATACGTCAGATAAAATGACGTCATCACCAGATGATATGATGTCATCAGACGATACGTCCTCACCGGACAAAGTGTCCTTATCAGATGATACGTTTTCACCATACGAAGCGTCCTCACCAGATGATACATCATCAGCAGATGATGCGTTCTCACTAGACGATACGCCCTATACTCCTGAGCATCTCCACTTACAAGGATCATAACTTTTGACTCTAATATCAAACAATTTCATACTTTATACCATTGAAAAGCTAGAAAGATAAGCTACAGATTTCCAAAAGACAACTTTGACTAATTTATGATAAATTAGTCCATTGTTTCCCTTGAAATTAGAACACAATTTATACACCTATGAAAGACTTAGATTATGAAATGTACAACTACAAAAGAAACATGCATAACACCTGAATTTTCAGTTCTAAACTCATTTGTCAAATCAACAGAAGTTTATACATAACTTTAATTACATAATAAAATTATAAACAAGGGCTCAACACAAAATACAACATATATAGGATGCTCAATATTTAACATTCTTATGAAGCTATCCAAAAGTGATCGAACTAACTTAGTTACAAAAGTTTCTAATATTTTGGAGTTTTCGATGCCTTGCAAGGATTGCTAACCCTCTCGTTTTTCACCTAAGGAGTGAAAAACTATTGGGTTGAGCTACGACGCTCAGTGAATAATATATTTATAACCATCGGTAATTACCACAAATTCAAGCATATGCATTTATATATCTAACAATTCAATCATTCACCAATTTAGCTTAAAACTCATAATTAAGCAGTTAATACATAACACGTAACATAGACTTTATCCATTAAGCAAATCATTCAAATGCATCATACTTAACAATTTAAAGATGCAATGCATAACCAAATGTCTCGTGGGGTCCCATGAGTATGAAATGAAAAAATTAAAGTTTTCACCATGAATAAAATGAATCCATTTTCGGAGCTCATACGCCACAAGCAGGCAGCCGGAAGAAGGCTCTTGTTTACGTGCACGTGATGAATGAAATGGTTCCTCTCTCTCCCAATCAAAAACATATATTCATTTTATTATATGCTCATACTTTCATGTTTTTTCATTCTTTTCATTTAATTCAAAATGTCATAACCTCTTTCACGGTATAACATAATCACAATGCATCATGCATTTCCCATCAAATTACAACAATTCAATTTCAAGAAATTAACATTCACACACATAAGTAAGAATTTGCATAATCACATAATAGCTATAAATAAATTATCTATCTAATTAGCTTGTAAAATCCAAGTCAAGCTTGCCTTTCCCTTTGCTCTTGGGTAGGATTCGCTTGGTTTCCTAAAACAACCAAGTTTTCATTTCAAATAGCATTCCAATAAATATTCATAAACTTCAAAATTCACAAAATTTCAACAAAATTAAACTCAAATCTAACCTACTCGTAGTCCATCTAGGTTAAGAAAACCTAAGACCTAGTTTAGAAACCCTATAATCAATTGGGTTCTCCTACTCCACCTTCTTCCCACATAAATCTTTTTTCTCTCTAACTCCTTCATCCTCAATACAACCCATTCCTTTAATAAATCAAAAAGAAAAGATGGTTAATCTACCTTAATAAACTTGATTTCTCTTCTTTCCTTTTTCACCAAAACCTCTCTTCTTCTCTCCTATTTTTGTTTTTCACTCTCCTTCCTCTTCAATTCACATTTTTCTCCTCTTATAAGCAAGACAACATGTTTTGTTTTTCCATTTGTATCCTTAATGAGCCCAAAAACTCCATCTTATCCTTCCTTATAACCTATGTTCTTTTATGCTTAAGTGATCTCCCAAAAAAACCCTTGAACATCTTTATTACATTAACACTTTAATTCCACTTACCCATTCAATAAATCCTACTAACTTTGACATAATTATAAATCCAAAACTTTAATCTATCTAAACCTCAAAACTATTTCAAATCATTCTTAACTTAAAGAAAAAAATTTAGCGTCCAACAGTACATGCATTCATTGAAAATTTAGGTATAATTGTTTGTAAATGTGATTTTATTGGAAATTGTGGTTTTATTGTATTGAAAATTTGATTTGGATATTATAAATTTTTATTTAAAATTTTTTAATTTTTTTGGAAAATTTTCTAGATATTTTTGGACTAAGGAAATTGTCAAGTGTCAAAATGATTGTTAAATGGTAGTAGAAATAAGAGTCAAATGGCAATGGAAATTGTGAGAAAAGATTTTGAGATTTAATGACAAGTGTCATTGAAAATTGAGAGTCGATTAGATTAAAAATTAGAGACAAATGGACTAGTTATTAAAAGAGCCAATTAAAAACCACTAAAAGGTGACAAGTGTACCCACTCACAAACTTTTCCTAAATTAAAGACCATTTAATGGTCTTTCAAGTTCCCATTCATGACATATGCTTCTCTCATCTCCATATTCTTCATTTTCTTCATTGCTTCCTCACCATCTACAACACTCTCTTCTCCCAAGCATTGGTGATTAACCTTACTGTTATCCTTCACTTGCTACTTACATTTTTTATTATCTTCATCATTTTACCACTAGAAAACCTAACTACTCCACCCCTATTTATGAGGATCGTACATGTTGGAAGGAGCTAGGATTAAAAGAGATATTGAAGAGTTTGAAGAATATCGAAGCTAAACAAGTAAGTTAAACATTTTGTGTTAAATGAAGCATTTATGATGATAGTTAGAGGTTAATAACATGAAATGGTGTTTTGTATATGTATGCATCGTGAGCAATAAAGAGTATGCAAAATTCTTTCTTTTATATATGCTTGATGAGTAAAGATTTATACAAATGTTTTAGAGGTTAAATGATCATGACAAGGAGTTTTTTATAGGCTAGAATGTTGGTGAAGAATATATATATATATATATATTGATGCTTTGTTTCATATAAATGCTAAATAATGGGTTAGGAGTTGTTTTGTGAATGAACGATGTTTTATATGATGATTAAGAAACTATGAGTTATGCTACGTATATTTTTAAAGTAGATTGGTTGTGAAAAGGATGTTTTATTGACAATTAGAGGTTGATGAATATGTACATGAACATATCTTGTTTTTGGGTTAATGATCAAATTTAGATCATGCTTTATTGGTGAATGATATTGAGATAAAATGGAGTTGAGAAAGAGGAGTAAATGAAGTAGAAAGTGGTGATCTTTGTACAAATTTATGTTAGCTGTGAAATCAGGAAAGTTTGATGATGATTGATTAGAAAATGTTCGCTGAGTATGCCTCAGTTGTTTAGCTATAAACTGGGTATGCATTTGTGAAAGTTCGCGGTAGCGAACTTGAAAGTTTTAGTTAGGATTTCTTTCGGGTAAAGGTTTTCACGGCCAATTCTAGGTTTCACTGAAGAGAACTTGTGAAAATTTCGTAAGAATTCCTCTCAACAGGAGTTTGTCGCGACAAAATTTTCTCTACATTGAACATATTTCAGTATTTTGGGCATATCTTGTCTTGTAGTTATCCAATTAAAATAATTTTTATTTGAAGTAAACTAGAGATATAGAGATACAAATTATATGAAGAAATCAGCGGATGAGTTGTGGCTAGGGGTGAAATGCCACTCGAACCCAGAGCTAGCTGGTTCTCCCCGAAATGCGTTGAGGAAATATTAAATTGGACTCTAAAAATTTCAATTTCAAGGTGGAAAATGAATGCAGGGCATTGACTCAAAATAAAAGTAGTCTGAAAATATTTAGTGTATAACTTTCACAATACTGAATCAAAATGAATGATCTTGGTGTCATTAGAAACTTAAGAGATAGTATAACAATGTTCTAGAAGAATGTATTCTCAAATGTTCCCATTTGTACTATCTAAATGGTCAAGGATAGTATACCCGAAAGTCAATGTTTGGAGAAAAATCTTCAATGAGTTATGAAATTAGATTCTAATGATTTTATGGAGGAATAAACCATAAGTATAAATGGTACTTATATGAGTTTGGGAATACAAATGTTTACACTATGAGAATGATAGAGCTATACCCAGGATCGTCATAAACTTGCATTATACATATTCCATATAAACAAGTGTGCATAAATGAATGTTTATAATTGTAAAAATATTAATATGTGTATGCATCATGTGTATTGCATAATTTTTATATGCAGGATAAACGTCTACATTCAAGCGTTTCTAGATTATTGAAGCTAGTGCTAACCTAGAGCGTACTATGAGTAACCTTGTAACACCCCACTCCTGCATGACCTGAACCTGACATCGATGGTGATATTCGAGTTCGTGCCCTACGAGGGTGGCGTGCTAAAACACTTAACACATTCATAAATCAGTATAAAAAAAATTTTGAACCACAAACATTTGATGCAAAAATTGATACTCAAATTGGGCCCATTTCATTGATAAACATTTTTAATCCACACAATAAATTCAATAAAATTTCAATGCCATTTGGGCCCATTACAAAAACAAAAGACTTGAAGTCATAATTTCATTACACTTCAAAATCATTTAATAACATTTCCAATTTGGAAAGTTGATACAATCATTACTGAGAACACAATCTGATATAAATACAAGAAATAAGAATGAAGACGCAAACTGATACCGACCTCTATCCTTCACTTATACTGCAGATATACTCTTGTTGGCCTAACGGGGTATTCTTCTTATCTGAAAAATAGTTGCAAAATTTGGATAAGTTTTGCGAACTCAATGAGTGACCATCATCCATGGCTCACCCAGTCACATAACACACCAAATCACATTCACATCAGTTCATATTTCACATTTAATGAATATCGATCTTATAATGCTATATGCATGAGACTCACATTCGTTCGTATTATTGTGACCGAGTGCCTATCACACACTTGTACAAATACTGGCCTACAGGGCTCAATCAGAATAGAATTATAGAGCATAGCTCTATACACAAAACACATATCACAGAGTAAAGCTCTACGTGCAGAGTCAGAAATCACGAAGGCAGGTTCTACGTGGAAGCGCTTCACATTGGCAACTCAAGTCACAACGCCTTTATCTGAACATATATTTTATGAAATACATCAATCGCATTTGCACATTTCACACTATTTCACTTTCACACTTCATATTCAATTCACTCAAACATTCATATTATGCATATGTCGTTTGTATGAGACTCACTTTCTTTCTTATTGTTGTGACTGAGTGCCTGTCACTCACTTATGCAGAATATTAGCCCGTAGGGCTCAGTCGGAATAGAATACTGGCCCATAGGGCTCAGTTAGAACAAAATACTGGCTCATAAGGCTCAGTCAGAATAAAATACTGGCTCATAGGGCTCAGCCACATATCACAATCACGGAGCATAGCTTTACGTGGAAGTGCTTCATACAAGTCTCAACGCCTTTATATTTCATGCATTCATGAGATAGAATGCATCACTTACATTGCATGCTCTTATTCAATCATAATCACTTATCATTGGACCGCAGTCTGACATTCAACATATAGTTGAGAATTCACACTTTTACTTGCATGCAATTTCACATTCAAAATTCACTTAGCAATCACTTCAGTGCACTTAGTTCAGCTTTTTCACATACAAGCAGCACTTCGATCTCCAAGTCAAATATCACAATCATCGAACCTCTTTTTCGAAAACCAACATAAACAATCACATTTACACAATCATTCAGAATTCAATTAATACCGAAAAGTCAAACAAAACAAATAATAGAATGATACCAACCTAGGTCTACTCACAGTATGTTCCAGATTAGCATTTTCTTTCAAATTTTAGAAACGCCTAAATGCGGACACTTGACCTACACAACCCATTTATGCAATACATACTTCACACACGTTACAAAACTCATTTATGCACAAATAGCTATATGGACTATATAAAATGCATACTAAGTGACAATCCCGGGTACCTTGCCAACTTCCCAACTTAATCAACATCTATCATTTTTCATAATCATCGAAAGCAGAAACATTTATTACGTACATTCATCTCATTTTCTACATTACTGCACTATAATTCACTTCACTTTTTTTCTAGCTATCACTTAAATCTTTTTTTCTCAGCTCTAAACATCATCATACACTTTTTCATTGATCTTTCAACTCCAAAATCATTTCTACAATTTTTTATAACATTTGATCATTAAATCCAAAGAAAATCATATATATGGCATACTCAAAATCTCCTCAATCATTTTCCAACAATTACGAATATCACTGTTCTTAACCATTTAGCAGTGAACTAACAATGCATGCTTCATTTCATACAAAACTACGTGATAATAATAAGCTTACTTGTTTGAAGCTCCAAAACCTGCAACCGTCACAAAGCCCTAACATTTTCAAATCACGTGAACCCTAGTATCTCATGCAGCCCACGTACCTCATCTTAAAGGTTGACAAGGGGTTTGGTCTTTTCTTGGAATAAAAGAACAAATATTAAAGTGGAAGTGATAACAACAGAGAAAAGCAAGGTTTAACTTCGGGGAATATTTGATGAAAAACTTTGGGTTGGAGGAGCTCTAGAGAAAGAAGCTTTGAGAGAAAAAAAAATGAAGGCAAGTACCGTGACTTCTCCTTCAAGGTTATTTAAAACTCCACTTTAACTAGGACACCTGTCCAATTCTTAGCCACTTATCCATTTCTAGATCTTTCCATTGACACCAAAATCACTTAATTTGGTTCAGTACTTTCGAAGATGTGCCTCAAACATTTTCGGGGTGTCATATCCCAAAATAGTGTACTATGCATAACTTCCATTTAGAAAGTAAATATCTTATAGACAGAACCACAATTATACTTCTTGAGGCAATTGTAGGCCTATAACTCTAGTTCACTCCAAAGCAATAATCGTCTCATTTGGAATCCTACAGTTCTAGATATACTCAAGACACTGAAGTACGTTCAGTGGAAAAATCCCAGCTCATAAAATTCGAGAGCACACTTACTGTACCCGTTCCACGTTTCTCACTCATTCTTTCTCAATTCAGTTCAGATGGCTAAGATTTTTAGGTGGGGATGTAAGGTAATGTCTTACGAGTCCAATGGTTCAAGAATCAATTCATTTGGACTCCTATAGAAGAAGTTATGGCCAGGCAAAGAAAGACAAAAGAATCAAAAATCCAGAAGAAGACACGTCAACAAAACAGAAAAGAAGACACGTCAGTAAAACACAGAAGAAGTAAAACCCAAAAGGAACAAATTACAGAGGAAGACATGTCAGCAAAACACAGAAGAAGACGCGTCAGCAAAACACAAAAGAAGATGAGTCAGCAAAGCACAGAAGAAGACGCGTCAGCAAAACACAGAAGATAAAAAGGCAGAAGATAAAAAGACAGAAAATAAAAAGGCAGAAGATACAAAAGGCAGAAGATAAAAAAGCAGAAGATACAAAAGGCAGATGATACAAAAGGTAGAAGATACAAAACACAAAAGAAGTTCATGAACAGTAACACAGAGGAAATTCATGAACAATAACACAAAGGAAGTTCATGAATAGTAACACACATGAAATTCATGAGCAGTAACATAGAATAAGTTCATGAACAGTAACACAGAGAAAGTTCATGAACAGTAACGCAGAGAAAGTTCATGAACAGTAACACAGAAGAAGTTCATAAACATAGATGATACCAAACACGGAAGAAGATGAAGTCATCGATGATGTCATCACAAAAGAAACAAAATACATAAGAAGTGAAAAGGCAGAAGATAGTAAAACTCAGACGATACAAAATACAGAAGAAGATGACATCATCACAAAAGAAGCGAAAAGGCAGAAGATAGCAAAACTCAAACGATACAAAACACAGAAGAAGATGATATCATCAATGACATCATCCTAGAAGAAGCAAAATACAAAAGAAGCAAAAAAGCAGAAGATAGTAAAACTCAGGCGATACAAAACACAAAAAAAGATGACATCATCAATGACATTGATTGAGCCAAATTTATACTATAAATTGGCCTTAATTTCTTAAGTGATTATGCACTTGTTGACCCTCAATTCATAATTTTTATGCTTATTTTGGTCCCGCATATTGAGTTTTGATAAATTGCACATTGTCAGTATTT
>JANTNU010000235.1:7271366-7282475 GCA_024752395.1 Erythroxylum havanense | reverse complement strand
ACTATTTTGCAATTTTTAAAAAGTTTAGGGACTATTTTATAAATTTAAAAAATATCCCGAAACGGTACCCGGTACCGGCCGATACCGGTACAGTTCCGCTCCAGAGCTCAATCCGGTACCGAGCCCGGTACGGTATTCATAACATTGATTCAAAGCATGGATAAGGAGTTGACTATCAATAAAAATAGAGCCTGCTTGTAGTATGTCATCACGAGCAAATAACAAACACTGTCAAAGAGCAAGCGCTTTCGCTATTGCAGGACTGTCAGTGCCATCCTCGTAGCCCAAAAGGGCTAGTGAAAAAGATCCTTCACCGTCTTCAAATAAAATGCTAAACCCAAGAAGGCCAGCCTCGGCAAAGATTGAACCATCGATGAAAGCCAACCAATGAGAAGACAACGTCATGGCGGCAGCCGTCCGAAAACACAATGGTAGCGGGGAAACCACAGGCTGGGTAGTGCCACCCGACATGATCTCCTGGAAGTCCGAATAGTAAGAATTAGCTTGTATATGAATCAGGTGTGGCGTGACTCGTTTATCGTGCCAGAACTTGTCATTTTGCGCCAACCAAAGTTTCCATGCCTGAATCCCGATTCGAGCGGCACGATCTCTTCCTGTTATCTCAAAGACATAGGCAAAAAAATCCAGAAAAGATGATAAAGAGGAAGGTAGAACTAAGCCGGCTAACCTCCATAACTCTTTTGCCATAGGACAGGCAAGGAACACATGCTGCATGGATTCATGTTCAGGACAAAATAAGCAATGTAAGTCAACGTTAACCCCTCGGAGTTGCAGATTATCTTTAGTAGGTAACACGCCACGGCAACACCACCATAGGAAATCGTGTACTTTGGGAGGAACATCAAGGGACCAAATCCGCTTCCAGACAAAACCTTGTACCCGTTGCCTACTGTCTCCCAACTCCTCAAGGGCCTCATAATAAGCAGTTTTAACTGAGTAAATCCCACGACGGTCATAAATCCAAATGAGCTTATCCGGGATGGGGCGAATGCTCAAAGGAATACCTAGGATAGCATGCACATCATCAATACTAAAATATGATAGCAACTTCGCAGGGTCCCACTGCCGCTCTCCAGGGAAGAATAAATCACAGACACGCATAGCAGGAGGAATGGCCATAGGGCCATCATCTGGATGGAAGCTACCAACCTTGGGGATCCAAGGATCCCTATTAATAAAGATATGTTGACCATCCCCGACCCTCCACCTGACCCCCCTTAACAATACTCTTTTGGCAAACAATACACTCTTCCAAACGAAGCTATAGTTGGAACCCAACCGAGCTGTCAAAAAGTCCCCCTGAGGGAAATATTTAGCTTTGAGAACCTAGTACGAAAGGGTGGTAGTGTCAACAGTAAGTCTCCACCCTTGTTTCCCCAAAAGAGCAGTATTAAAACACCGGAGGTCTCGAAAACCCATGCCGCCCATAGACTTCGCATAACACATACGATCCCATGACAGCCAATTAATACCCCTGCTACCTTCTCGACAACCGCCCCACCAAAATTTATTCATCAGAACTTGGAGCTCAGAACAAGTAGTAGCAGGGACGAGAAAGACATTCATGCAATAAGTAGGGATAGCTTGAATGACAGCCTTGATTAAGATCTCCCTACCTGCCTGGGACAAAAAACGATTGTTCCAATTGTTGATGCGCTTCCAAATTCGGTCCTTGAGGAAAGAGAAAATCTGCCTCTTGCTACAACCAAGAAGAGAAGGTAAGCCCAAATAATGACTCTGACCCAAAGGTAAGTGCACCCCAAGTAAAGTAGAGATGGCCTGTTTGACATCCAGAGCAATACATGGGCTAAAAAGAATGCCTGACTTACCATAATTGATGGATTGACCCGAAGCTGCTTCATAAACGCCCAAAATGTGCTTAACTTGGGTAGCTTCAGAGACCGTACCATTAAAGAAGAGGAGTGAGTTATCAGCAAAAAAGAGATGCGAGATCCTAAGACAACCCAACCTTGCCCGACAGCCATGAATCACCCCACGCCTTTCACCATCTTTCAATAAAAGGGATAGGCCTCTGCGACAGGCAGAAACAAATAGGGGGAGAGAGGATATAAAGCTCAATTTAACCTTCCATTAATAATCATTGACCAATAATTTCGTTTGTTTTTTAATGATTTATATCAATCTTGTTTAAGCGTTTCACTACACTCTTACATTACAAAGTTCAACAAAAAGAAAAACGAGTTTCTTCCAATTTGAGGAACTCTATAAGAATACTGCTTAAAAGAACTCCTTACTCAAAAAATCTCACAAAAAAACTTTCCCACAAAGTTCTTAACTCCTTTGTAGATGATTGAATGTATAAAGAATGATTGAAGGTCGCATGTTTGAGTTACGAAAATAACTTTTGTTATAAAATATAAAAAAAACTACGTAGAATTAATGAACCTATATTAATTTTCATAATACAGAGGAACCTTATGAACTGAATTTGCCCTTTATATAAGTAAATTTGCCGGTGGATATAATAACTTATTAACTACATTACTAAATAAATTATTTAGATTAAATAAGCTTAAATCGTCTTTTGGAATTTGGAAACCCAATTTTTAAGGCTTAGAAAACGTATATTTATTTATGGGTGTAGGATGCAATAAACTATTGTAAATCCTAAATAGTATATACCATGCATGAGTAGCACAGTGTACAGAGGCATATAACAATTATAAAATAAAGACGAGTAGTTTATAATCAATACTATTAACTGAATAATAATACAGCCATTACTTTAAGTTTAAGCTCGTGGTTAAAGTACCACCACAGCTTGGCCAATAATAATATAGGATATCCTTAAACTACAGATTTTTTTTCTAGATATTTTAATTTGAGTGGTAATTAAGAAGCCGCCCCACACGTCGCATTAAATTATGATTTATTTAAAAAAATCTCATTTTTTGCAAAATTACATCAATCTTAAATAGTTTCAAACAAAATTTGTTCTCAATTGGTACAAAATTAAATAATTTCATTTACATTAAAACCAATGATTGAAAAATTAAATCAATTTGACTGATTCAGTTGTAAAAGCTTTGTACCATTTAATTTACGAGTTTGGCATACCTTAATTATTCTTTGTATTAAAATTTAATTTATTTATTAATTAATCAACTATTTTTTTTTAAAATAACTTGTTTTATAAAAGAAAATAAACTAGTGTTTCTATTTGAGTGTCTGTTTCAATTAAACTTCAACTTATTATATCTTTTTAATCGATAAATATGATCTCATTCTTTAATCTTATTTTAAGTTCTTTAATTTTATTCAATCTTTATTATATATCAATTTTATGATAAATCTAAACCGATTGAACATTTAAATCTCTTAAGTTTCATGGGGAGTTTTCATGCTTACTGAAATTATAATGATTTTGCCATCGTCTTTGTACGGAGTTCAAGTTTAATTTACAAAGTTCAACTCAATTTAATGCTTTATGTCACTCTTGGTCAAGTGTTTCGCTCCACTCTTACAATACAGAGTGTTTCACAATTAATATGACAAATAAGATAGTTACTGTAAAGTCAACCTTTAGCAATCAAATATAAAAGATACAATACAAAGAAAAATGAGGTTCTTATTTTAAGAACTCTATAAGAACACGGCTTAAAAGAATTCCTTACTCAAAGCTTTGACAAAGAACTTTTACACAAAGTTCTTAACTCCAAGATTGAATGTATAAAGTTTCATCCCCTTATACAAATGAACTAAAATTGATGTCTTTATGTAGGCTTACAAAAACCTAAGGACCAAGTAAGCTAAAATCAGCCACTTTCTCTACTAATCCTCTACTAACCCACTAAGTTAGTAGGAAGATATCACTTCCCTCCAGTGGAAGAAATGATTCACTTTGTAAGGTATTGTTTCCATTTTTTTGGCCATTATTTACATGTTTTGGCCATATGTCACAATACAAGTAACTTGATGAGCTTTCTGTTTACTCATCCTAAGTCATCTTTGGTGTATGGTCTATATAAGTATGCCTACAATGCAGTCACATTGTTCCATGACCTAAGTTAGCAACAATCTAAATCATTGTACAATAAACATCATGCGTTTACATATCAATGTGCACCAATAGCTACACTCATCTTTTGTGCATGCCCATGCGATAATAATAAATATGTATAGAGTAGTTGATATGCTAAATTCAATTCATCTCTGCATTTTGATAGAGCACACTTTTGTATTTTGAAGGATCGTTTGGTTTTATTTTTATTTTTATAATGTAGTTTTTAGATTTAATTTTTTTATTTTTAATTTTAGTTTTTCTTTCAAATAAAAACAAAAACCTGTTTAGTTTTTAATGTCAATATAGTTTTATTTTTATTACTTATGATAATTATATATTAAATAAAACTTAAAAATAATTTAATTAATTAAATTTATTTTAATCTCTTATATAATATTTATTAATAAATTATTAGTGAAAATTATTTTAGATTATTTAAATAAATAATTTTAAAATTAACATTTATTTTAAATATATTTTAATTATTAAATTAAAATTTTATTTGAAATTTATATATTTTGAAGATATTTAAATTTAATTATATTTGTTAATAATTATTAAATTAATTTTATTAAAATAAATTGAAAAATAAGTAAATTATTAAAATAAATTAAATTATTCATAATTTTAATAAATATAATTTTAAATTAAATTATTCATAAATTTATTAATAATTAATATATTAAGTAATATATATTTAGTTAACTGTAAATAAGTTATAGAAAAAACATAAACAGTAGTTTTGATAATTTTAAAATAGGAAAAAACAACAATAAAAAAGTCAAATAAATAGATTTTTACTAAATTTGAAAAAAGAAAGAAAGAAAGAATCAAACGGGCCATACAAAGGAGAGAAAAAAATGTCATGTCACGTAAGCTTTCAGTTCTCTTCCTTCTCTTCTGGTGAAGTCGTCTCTTTTGCCAAGAGAAAAACACAAAGGCATGGAGGATTTCGTGGGAGGTCAGAAGAAGCATTTTGTTCTAATACATGGAGCGTGTCACGGGGCTTGGACTTGGTACAAGGTGAAACCGCAGCTGGAGTCCTCCGGCCACCGTGTCACGGTGTTGGATCTCGCTGGTGCAGGCATCAATTCCAAGTCCATAGAAGAGGTTTACTCATTTTCAGGGTACACCCAACCTTTGCTAGATTTCCTAAACTCATCAGTGCAACCAAATGAAAAGGTTATACTAGTTGGCCATAGCTTAGGAGGCATGAATCTGTCCCTTGCTATGGAGAAATTCCCGGAAAAAATTAAAGTGGCTGTCTTCCTCACAGCGTTCATGCCAGACACCAAAAATCAGCCTTCATATGTCTTAGAAGAGGTACAGCTGTTCTTCTTTCCTGTGATTTGCATATTGTGCGCACCTTGTACCAAATAAGTTTTGCTTATTGCTATTCGGGTCACTCTCAATCGCGTCATACTCATAATAGATACAGCCAGATTTAATGGAAGGAGATCAAAGTATTGACTTCTTATTACTCA
Source organism: Erythroxylum havanense (assembly GCA_024752395.1). NCBI lineage: Eukaryota > Viridiplantae > Streptophyta > Magnoliopsida > Malpighiales > Erythroxylaceae > Erythroxylum > Erythroxylum havanense. The sequence goes on along the minus strand of JANTNU010000235.1, from coordinate 7,276,946 downwards.
CACAGATGCTTTATTGCTTTTGTTTATCACCCCCTTTGAAGTGGGTTCGAATCTAAAATTATCCGAGTAAGGGCATGATTTGAAGCTTTCAGTTCTAGTCCGTCATATGAATCGTAGAGCAGCCTTCAACAATGATTATAATAACGAAATGCTTGTTATTGTCATAAAGTACGGACGAAGGGTCCCAGAAGGCGGCTGGTTGGACACCAAGTTTTCACCCTACGGCAACTCTGAACTGCAACTCCAGTCAATGCTATTTGGGACCGAGTTCTTATCATTAAAGCTTTATCAACTAAGCCCTGTCGAGGTAGGTAATTTCTTGAACCCCTACTTAATTCGATCAACTTATATAAGAATGATAAATTCAATTCTCTAAATAAAATTTCGGATTAAGTGTGGCCATACCATTCGTAAACCTGATGTTCCTAAACAACAATAGCTTGGTAAACATTAGTTCTTTGTAGGATCTTGAATTGGCAAAGTCACTGTTGAGGCCGAGCTCGTTCTTTGTGCACGATTTGTCCAAGTCAAAGAAATTGTCTGAGGAGGGTTACGGGTCGGTCAGACGGGTTTTCGTAATATGCTCCGAAGATAAAGGGATAACTGAAGAGTTCCAGCGGTGGATGATAGAGAATAGTCCGGTTGATGAGATTATGGAGATGAAAGAGACTGATCATATGGCTATGCTCTCCCAACCACAAGAACTCACACTCTGCCTCTTGAAGATAGCACAAAAACATGCTAAGTAATTAATGGTAGCTTAAATGCCTATTGCTATACCCATCTTTCGGCATTGAAGGGAGATTGCTGTGATAAATGAATAATGCTATAGGCACTGGGCAGCGAGTATGAGGGGCATTAATTAATATTAATTATAGTGTTTTTATGTTGTGACAACTGAACCATATCTCTCTTTCGTAAATTGTGTTTCTTCTTGCATTTCTGCGTTGCTGAGTACAAGGAAAGATCTTACCAACGTTGTTGCTAGCTTCAAGTCCTGAAGCATAAACCCTGATTACTCAAAACACCACTGCAGGCTCGAATTTTTCAGATGAAAAGATTTGGAATTCACCTTATACTAGAATCGAGCTTAGTCTAGGCATACAAATGATGTAGATTAAGAGAAATCTGTAAGAAGTTAAGAGACGTGCAAAGTGTTAGGTGATCGAATCAAGATCTTCTGTTCAATATTATTCTGTCTTATTCTGTCTCATGAAATCTTAACCATTTATTTGTGGATCTACACGAGACTTATATAAATAAACGGTTGAAATTTATTGGATATAATAAAATATCATAATATTGAACAGGAGATCTGAACTCTAAGTGATGGTACCTCATGCGGAGAGTGCGTAATATTTGGATTTGAAGAAGTTGCTGCCAAGTACTACTGCTGTTGGAGTAGTACTTTCCACAACAACTGAAATACCAAGACCTGGGAGAATGTGATCCACGACCACGAGTATCACCCTCTCAACTGCCGCCAAAGACTCTGTAAATGATAAATCCCATCAACGGCTCTGAAAAAAAGAGAGAACGTCCTCAGTCTGCTTTGGATGCACACTTGAAGCAGCCATGTCCTATGCTGTCACTTTGTTACCAACACCATGCTCCGTCACTTGCTCCACGGATGAAGACAAAATGCTTCATTTCTTGAGACATTAGGCCTGTCTCCTATCACTTGCTTGATTCTTTGAACAAAGCAAATGACTGAAAAGACCTGATTATATGTTATTTGTGATCTAGTAAAGACCACAGGTAACTTGTTTTGTCTTCTTCGTAACGGGTGCCACGCTTGATGAAAATGTCCAGATATAGAGGAGTGCAGGTCTTAGTTAAGAAATTGTTCAAGAACAAACAAGAAATTGAAAACCATTTCTTGGGTTAGTTTAGCTTCTTACAAAATGGGTGGCAAGAAATGGTAGCTTTATCATTATATATTCCTTTAGGTAAGGGCTACTAAGAGTTTTTAATCGATTGTATATTAATCTAGCATTGATTGTTTTGCTCGGTTCAATACCAACATTTACAACTTCCCAAATCCTAGGGAAACAGTAGCGAGTTCCCCAAGGTAGGTAACTCAGAAGTACCTCTTAGCAATCCTCAAGAGGCAAAAGCAGAGTTCCTTAGGTTTGGAAAACATGACCATATGATCAGAACCAGAGATGACCTCTACCTCATCAACCGGATTATTTTGTATCATCCATTTCTGCAGATCCTCACTAATTATCTTATCTTGGCCACACAAAATGTAAACTCGAGGAACTGAGCCATATTTCTCCTTGGTAAGCACTATTTCAGCTTTTGCTGCAGGATTGTTAAAAATGTTTTGAGGTCTCGTCAATAGCAATGCTAGCTCTAGATCCTGCTCAACAGAAACATAGGAACTATATGATCCAAAGTCTTTGTATAAAGCCTCATATAAATGGTATATGTGCTTGAACTAAATGTTTTTACCTCAGGTGGGGATAGCTGATAAAACTTGGTTGCTAAGAAGTTAGGTCCAAACAACACAGACGACGGAGGACTGTTTGGACCATCATCGTATCTATAATGCGAGTCCATGAAGGAACCTACTGTACGATGAAACTGCAACAATTTCGCCCCAAGTACCTCGTGTTAGTTTGTTAAATTCTGTAGCAATGCAAGCATAGAGCATCAAAAGACAACACTATACGCACCATAACAAAATAGGGTCTATGAGAGGAAGAATAGGACAATGATGGAGATAGTTAGGTGTCTTTTGATCAAGAAGAAGATGCCCAATGAGTTATGGGCAAAGGCTGTTAATACCTTTGTTCATTTGTTAAACAAACTCCCCACAAAGGCATCGCAGAATAAGACAACGTATGAAGCTTGGTATGGTACCCAACCCCTATTTCATCATTTCCAGGTATTTGGAAGCATTTGCTACTATTAAGTAATAGAGTCGAAAAGAAGCTAAGTTTGACAGCAAAGCACACAATTGAATCCTTGTGGGTTACGGGCATCAATTAAAAGCTACCGAGTTTTCTGCTTACAGACAAAAAAGTTTTATTTTGAGCAGCAATGAAATTTGATGAGGCAGCAACTTGGGATTGGAGAAATCAGAAAGAAATCAGACGAACAAGGATTTTTGTAATGATCTTACTGCTATTCAATCTCAACTGGAAGCTGATGAATTGGTGGATAATGTTCCAATAAAGGGTACCAGGGCTTTGGAGTACATATATTAGAGATGTACCTTGGCTATCATTGTACTGTGTACCTATACATTAGCACAAGATTCACAAGCATGGAGGAGAGCAATGCAAGAAGAGCTCTAGATGATCAATATAAGAATGAAACTTGAAAATTAGTTAAAAAGCCAAAAGATCGCAAAGTTATTAGAGTCAAATGGATTCTTAAAACAAAACTCAATCTTGAAGGTTCAATCTATAAACACAAAGCTAGATTGGTGGTGAAGGATTATACTCTACAATAAGGTGAGGACTATTGGGAGACTTTTGCCTCAGTAGCGATGGATGATACAATCAAGCTTCTCATTACTCTTACAACTTATAATTCCTGGTAAATCCATCAACTTGATATTAAATCTGCCTTCTTAAGTGGCTGTTGAAGAAATTTTTTATAGAATTGCCTGATGGACATGTAGCTTTCAGAAAGGAAGACCAGTTATATCTTCTAAAAAAGACCTTGTACCGTTTGAAACAAGTACTACACATGACATGATCTTCCTTGATATGATAGGTTGGACAACCATCTCATTCAACTTGAGTTTTCCAGAAGCCAAAGTAAAATCAATGGAGGTGAGTTCTCAATTGTCTCAATTTCTGTTGATGACATGCTTATAACTGGAGTCAATTTGAACTTACCCAAAAGTTCAAAGATGATTGATTTATGAGCCATGAAATACTTCTCAGGCATGGAAGTAATGCAATCCAACAATGGCATTTTTATATATTAACAAAAGTATGCTACTGATGTCCTAAATAGGTTCAAGATGCAGGATTTAGAGCTTGTTAGTACACCTATGACACCCAATTTAAAACTCAGTAAATATCAAGGCAATGTGAGGATTGACAAGAGCTTGTATAGAAGCTTAATTGCAAGCCTCTAATACCTCACAGAACCCAGACCTGATAAACTATTGGTTGTGAGTGTGATTTCAAGATCCATGCATTCACCCAAAGAAACCATTTCTCAGCTGTAAAAAGAATGTTAAGGTACATTAAAAGAACTTGTACCCTTGGAATTTTTTTTCTCAAAATTTATAAAAGAAACCTTTAAGGTCATTGGCTATTCTGACAGTAAATAAGGAGGTTGTGTTGATAATTCAAGAAATACACCAGGATGCATATTCTCCTTGAGATATGAATTTTTTAGTTGAGTTCAAAGAAGCAAGAGACTACAACTTAATCAATAGCAAAAGCATGGCATATTCTTGTTACCTCAACTATAAACTAGGCAATCTAGTTACGAAAAATGACCAGAGATTTGAAACATAAGCAAACTGAAGCAATCAAGATTATGTATGACAACATTTTTGTGGTTTCTATCTCAAAATATCTCATGTTTTATGGTTGAACAAAGCATATCAATATTAAGTTTCCCTTTTGATGAAGTTTAACAATACAATGAAGTGTTACTTATCCAGTTCAGCAGAAGATCAGTTAATTGATAATTTTACTAAGTCAATGGTAAGAGAAATTAAGGTTTGAAGTTCTAAGACTGAAGATTGGTGTTCTCACCAAAATGTCAAGGAAGAGTGTTGAAGTGTTAACATTTTAATTTCCATTTTATGAAAATTTTTCTTGTTTTTAGCATAAGATCTAGTAAAAAAATAATTGTTAGAATGTTTGCTTTAAATATATGCATGTGATTGTTATGTTTTACATTTTAAATAAAAGTCCAAGTCAATATGTAATCCTATTATAAAGGGATTGTTATCTGTTATGTAATTCTTAGGGATCATGATTAGAATAGCTTATTTTTCTAAATTCTTGTTAGCTTTTTTAGCTATTTAAACTCAAAGCTGATATGAAATAAATGAGAAACTTCTCCATATATCTCTTTTCTACATAAAAAAACCAACAATTGGTATCAGAGCTCTCTTGATCTTAAGGGACCTCTAAGCCTACAAACCTATAACCTATAACCCATACCTCATTCTACGTTTTTCCACACCACAAACAAAAACCACACAACAATGGATTCAGAATCATCATTCATTGCCATTAATCTACCAGTGTTTGATGGAAGAAATTATTTAAGTTGGGCTGTTCGAATGGAGGCCTTCCTTGAAGCAAATGACTTGTGGGAAGTTGTAGATGAAGACTACGATATTCCGGAGTTGCCTACAAATCCTACGGTGGCTCAAATCAAAATCCACAAAGAAAAGAAACAAAGAAAATCCAAAGCAAAAGCTTGCTTATTTTCAGGAGTCACACCAACAATTTTTTCCAGAATTATGACGCTCAAGACTAGTAGAGAAATTTGGGATTTCTTAAAAGAAGAATATGCGGGGAATGAAAGAATCAAAGGAATGCAAATGCTCAACTTGATTAGAGAATTTGAGATACAAAAAATGAAGGAGTCAGA
>JANTNU010000235.1:7195637-7206271 GCA_024752395.1 Erythroxylum havanense | reverse complement strand
CTTTCATCAAGAGAAGAAACATTAGCTTTTAAAGCAATTGAATTTTGTGACTTACCTCTTCCTCCTCTTGATTTGAGAATGATCTTATAGTTAATGAGTGATCCCACTAAGGCATTGAATTCCAATCTATTGAGTTCTTTAGACTCCATAATGGTTGTGACTTGTTATTCCCATTCTTTCGAAAATGAATGTAGAATCTTTTTCACCTTCTCGCTATCCATCATGTGCTTTCCATGATTGCCTAAACCATTGATAATTTCTGTAAAACGATCAAGCATAGTGAAAATAGATTCACTTTCCTTCATGACAAACATTTCATAGTCCTGGAGAGGCATGTTGATCTTTGTTTCTCGAACTTGGTTGATTCCTTCATGAGTGATGCAAAGTCTCTCCCACATTTCTTAAGTGCTAGTGCATGAGTTCACTTGATTTCTCTCATCAACAGTGAGAGCGCAATATATCAACTTTATAGCTTTTGCATTAATGTAAGCTTGCTTCCAATCATTGTCGTCATATTCCAGCTCCGTCTTTACCTCACCATTTTCATTCAATGGAACATGTGGACCAAAGATGATGATCTTCCAATACTCCACTCCCTCGCTTATAATATGGTATTTCATAGGATTTTTCTAAGAAGAGTAGTTAGTACCATTAAACAAAGGGGGGCGATTATTAGTGTTACCTTCTTTCTATAGGTTGTTGTGTGTCAAACTCAACGCCACCTATGGATTTTTTTGCTCTGATACCAATTGAAAACGATCTAGAAGGGGGTTGAATAGATCTTTTAGACTTTTTCACAAAGTGTTACAAAAAATAGATAATTAGAACACACAAAAAAAACAATCAAATTTGAAATGTAAAAGAGTAGGGAAGAAAGGTAAATATTGTTTTTATAGAAGTTCGGTGTTAAGACCTACGTCCTCTACCTAAACTCCCACTTAGGATTTTAGCAAAACACTTAACTTCACACTTTTTAGTTTAGTGTGAATTTTTTAAAACCACTTGATTTCTGGCTCAAGCTACACCTCACAATCGATCTGTATTTCGGCACAAATCCTACCTCACAAGTGATTCTTCTCTAATCACTCAACTCACAATAATCAAAATGATAGAAAATTGAGATGATATTGCTCAGTAAAAATTAATAGAATTAAGAACAAACCAAGAGCAAAATTGAGAGCAAATATGGAACTATGTGACTTTCACTTTGGACTTGTGTGTACGATCATTTGATGCTCCAATATTTATTTGCAGACTCTGAGGTGATTGTAGTCGTTGGAGAATTCTTCTAGTCGTTGTATATTGCTCTTAGTCATTGTAGCATGATTTTCTTCCTGTTTGTAATCAATTGATTAGGTCAGATTTTGTTCAGCTGCACCTAATAGTCAAGTAGTTGAGGTGTAATAGTCGACTAGTACCTTATATTCAACTTGTCTCCAAAGCATCAGTCGACTAACACTAACATTTTTCTGAAAACTTTTTGCTCCGCTCTTCGAATAGTTGACTAGTGTGATGATAGTCGACTAGTCCATTTATTCAACTTACAGGTATGTTGTTTTTAGTCGACTTGTCTTGGCACGAACTGACAGATCTGATATTATTGGTCGACTTGTGACATGCTAGTCAACTAGTGCTGGATCTCATGACAGATTTTGCATGATCTTCAATATTTATTTCTTGGGATACGAATTTGAGATCTTCATCCATGATCTGATCTTACATAATCTCTTGCACGTCGTCTATTTCTTAAATAAGTCAATCTAAATTTGTATTAATCCTTTATTTGAATATGAATCCAAAATACCTTAAATTATTTCTCAACCAATTCTATAAATTTTATTATTATCAAAACATAGAAGGATTTAATTTGTCAATCATCATTGGTCCAACATTCTAACCTCATATGATCTCAAAATATCCAAATCATCATCCAATAGGAATCCAATTGAAAATTCCTTAATGCAAAATCACTAAAATTGATTCTAGAAGGCTTAAATTCAACATTTTCTAAACTCAATGAAATAAAATCCTTCCAAAAATCCAAAAGATTCAAAATTTTCCTACCTTCATTTTTCACTAAATGAAGGAATACTTAGCTCAAAGGGAACTTTTCTCTTCCTCTATTTGTTTCCTTTCTTGATCAACCCCAAAATCTCCCTTGGAGGCTAGGGAAATTGAAACCCTACCTTGTTTCTCTCTGTCTCTTCTTCTCTCTGTACTTCTCTCTCTCTCTTTTTCTATAATTTTCATTCTTCTCTTCTACTTCCTTCTATTCACATGTTTCTACTTCATTTATAAGCAAGACAACACTTTTTCTTCCAATTATGCCCTTAATGATTGAGAATTGTCTCATTTGCCTTTCATTTGTGCCTTATGTCTTTTACGCATAAATGTCTCGCCAAAAGCACCCTTGAATATTCTGACATAACACTTTATTCTAGAAGAATCTTCTCTATTTTCTTAAGTTTCCAATGACACCAAAAACATTCAATTTGGTGCAGTAGTGTGAAAGTTATACTCCAATATATCCGGACTGCTTTTATTCCAAGACTACCCCTATACTCAACTTCTATACAAAAATTGAAACTCTTAGAGTCCTATTCAAAATTTGATTTCTTCATATAATTTGTAACACTATATTTTTAGTTTACCATAAAATAAAAATTGTCTCATTTGGACCTCTACTGATCCAGAAAACATCAAAATACTGAAGTATGTTAAGTAGAATAACACCAGTTCATACTATTTAAGGGTACACTCACTATACCCGTTCAACTTTTTCACTCAATCTTTCTCGATTTGATTTAAAGGCCTATATTTTTAGTAAAGATGTAGAGCAATGTCTTACAAGTCTAATGGTTCAAGAATCAGATAATTTGGAGGTCTAGAGGAGAAGTTATGGTCAAAAGAATCCAACATATTCATATCTTTACTCATATTGTACATACCTTGGCGCAATTACCATCAGTCTCACTACAGATATCGGATTGACATTGTTTTAGACAACTAGAAAGAGGACTTCGAGATCTAATACTTTCATAAAGACCTCAAAGATCAATTCTGTCTTCTGACTTCTGCATTGTCTCACTTTCCTTTCATCTCATTTTTCATCTTCTCATTTCCATCGTCTCATTTCTATCGTCTTATTTCCATCGTCTCATTTCCATGGTCTCATTTCTTCCGTCTCATTTTCTTACGTCTTATTTCTTCCCAGAATGTCTCCACTTATAAAGATCATAACTTTTGACTCCGACGTCCAAACTGTTCATACTATATACCGTTGGAAAGATAAAAGAAAGATCTAAAACTTTACGAAGATACATTTGCCAAAATCTATTTATATCAATTCCAAATTTGCAACTAAATTCTAAAGATGAAATTTCCATTCCTACACCAACGTACTCCACCAAATTCTTAACTTCATGAATTTTTGAGATTTTTGGAGACAGAAATGAAATTTGATATCTTCATACAAAATATATCCATATATCTCTAGATTAATTCAAATTAAGAATCATCTCGTTTAAACAACTATAGAAAAAATTATAGCTAAAAGACCGAAACATATTCAGTGAACATTTTCCAGATCACTACCAATCTTGTTTCTAAATATTTCTTTATCACAACTCATACCAAGATCACTCTTTTTACTCATTCTACTCCTCATTTTCAATAAAATCACATTTAATATCAATTATATCTGGAAGTTATCAGTGAATGCATGTATCACTTTTTTTTATGCGAAAACATTCAGTATTTATGTGCATGTGCATGAGCAAGAAAATGCATTTCCTTAGTGTCTCTTTGAGCTTACATGTACTGAAATTTCGAATCTTAACCCTTAATATGAGGATGGGATGTTACATAGATTCTATCTTCTGAGGATCTAAAATGGAACAGAAGATAGGTACATAGCAGACTAATGAAAAAGATGGAAGAAGTGGAAAAAGACAAGAAGTAGAAAAATTGTTATAACTTTCCCTACAGATATCGGATTAAGATGTTCTTCATATGGTTTTAAAGAAGACTTCAAGATTTACAACTTTTATGAAGACCTTGAAGATAGATTCTATCATTAGAAGGGTCGAAAATGAAATAGAATTTAAGCTAGGTGAAAAAATGAAAGAAGCAAAACATAGAAGAGGATGACTTCATCACAAAAGAAACCAAAAAAGAGAAGAAGCAAAACACAGAAGAAGATGACTTCATCACAGAAGAAGCAAAACACAAAAGAAGATGATGTCATCATAGAAGAAACACAGAATAAACACAGAAGGAGATGACATCATCACAGAAGAAGCAAAACACAGAAGAAGATGACATCATCACAAAAGAAACATTAAAAAAAATGACGTCATCATAGAAGAAGCGAAAAGGCAGAAGAAGCAAAACATAGAAGAAGCAAAAGGTAGAAGAAACAAAACACAGAAGAAACAAAACACAGAAGAAACAAAACATAGAAGAAGTGAAAAGACAGAAGATACATCATCCTTTATAGGGCCATAACTTTCAGCCTAGAAGTCCAAAAATTCCATACTATATATCGTTGGAAAGCTAAAAGAAAGATCTACAACTTTTTAGAGACAACTTTCTCTAATCTTGTTGGAAGCCCTCCCCAGTGGATCACGGGTATGACATCCTACGTGAAATTTGGATGCGAATCTCACGAGGGAGGAATTCCTCACCAAAAAAGGAAACTCGAATCGAACTTATATTAATGTCATCCGAACAAATCTTGTAAGAATCACCTTAATCTCTCTCAATAAAATTGATCTGCTTAAGGCCTAAAATTAAATCTGATTCCTAAGTCAAAATGAAATTCTAGGTCTCTAGGCCAAAATAGAATCAGAAATCTCCTCAATCAAATCTCTATAGATAGCAAAATCGCTCAAAAATGGAATTGTATTCAATAACGTCACATAATTGACTCTTTTTCATTTTATCTGTAATTTTCAACTCAAACCTGAAAATTTTAAATTTGCATAAAAGGGGTAGGAAATGTTTTTAGAAAACCAATGCTTTAAAAACCGAATAAATCGGAGGTCAAACAAAAAAGTTACAAAGGAATGAGTAGGAGGAGGTTTAATTTATCAAATAGAAATAGAAAAACAAAAAAAATCAATTAAAACATCTAAAAATTTGAAAATTTATAGCTCTTCATCCCGAAATCCAAATTTTATAAATTTGCTATCAATAAAAAGGTAAAAGGAAGCTCTACAACTTCCATGAGGATTGAAAAACTAGTTTGGCCCCTAAGGGGGTCAAAAGTTGTTTCAAAGTCACTGCCCAAACTGAAGTTATCCAACACATGTCAAAAGTTTGGAAAGTCATATCTTTTAACACAAAAGCCTAAAAATATCACATTTTACCTCAATGAAAAGATAAAAAGATGTTTTACAATTTTCATGAAGGGTGAAAAAATAAATTTTGTCATTAAAGAAGGTAAAAACTTACTTAAAAGTACTGCTCATATAAAAAACCAATGGAACAGTAACATTAACCAATTGAACAGTAACTGTAAGTTTCCCAACCTCATAACTTTTTACTCCTCACCCCAATAATTGTATATTATACATCAATGAAAAGGGAAAAGATGATCTACATTTTCTATGAAGGATGGAAAAGCCAAAACAGGCTCTAACGGGGTGAAAACCCTTCCAAAAGTTGCCCAAATTTGCCAAATGAACAGTAACTGAATTAGGTATAACTCGCATAAGTTTTTACTCCTAACTCCAAATAAGGCACATTATACACCATTAGAAAGCTCTAAACATATGCTACAATCTTCAAGAAGACCTCCCAATCCAATTCAAGCTCTAAACTCCTTTAAAATTCAACTAGCCAAACTTCAATTTTCTCATCCAAACTCCATATACCTGCACAAAAACCACAATCTAAACAATCTTTAATCTCCCAATCACCAACCAATCCAAATATCCCAAAATATCAACTCTAATGGCAGCGACACACTCCTAGCTTTCTAATCATTTCCAAACTATAAAGCAACCTCTATTCATACCATACAATATTACATGATTATGAAACATATGCAAATTACACAAATTATATTAAAACCCGACACTCTTGCATTTACATGAAAGTCAAAAGTCATTACAAAGCTTTAGAGCACATTTTAGCTCGAATACATTGAAAATTTTAAAAGACGAATTACAAAGTACACCATTTGCCCAAAATGGTATCTAAAGCCTTGTTTTCTCAAATACATCTTCAAAAGCAAAAAGCATCGAAGTAATGCCTCAATCCCGATGCGATAACTCGGTTTCTCGCTCGTCACCTGTGGAGGAGAAATGGGGGGTGAGCTTGACGGCTCAGTGGGTAACAATTTAATAATCGAGAATAAGCAAAAACCTTGTTTATACATTCATTTTCAAAATCAATATCACATTAATAAAAACATTTCCAATTGATCAAACATTTTCACAAAATTCATCACATCAATTTATTTACAAACCAACATATCACAAATCAACATATAACATAATCAACATATCACATAATCACAGACAAAGTGGTTCGTCGTGAACTTATGGGAGTCCACGAGGAACTCCAATTCTACTAGCGGGCAGGCGGGAGAAGCCTAAAATTTGACTGGTGCACCTGACTCTTATGGGACCACCACAAACCCAAAAAAAGCATGCATATCACATATGTCTCATAATTCATAAATATTTTCCACAATTGGCCCTTACAAAACTCACTTTCACAAAGTTTTCACATAATTGCCCAAAATGGCATTTTTTTCGAAATCACACATTTTAATTTTTTCACTTAACAAACCATTTCACAAATATTTCCAACATGAATTTACATTCAAAAGACATCACATACAAGTTTAAATCATCACAAAGAGTAATTAATACAAAAATCTGAAACCATTGGAAAGCATTTATTAGCATTTATTATAAAAATTTCATCAAGCCTATAACTCAATTATTAAGAATCACCCACCTTAATTCTTTTAGCTCTAAGATTGGTCAAATTGCCTTTCCTCTACCTCCAATGGCCTCTCTTGACCTTCATTAAGCATAATAATCCCATATTAAATTGAGATAACAAATTGACAATTCTTAGGAAAAGAAAGCATGAAAAAGAACCTATATAACCTTACCCATACCTTTCCTAAGCTATTAGAACTTAAACCCATCAAAATTTTATCAAGAATTTCAAAATCTCTTACCTAAGGAACAACCCACGAAATTGCTTCTTTTGCCTCTTATGGAAGATTAAACTCTTCCTCTTCCTTTTCCTTCTTAAGGAACTCTTCAATTCTCCTTTCTAAAGCAAGGTAAACCAAAGCCCTAGTTTCTTTTCTTCATTTTCTTCTTCTTCTCTTAACCGAAGGGTCACTCTCCCTCTATTTTCTTTTTTAATTTTGTGACTTCTCTTTCAAATGCCTTAGGGAATTTGTTTCTAAATTTAAAACCTAAGCCTCCAAAACGTTGTAGTTTCACTAAAACTCTTCTTTTCCTTACAAAATGCGTGTCTCTCCTCTTCACTCATGGCAAAAAGGGATCTCTCCTTTTATTCTTCTATTAATTGATACTTAAAAGACTAAAATACCCCTCCTTATAAGCCTTAAGCCTTTAAAACATAAGCAAACTTCCTAAATTACCCCTACACCATCTTATTCTTTTTAATTTCTAATAACTTATCAAACCTCTAATTTAACTAAATTCCTTCATTTAATAATCATTAACTAAGCACTAAACCTCAAATTAATTTTAACAAAAAGGAAATTAGTAAACTAAGCCTCAAAATAAAATAAACAAACTTATTTACTAAGAAAAGAAATCAGGGCCCAACATCTCCCTCCCCCCTAAAAGGATTTCATCCTCGAAATTTTTACCTGAATCACTGAAGAGATGAGGATACTTCTCCTTCATAGCTTCCAATGGCTCCCACATGGCCTCTTCCACTGAATGGTTCCTCCACAAGACCTTGACTAGCTGCACTGTCTTGTTCCTGAGAACCTTTTCTTTTGTATCCAAGATCTACACTGGAAGCTCTTCATAACTCAAATCATCACTTAACTGAACTTCATCAACTTGAATGACATGAGAAGGATCTAATCGGTATTTCCTCAACATAGAAACATGAAAGACATCATGAATCTGTGATAGCTTAGGAGGCAATGCTAACCTATAAGCTAACGGACCAATCCTTTCCAAAATCTCATAAGGCCCCACATATCTCGGACTCAGCTTACCCTTCTTTCCAAATCTCAAAATCCCTTTCCAAGGAGAAGCCTTGAGAAAAACTTTCTCGCCGACCTCAAACTCCATCTCCTTTCGTGGGCATCTTCATAACTTTTCATCCTATCCTAAGCTGCTTTTATTCTGTGCTTAATCAAGTTGACTTTATCAACTATCATCTGAATCAACGCTGGACCCAAAGGTTTCCTGTCTCCCTCTTCATCCCAACGCACCAGAGTCCTACATCTCCTCCCATACAGAGCCTCATAAGGAGCCATCTGAATGCTTGAATAATACGAATTATTGTAAGCAAGTTCGATCAATGGCAAATGTTCATCCCATGTTCCTCTAAAATCCATCACACAAGTCCTAAGCATCCCTTCAAGGGTCCGAATGGTCCTCTCAGATTGTCCATCTGTCCGAGGATTGAAAGAAGTGCTAAAACTCAACTTAGTACCCAAAGCTTTCTGCAAAATTTCCCAAAATCTCGAAATAAAACGAGGATCCCTGTCAGACACTATCGAATCCGGGATGCCATGCAATCTCAAAATCTCATCAATATACTTCTTGGCTAGCACATGCAGAGGATCTGTCTGTCTAATTGCCAGAAAATGGGCTGACTTTGTCAATCTATCCACAATCACCCATATGGCATCATGACTCCTACTGGTCTTGGGCAATCCATCAAAAAGTCTATAGTCACTTTCTGTCACTTCCACTCAGGAATGGATAATGGCCTCAACAGGCTTGAAGGTTCCTGATCCTCGACCTTGACTTGCTGACACATCAAACAATTACTCACACACTCGGCCACATCTTTCTTCATACTTCGCCACCAGAAATGCTCCTTAAGATCCCTGTACATCTTGGAGCTACCCAAGTGCATACAATAAGGTGTATTGTACGCCTCATCCTGAATCTCATCTTTCACCTCCTTGACATCAGGAATACAAAGCCTATTCCTGACTGTCAGGAGTTCATCATCACTCAACACCATATTGGACTTCTTACCCTTCTACATCTCTTCCCGCAGCTTACTCAGTTTTGCATCCTGAACCTGTAACTCCCTCACTTTTCTCTGAGAATCGGTCTCACCCGAAAAGTGGCAACCATGCAATCAGACTCCTCCTGCTTAAGACTGATTATGAGCTTAGCCATCTCTTTCAATAGCGACAGATAGACTATCTACACATATGCTATGGAAGACTTCCTGCTCAAGGCATCTGCAACCACATTGCCCTTACCTAGATGATACTCAATCAACAGGTCATAATCTTTAAGCAGCTCAATCCACCTCTTCTGTCCCAAATTCAGCTCCTTCTGACTCAACAAATATTTGAGACTCTTGTGATCTGTAAAGATCTTGGTTTGAACCCCATATAAATATTGCCTCTAGATCTTCAAGGAAAAAATCACAGCTACTAACTCCAAATCATGGGTCGGATAATTCACCTCATAACGCTTTAGCTGTCGTGAGGCATATGCTATTACCTTATCTCCCTGCATAAGTACACATCCCAACCCCTTTCTGGAAGCATCACTATACACAGTATAACTCCCCTCTCCGGTGGGCAAAGCCAGAACTGGAGCACTAGTCAATCTGTGTTTGAGCTCCTCAAAGCTCTGCTGGCACTCATCACTCTAGAAAAACTTCTGGTTCTTTCTTGGTCAAAGGAGCGACAATCATGAAGAAACCCTCAATGAATATCCTGTAATAGCATGCTAAACCCAGAAAGCTCCTCACCTCTGTCACTGTCGTCGGGGCATACTAATTCACTACAACTTCAATCTTCTTTGGGTCTACATGCACCCCACTCTCAGAAATAATATGGCCAAGGAAAACTACTTCATGTAGCCAAAATTCACATTTAGTGAATTTGACATAAAGCTCCCTCTCCCTCAATCTCTGCAATACAATCCTCAAGTGATCCTTATGCTCTCCTACACTCTTTGAATACACTAGAATGTCATCGATGAACACAATCACAAACTGATCCAAAAACTCCTTAAAGATCATGTTCATTAGATCCATGAAAGCAGCAGGAGCATTGGTCAGTCCAAAAGGCATAACCAGAAATTAATATGCCCATACCGTGTTGTTGGGCCCCGATTCGCATTAAGCATGTTTAAATTATTTTGAGGTTTAATATGATATTTTAAATTGATTGGAATAAATTGAGGATTTTATTGCTTAAGTTAGGGTTATTAAATGGAGGGATTTAGTGAAATTAGATTTGTTGATAAATTAGTCTTTGTGATATATTGTTAATATTGATGTTTTGGGCTAATAAAGATTAAATGAGGGATTAGATTTAATTAGAGCTTATGTGGATTTTAGAAATTTATTGAAAGGATTTAGTTAAAATTAGAATTTTAAGAAATTCTTAGAAATTAAAAAGACTAAGTTGGTGTTAGGACATT
>JANTNU010000235.1:7153131-7165237 GCA_024752395.1 Erythroxylum havanense | reverse complement strand
TATCTACGTTATGATACACACTTCCAATCCGACTTTGGTTAGTCGATGTCTTCAACCAGTGAGTGGTTTAGAATGAAACGGTTACCCTGTGTGGGTTAGCCAGTGGTCATATCCCTGTGTCTACGTGCCGGCGCACCAGTAAAACAGGAGGTACATAGATCAAGACGCTAGTGTAGAGGAGCAAAATAGCTTAGCACAGTGGAGGCACAAGCATCAGGCATGAGTGACGTGGGCTACAGACGGCTGTGTCTGCGGTTTAGCTGGAGCTTGCGAGAAAAGGCGTGAAGACAATGGCGTTATAGTGGCGCTGGATCAGCTGAAAGGAAATTTAATTGTCCCATCAACTACAGTAAAAGGCTAGCAATAAGGAGTTTCGGGTGGAACATTAAGATAAGGGTTGAAGTATTTTAAAAAAATTGACTCATACAAAACTAGATCTCTCTGTACCGGTTTGAAGATGATATTGATATTGATAACCCGGGTTAAGTATTTTTTATTATTTTAATATTTTTTCTCTCATTAAGAATTGATTGTGTTATCTTATTTTAATTGATTTAGGTATAGATAATCAAATTTTCATTATTATTCGGTTATTTGTATATAAACCCATTGGATATTGTAAATTGATGATTTTAATGCGTTCATTGAATCGTTAATTTCAAACTCATTACTAGAATTTATATAATCCGTAATTATTATGTTGAAATTTATGTGTAGCGACTAATGATTCGTAATCATTAGGGATAACATGACCTAGGTTAAATGACACATCGTATGTAGTTGTTGCCTTGATTAATCGGTTTTCCTAATGCGTAATGCTACTACCTAATTAAATCTAGAAATCGTATCCTAGGTTATTCAGTGGTTAGGTTTGATTAACGATCGTATCTTAATTAACCAAAACTTAAGGGAAGCCTCGGGTTAATTATTAACCCACAATTAATAATTACTAAGAGAGTTTAAAAACTAAAGTTAATAAAATATGCTTGATTAGGGTATAAGTCGAGATTGAACCAAAGAACTGGGTCCCTACTCAATTTCCCACTTTTATTATTTTTTGCGTGTTTTCTGTAATTTGTTTTTTTATTAGTTAGCTTTATTTTATTTTCATCTTTCAAAATCCAAAACCTCCCGTTAAGTGTAAACAACGGTTAATTTGATTCCATAAACTTTACACACACTCTCTGTGGGATCGACCTAGACTTGCCACTGTTATAGTGGTAGTCTAGTTATTTTATTTTGACTAACATAACGAAACATGGTCAAATTTTAGCGTCGTTACCGGGGAGTGTGATCGGGCAACTCGTATCGATCTAAAGATCAATTCCTTGAAAACCGAATCAAAAATAATTAAATTCCAAGGATTGCAGTACAGGATGCAACCTCGGGTCGTCTCACTTAATCGGAACCTAACGAAATGGACCTAAGCTAGCCTATATGTCATAAAACGCAAGTGAAATCAGCAAGGAAAAAGGCGGTTGACTTTTGAAAATATTAATGAACTAAAAAGTATTGTAAAAAATATTTTTGGGTTTTTGAAAATAGAAATTGAAAAGATGAAGTCAAGTGATAAAATCCTCTTGAAAATGAGCTTTGGCTATCACAGTTCAAATCTAATTTGACGGGATTAGCAAACACTAAGTTTGAAATGACAAACCTTAAAGGACTCTGTTTAAGTCCAGGATCTTGATTAATGAACTCTATTTCTCAAGATCCCATTAAGTGCTCTTAAGCTTTAGAACCTTAAATGAGTCTTTAAGTCCAAGGTTTTAATCAATGAACTCCATTTCTTAAAACCTTGTTAAGCGCATCCTAGTGTGTGCGGTAGAATTGCCAATGTAATGGGTCAAATGAAATCTAACATCAACTCAATATCAAACACAACTAGGCAGATAAAAAATAATCAACAAGATCAAGATTGAACATAGCAAACACTCAGTTTGAAATGATAAATCTTAAATGACTCTCTTTAAGTCCAGGATCTTGATTAATGAACTCCATTTCTCAAGATCCCATTAAGTGCTTTTAAGCCTTAAACCTTAAAGGTGTCTTTAAGTCCAAGGTTTTAATCAATGAACTCCATTTCTTAAAACCTTGTTAAGCGCATCTTAGTGCGTGCGGTAGAATTGCCAATGCAATGGGTCAAATGAAATCTAGCATCAACTCAATATCAAACACAACTAGGCAGATAAAAGAGAATCAACAAGATCACAAGTGGACATATATGAGACTTCATATATTTAAGCTCAAAGTTCTACATAAACAAATCCATAACACATTACATTGTTCAACACTTGATTAAACTCTAATCAAGCAAATCTAGCTACAAAGCAGTAAACCCTAATTCAGAAGTTCATAACAATGTAGTTAAATGTGACAAAGTAAATTACTAATCCAAACAACACATTAAATGTCCAACATTTGATTAAACTATAATCAAGTAGCTTCACTACAAGTTACAAATCCTAGACTTAGGTATTCATAAACCGTAACTAAACTACAGAGTAAGCTACTTCCCTTTGAAACTTGGTAAACTCTAGCCGTCACTACATCTTCAGAGGAAAATAAATGCCTAACCACGCATTACAACCGGAAACTTCACAATTTGTGATGAATCCAAACTACTCATGGTTGAATATGCGGTGGAAATGGAAAGGAAAACCTATGTAAAGATTCTACCCAGGGAGCCCCGAAGGGAACCATGGGTGGTGAGGCCGTGAATTCTTTTGTTCTCTCTTCGCTCGTCTGTCTCTTCTCTCCCTGAATGTTCGATCCCCCCAGTAGATGGAATATTGATGTATATATATGTCGGCACTCTCCACTCGTCCAAAAATAGGTTTCTTCTCAAAACGGGTTGTTGGGTCGAGTTTTCATAGTATGAGAATTTTTTAAATTTAGTCCGGGTGCCCGACTGTTCGCCGCGACGAGATGATTCTTTGACATCGTGACGTGCTCTTCTTGGATTGCTCGCCACGGTGCGTTAATTCGTTGACGTCACGGTGTGCTCTTTTTGGATCGCTCACCGCAGCGTGTTGCTTGTATCACGTCGCGACGTGTGGACTTCTTCATGCGTCGTGACGTGTTGACTCTTCTAATCTTTTTTACTCTTCTTTTCCCCTACAATATGAAACAATAATTTGCAGTATCAATTGTCCTTGGAAAGATTATGATGGAATTAATGTCAATTTGCAACAATTTCACTATCAAATTGTATAAAGTATAAGCTCACTGCAAGGGATTAATTAAAGCACAAAATCACAAATTAAGAGTCAAAAAGTACATTAAAAGCCATGAAAGTGTAGCCAATTTATTTAATAAACTTGAGCTCAATCAAATTCTCCCACACTTAGACCTTTGTACTCCTGGACAAAGTTTATTAGAGTCAAAATGATACAAGTGTAAAAGAAAAATTCATCCATGCTCAAAACAATAATAGGAAATTGGCACAAATCACTTTCTTAAAATTCAATCAAAGCAGATTGAAAGAGTGCTAATAAAACAAACGCTAAAAGAATTCAGTCCAAGAGATTGGACAAAAGAGATGTCACTCAAGATAAAGTATTTGCTCTCTCCTCACGTGTATTGGGGATATTTTTACTCTCAATCTACTGAATCCATTCTCTACCATAAGCTTGTATCAGTTCTATTTCTCTACTACAAAAACTATGATTTTGAAGATCAAGAGGACTTTTTAGGGTTGTAATGTATGAAGGGCTAGATGAATGGATAGGATGAAAGAAAGAAAAATTATGAACACATGAGCTAAAATTATGAATTGGATGTCAAAAGATAAACTAATATTGACACTTTTTTTCTTTATTGCTTGAATTCTTCTTGTTCTTTCTTTTTTGTTCTTTATCTTCCTGTACACTTTTTTTTATATTGATAAACATTTCTCTGTCCCTTTTTGGAACACTTTTTTTATGAAAATTAAACTATTGACATCATAAAGGGTGCATGCAAGTGCTCATAAATAATGACGGCTCAATGGGCTAGCAAGGGAAAAGTGTTTATAGGACTGTGTTTGGGAGAAAGGGTAAAGGAAAGATTGTCTCTATCACATCAACAAAATTCTAGTCCATAAAACTTTGATTAAGAATTGAAACAAGTTCTAGAGAGATATGAAATAAGTAAATGCACATAATATTGAAGAAAAAAATTAGGCTCAAATATCCTTCCAACAAGGGTAATATCTCAATGAACAATCTCAAGTCTCAAAAACATAAAGTGCTACTTTATTAGCATGCCTTCATTCACTTTATGTTGAAAACATCAAAAGTAAAATTAGCCAATACCGACTATCGTTAAAAGAATGGAAGGTATTTTCATAAACTCAAGTAACACTTTGAAACTTATAAGGTTTTTGAAAAACAAAAGTTATAAGGGTCTAGTGTGGAAGAAATTGGAATTGAGGAAAAATTTTCACAAGCATTTCTGTAAAAGGGTGGACGTCGCGACGTGCAACACGTACACCGCGACGTGTGTCTGTGAATCACTAGCCTCGCCGCGGTTTGTGACCTGTCGCCGCGGCGAGGAATAGTAGAATGACAGAATTTTTTTTACCAAGTTTAAAGGAATAGCAGAATGACAGAATTTTTTTTAACCAAGATTTAAAATTTGTAACATTATGCAAGATTGGCTAACACACACATCAAAAGTGTCAATACGGAGCACAACAAGAGTAACAACATGGGAACAACTCCCCCACACTTAATCAACGCATTGTCCTCAATGAAAACAAGGATAGATAAAGCATAAGGTAAGAAAGCACAAAGGACAATTCAACACAACAAAAGGAGGGTAAGAGACAGAACTCAAAGGGGAAATTATTGAATTGAAAGGTTACTGATTAAACTAGAAACTACGTTATTTTTCTACTAGGGTTGTTTCTCCCTGACACTGACTTAACAAACTAATGCACCAATATATATCACGAGCAATCATGAGGCATAAGTAAGTAAACAGGTGAAGGAAAAAAACAACCTAGGAGTTATGGATGTTCCCGATAAACCTTCAAAAGATGGCTATGTTGTGGCGAAACAACTTCATTCATCGTTGTATTGGTGTCAGCCTCCACTATGCCAGATTCACCTGAAATGTTGATCGTAGAAAAGGTAAGAGTTAGGCTCAGCGAACTTCTACAGAAGGTGTAATCTGTAAAATGCTAGCTATCAAAGATAAAGGAAAACTATTAATGAGTATGAAACTTAACTATAAAGAATGTAATCTAAAAGAAAAGACTCCTAACTTCACTTAGCAACAAAATGACAAAAGCTAACCTAAAGAACCAATTCTTGGTTCCCCGATAACGGTGCCATTTTGATCGGGCTACTCTTATCGATCTAAAGATCATTCCCTTGAAAATCGAATAAAAAATAATTAAATTCCAAGGATTACAGTACAGGATGCAACCTCGAGTCGTCTCACTTAATCGGAACCTAATGAAATGGACCTAAGCTAGCCTATATGAACTAAAAAGTATTGTAAAAAGCATGTAAAAAATATTTTTGTGTTTTTGATAATAGAAAATGAAAAGATTAAGTCAAGTGATAAAATCCTCTTGAAAATGAGCTTTGGCTATCACAGTTCAAATCTAATTTGACGGGATTAGCAAACACTAAGTTTGAAATGACAAACCTTAAAAGACTCTCTTTAAGTCCAGTATCTTGATTAATGAACTTCATTTCTCAAGATCCCATTAAGTGCTCTTAAGCCTTAGAACGTTAAAGGAGTCTTTAAGTCCAAGGTTTTAATCAATGAACTCTATTTCTTAAAACCTTGTTAAGCGCATCCTAGTGTGTGCGGTGGAATTGCCAATGCAATGGGTCAAATGAAATCTAGCATCAACTCAATATCAAACACAACTAGGCAGATAAAAGAGAATCAACAAGATCACAAGTGAACATAGCAAACACTCAGTTTGAAATGACAAACCTTAAAGCACTCTCTTTAAGTCCAGAATCTTGATTAATGAACTCCGTTCCTCAAGATCCCATTAAGTGCTCTTAAGCCTTAGAACATTAAATTAGTCTTTAAGTCCAAGGTTTTAATCAATGAACTTCATTTCTTAAAACCTTGTTAAGCGCATCTTAGTGCGTACGGTAGAATTGCCAATGAAATGGGTCAAATGAAATCTAGTATCAACTCAATATCAAACACAACTAGGCAGATAAAAGAGAATCAACAAGATCATAAGTGGACATATATGAGACTTCATATATTTAAGCTCAAAGCTCTGCATAAACAAATCCATAACACATTACATTGTTCAACACTTGATTAAATTCTAATCAAGCAAATCTAACTACAAAACATAAACCCTAACTCAGAAGTTCATAACAATGTAGTTAAATGTGACAATGTAAACTATTAATCCAAACAACACATTAAATGTCCAACATTTGATTAAACTATAATCAAGTAGCTTCACTACAAGTTACAAATCCTAGACTTAGGCATTCATAAACCGTAACTAAACTACAGATTAAGCTACTTCCCTTTAAAGCTCGGTAAACTCCAGCCATCACTACATCTTCAGGAGAAAATAAATGCCTAACCACGCATTACAACCTGGAAACTTCACAACTCATGATGAATCCAAGCTACTCATGGTGGAATCAACGGTGGAAATGAAAAGGAAAACCTATGCAAAGATTCTACCCAGGGAACCCCGAAGCGAACCCTGGGTGGTGAGGCCGTGAATTCTTTTGTTCTCTCTTCGCTCGTCTGTCTCTTCTCTCCTTGAATGTTCGATCCCCCAGCTAATGGAATATTGATGTATATATATGTCGACACTCTCCTTTCGTCCAAAAATAGGTTTCTTTTCAAAACAGGTTACTGGGTCGAGTTTGCATAGTATGAGAATTTTTCAAATTTAGTTCGAGTGCCCGACTGTTCACTGCGGCGAGATGATTCGTTGACGTTGCAGTGCACTTTTCTTGGATCGCTCACCGCGACGTGTTGCTTATATCACGTCACGATGTGCAGACTTCTTCGTGCGCCGTGACGTGTTGACTCTTCTGATCCTTTTGACTCTTCTTTTTCCCTACAATATGAGACAATAATTTGCAGTATCAATTGTCCTAATTTGCAACAATTTCACTATCAAATTGTATAAAGTATAAGCTACTGCAAGGGACTAATTAAAGCATAAAATCACAAATTAAGAGTCAAAAAGCACATTAAAAGCCATGAAAGTGTAGCCAATTTATATAATAAACTTGGGCTCAATCAGAGTGCGATATTCTCAATCCTATAATAATGTTTGGACTAATCAACCCAACTTTTGTTATGGATGGGATAATCATCACAATTACTTCCATAATAGTTTGCAGGACACACAACAATTCTTGTACAGAACAAAAACTTCCTATTAGGACTCTGATCCATCTCTGGAAGAGTTGAATAATATGTTGAAACTTAACACTTTGCAAATGCAACAGAATAGTCTACAATTCCAAAAGGATGGAGGGCAATTTTTAAGAAACATATGGTCTAGCGCCCAAGATTCGGAGTGCCAACATGGTTCAAATGCATCTTTAGAAGAAATTGTTATCAAACTTGTTGCTAACAATTTGCAATTTCAACAGGAGACCAAAGCAAGCAACAGAGGATGGAACACCTAATGGGTCAGATGGCAATAAGCCTTGATCGCCTAGAATCACAAAACGAAGAGGAGCAGTTGTATCAACCCGAGGTGTACCCAATTGTAATTTGTACAAAAACATTGCAAAGTGATGAGAAACTTGAGAATTTTGAGGTCAACCCTCAACGAATTGTTTCTGCTGAAGAAGTTGAGAAGGAGTTTGAAGCTGAAAAGGACACATCTTTTAACTCGAAGGTAAGTACTGAGTCCATAATTATTTTTTAGGCTAACTCTTTACCTTTACATGACAGATTGGAGGAATTGAATGATAAAGAAAAATGTGAAGAGATGTTTGAAATATTTTCATAGTATATGGGCTCAATCAGGATTGAGCATCCGAGGATAGGGAAGGCGTTGAATAAGGATGATGATCGACTAAGAGCTTATCCAGAACTACCTCACGTAGAGGAGTCGCATGTCATACCCGAAGATCACAATTTCATCACGTGAGGATAAAAAGAAATCGAGCCAGTGACTCTAAACAAAGGCGCTTTTTGGGAGGCAACCCAAAGGAAGTAAATTTTTTCTTTACATTTTCGCATTATCTTTTTATATTCATGGGTGTTTTTGAATTTGTTTGTTTTACTTGTTTTTAAGTTTTCAATCAAAATGAGAGAAAAAATAAAAAAAAATGAAACAAAAATTTTCTTGTTTTCTATTGCTTCTGAGATTATATAATCATGATTAGAGTGTGTTTTGACTAGAGAGTTTCATAGCAACTTTAGCATGTACTTTTGCTCTTATGATTGATCGATATGCATTGTCTTTAGAAGAGTTGTAACTAACGGTAGATGAAGCATATTAATCTCATTGCCTTTTGATAATGTGTGTGACCTTCATGACATGTACATCACGATTTTGTGAATTTATATTTAAGACCACATTTTTATCACATGCATTAATATGGATATGATTAGGCATTCTTTGTTTTCATAAACTACATTGACCAAATAACCTAACCTATCGACTTGACTTTTCCATTGATGAACCCCTTTGAGCTTTAGTCTTTCTTTTTGTATAAATCACATTTTATGTTTTTAAACTTAACCAAATGTCCTACCCAAGTCATAAAGCTAGTGGAACATTTTTTATTGTTGAGTTTGTAGATGTACAAAATTCTAAGTGTAAGGGTGTACATATGTGAGGGTTGGTTATAATATTGGGAGATTATTTTATATCTTATCATTGAAATTCCCATGTTGGTGTAGTTTATTTTAATTTTTACAAGGAAAAGAAAGAAATAAAAAAAGAGAGAAGAAAGAAAAAAAGCGAAAAGACAGAAAAAGAAAGGAAGAAAGAGAAAGAAAAAAAGAAAGAAAAGAAAAAAAATTTAAATAAATGTATCAAGGAAGAATTATATATGTGTTGAAAAGTTGTCCATAGTTTAAGCATCTTCCTAGAGTTGTAATGGATGTGTTATTTGAGTATGTTGAATATGAGGTAGATGCTGACTTGTAAGGTTCACTCTTATGACTTCATTAGCATAAACTGTATAAGTGATTCCTTTGGATTGATATGTGCTTCATGTGGTTGTGTATGAGAGCTGAATGAAGTTGTGAAATATAAATGTTGCATTCATCATAGCTGACGGTACCCAATTTTTGATGAGTGTTGCTTTGCTTCTCTAGCTTTGATGACTTTCAAGCTACTTGACCCAAATATATCTCACCTCACTCTTGCCCACATTACAACCTTGAAAAGTCCTTTGATTCATGATTTTGTGTAGTGCCCCCTTACCTAAGGATACACACCGAGGCATCCGGAGGTCATTCTGGCACATACCCTAGGATAAGGGTACGCTACGTTTGAACACGAAACTCACTTCACATGACATGGTATATAATCACTTGTAAAGCATCATAAAAAATCCACAATATTTAAAAACCAACTTTTTTTCCTCATTTCATTTCATAAACATCAAATGTCTACATTGTGTCTTTCAATAAGTTCTATATGTACATTCACAAAATCCAATACAGGAGTACTACATGAAAGAGAAAAATACATCAAATCTATCTAGGCCACCCAAAAATCCCAACTGACCGACCTTTGAGCCATGACTTATCTTATCAAAACACAAACCTACACGACAGTAGAGCCCCTCAATAGCTAGAGTCTTTTCTCAGTCCTGAAAAGACAATGTTGTAATTTTGATAAGTTTTGTGAACTCAATGAGTAAACCATCATTGATGAATTCACCAGATCTTATACACATATCGCATATTGCACAATTACTCATTTTAAGCATACATTTATTGTTTAGATACTCACATAATATGGCATGTCACATAGTCATTCAATATCTTCAATCTTATAATGTTATATGCATGAGACTCATATCCATTCTTATTGTTGTGACTGAGTGCCAATCACTTACATAAATACTGGCCCATAGGGCTCAGTCAGAATAGAGTTCACGGAGCATAGTTCTACGTGCAGAATCAGAGTTCATGGAGCAAAGCTTTACGTGGAAGCGCTTCAAACTGGCTACTCAAGTCACAATGCCTTTATCTAAGCATGCATTTTACGAAATGCATCACATACTGATCATGTCATATCACATATGATGATAAATCAGAAACTTACATTCATCGGACCTAATTCGTTGAGAAATCACATAACATATAGAATTTCACAATAGATCAAAGCACTTCCAATACATGCCTAACCATTATATTTCTCGGAATTCAAGTCCGAAACTCAGAATCAAATCACAAACATTTCAATAATATGGAAGTTTAAATAAATCAAATCCATTCAGAACAAATCAATCCTAGGAAAACATATAGGTTGACTCACTAGTTGCTCCCGAAGCTAATGCCTGGAAGTTTCGACAACGTCGGTGAGTTGACGTTCTAATTGCTCCTCTATAGCAAATAACATACACATATATCACAATTTGCATGATCATATGTATTTAATAATGCACATGAATGCAATGAAATATGTACAATGCATGTTCATGACAACCCCGGATATTAATCCTTTAATGTTATCACAAGATCATTCTCATATCAAAACCCATATTGGTTTTTTTTCCCAATCACCTCTTTCGAGTCTACTGCACTAAATCTGAAAATAAAGCTGAAGTAATTGGGTCATACTCTCTTTTACAAAATTATTCCTTTATGTCTTATGAATCCATTTGCACCAAAATCACTCAACTTGGTTCAGTAAACAGGAAGATATACCTCAAACGGTTTTGGACTGCTCTTGTCCAAAATGATGTACTATACACAATTTCCATCTTAAATTTAAACATCTTAGAGACTAAAATAGATTTTAAATTATTCATACCATTTGTATCTCCATGCCTCTAATTTACCACAAATCAGAATTCATTTTATTTGGAGCTCTATATATCAAGATATTATCAAAATACTGAAGTATGTTTAGTAGAATAACAATAGTTCATACTATTAAGAATACACTCACTGTACCCGTTCAACCTTTTTCACTCAATCTTTCTCAGTTTGATTTAGAGGCTACGATTTTTGGTAGAGATGTATATAAAGGTCTTATGAGTCTAATGGTTTAAGAATCAAGTTATTTGGGTGTCTAGAGAAGGAGTTATGGCTAAAAGAATCTAACATGTTCATGTCTTTACTCAAATTGAACATATCTTAGCGCAATTGCCATAACTTTTGATACAGATGTCAGATTGACTTCGTTTTTGATTGATTTGAAAGAAAACTTCTAGATCTACAACTTTCAAAAGACCATAAAGAGATATTTTGCTTCTAAAAGGCTCAGAAATAAGGCAGAAGATGACGATATAACTAAGATGATGCAGAAAAGGGCAAACTAAGACGTAGAAAGTCAAACTAAGACGAAGCAATGAACAGTAACTAAGACGAAGCGAATAAACAGTAACTAAGACGAAGTGAATGAATAGTATCTAAGACAAAACGAATGAAAAGTAACTAGATGAAGCTAATGAATAGTAACTAAGACGAAACAAAACTAAGACGAAGCCAATAAACAATAACTAAAACGAAGCAAAACTAAGTCAAAGCAAACTAAGACGAAGTAAAATTCAAACTAAGATGGAACAAAAGTCAAACTAAAATGAAGAGAATGAACAGTAACTAAGACGAAGCTAATGAACAGTAGCAAAGACGAAGCAAAACTAAGACGAAACAAATTGAGATGAAGTAAAAGTCAAACTAAGATGAAGCAAAAGTCAAACTAAGTCGAAGCGAATGAACAATAACTAAGATGAAACAAATGAATAGTAACTAAGAGGAAGCCAATGAATAGTCACTAAGATGAAGAAAAACTAAGACCAAGCAAATTGAGACGAAGTAACAGTCAAACTAAGACGAAACAAAAGTCAAACTAAGACAAAGAAACATTACTACTTGTAATGCTCATATCTCTGATCGCGCGGCTTATCGTTCAATTAAAGAATTGATCCTCGGAAACCGGTCAAATAAAATTTTTACCAAGGATTGCAATACA
>JANTNU010000235.1:7108009-7126925 GCA_024752395.1 Erythroxylum havanense | reverse complement strand
ATATTAAAATAAATATAAATAAAAAATTTATTATTAATAAAAATAGAAATAATTTATTTTTATTAGTAATAAAATATTTATTATTATTTTAAAAAATTTGAGAAAAAGGGGGGAAGAAGAGGTAGGAAGAAGGGAGGGAAATTTTGAAAATTTTTCAAAAAAGTCTCCCAATTTTTTAAAATTTTCGGTATCGGTCGATATTTGACCGGTATTTTGAATACCGACTGGTACCGACCGGTATAGCCGAAATTGACTGGTACCGACCGGTATTTAAACTCGGTATCAAATTTTAAAATCCAGTACCGAATTTCGTACCGGTCGGAACAGAACGAAATCCTAAACAATGGTCTCCATGAGTGTGGGAGATTTTAGAGGGCAGAGAGGTTAGGCTTTTTTTTTAAAGATTAAAGGGAAATTGACAAAACATATTACAAAATAAATCTAGGGAAATAGATACTCGACATATCCTCAAATAGGATACGTTGACATCCGATAGGTATAGTATCAAAATATATGACACTAATATTAAAATGTTCTACTGGGTAACAAGCCAGTTAGTGCATTTATTGCTCTATCGATATACATGTCGATGAACAATAGAACAATTTCAAGTGAACAGTTCGTAGATATCCGTTACTATAGAGTTAACCACATGGAGTGTTTATCCGAAGAAGAGATGATCTTGTGCACCGTGAGAAAATGCACCCTTATTTTATAGGAAGAGATGATATCATGCATAGGCATTTCATATTTGACTCAAAGCACCGTTACCCACCAGGCTGATTCATTTGAGACTAAACCCCATGCGAGCTTCATAATTCTGACCACAGTTTATCTCTGAATCTTAAATTGCGAAAACCGAGGCCACCTAACTCCTTCAGCTTGCAGACAGTGTCCCACTTGACTAGATTGATTTTCTTCTTACCCTTGTTATATCCCCATAAGAATTGTCTTTGTAACTTTTCCATTTTCCCACACATACCTTTTGGAAGAATTGTAGACTGTTTTGTATATAAAGGGAAGGATGTAAGTATGGATTTGCAAAGTGTTGCTTGGCTAGTCAATGAGAAGCGAGATGGATTCCATGTTTTAGTTATCTCTTTAAGTTGTCGAAGGATATCCTGGTATGTCTTTTTAGTCACCCGTCCATGCAGTAAGGGAACATCAAGATATTTCCTCAAGTTTGATGCCAATTTGACCCCTATTTTCCCACTGAATTCATTTGCTTTCTCTTGTGACATATTGGGTGAGCAATAAAGAAGAGTCCTCTCTTTGCTAACCTTTTGACCCGATGCCTTATAGAATTCATTAAAGATAGCCATGGCATTTTCAAACTGTGGTAGAGACACCTCCATAAACAATATTGTCATCAGCGAAAAAGGTGGGATATTGGCGGATTGCGGTCACCAAACCTGAAAGGTTTCCATGCCCCTTTATCAACTGATTCAGAAATAGCTTGAGGGAGACGTTCTATACATAGAACAAATACATACAGGGAGATCGGGTAGCCTTGTCGCACTCCTTGTGATTTCTTGAATGGTTCACTTGCGATTCCATTCCAAAGGACTTGCATGGTGCTGGAGTCTAGACATCCCATAATAACTTTCATTATATGCTCTCTGGTATTCCTGCAACTAGTAATGAAAATTTTATGAAGAACCAATTCATTCGGTCATAAGCTTTCTCTACATCAATCTTTAAAGCCACCCAACCCTTTTTCCCCGTTGTGACCTCATGGAGTGTATAACCTGTTGAGCTACTACAATATTGTCTACTATATTCCTTCCTTTAACGAAGCTTGTCTAGGTCAAGTGCACCAAGAGAGGCATTAATTCCCTTAATCTATTGGTAATAACCTTAGACAATGCTTTTAAACTCATACTGCATAGGCTTACCGATGAGTTATTGATTCTTGGATCCACCACTTCGGAGTTGAACACCTGTTGAACCATATCACATAGGGACGGGACAATAATATCGCAATGTTTTTGATAGAAATGCGTGGGGAATCCATCGTCCCCTAGAGCCTTAATAGCCCCCATTTCATTTATAGTTGCATAAATTTCTTCCTTGATGACCATTCGACCAAGCAGTCGTCTCTTTTGGTCTGGGATAATAGGAAATCTTCCACGAATTTTGTATAAGGAATCAAAACAGGGTTCTGTTGGGTAGATATTTATGAAGAATCGCATAGCCTTTTCAGCCAACTTCTCGTGATCCGAGCACCAAGTACCACTAGGAAGGTGGATTTTTTCAAATATCTCTTTCTTCTTTCTGGCATTTGCAAAACTGTGGAATAAGTGTGTATTCCTATCCCTAAAGGAAATCCACTCAGTGTTGGTTCTCTTCCTCCAAAATTACTCTTCTTAGGTTAGGATGCGTTCGTAATCCCCACGCAACTCCAATTCCAACTCAATAATACTGGTTGAAGAGTGTGATGAGAGAGCTTTTTGTAAACCATATAGTTTTTCCAGTACCCTTCTTTTGCTGTAGAATATATTTCCAAACGATCTTTGAGTCCATTTCAAGTCTTTCTGAGCAAAATTAAGTAAAACAAAAGGAAAGTCCACACCGGGGTCCCAATACTCTCGAATGAAAAAGTCCCACTCTTCATGGGTTATCTAGGCAGCCACATACCTGAACCTATGGTTTCTGGTCGTCTATTGAGATTGCCCTTTTCACGAGATTAAAACTGGTGAATGATCTAAACGTATCTTGGGAAGATGAGATACATTTGGTTTGTTGTAGTTTCCTTCCCAAAATTTGTTCACAAAAACCCTGTCTATTCTTTCGTGACAAAGCCCTCTCACCCAAGTAAAGCGAGGACCAGTTTAACCGGGGTCCAAAAGATTGTGATTAGTCACCCGTTCCCTAAACCTTTTGCAAATTCTGACGATATTGTTGCTGCCACCAACCTTGTCATCGTGTTCAAGAAGGGCATTAAAAGCCCCTGCTATTATCCAAGGAGCGTGTATGTTCATTGCCAAGCTAATTCTGACCACAGTTATCTCTGAATCTTAATTGTTGGGCAGCCATAGACAATGGTGAAATAGAACCCGTGGAGATCCTTCCACTCAATCCAACAGTGGAGATATTGCCAATTATTGGATATGATCCGCACATCAAAATCATCCTACTATAATAACCATATTCCTTCAAAAAAATCACAAGTATCAATACGATGGGAAAATTTAAATCCCAGTTGGCCGACCATATCAAAAGCTTTAACACCACTAATTCTAGTTTCAAAAAATGCAACCATTTTAACATTATGCAATTCAACAACAGATTTAAAAAATCGTTGGAAAGGATTGTTTACAGCACCTTGACAATTCCAAAAAATAATATTGCAATCTATAGATAAGATTAAGAGGTTAAAGGTGTACTGCCTCCTCCGGAGACATCTTTCAGTTCATTCTGGGGCTCAATTCCTAGTTCAAACTCTTCAATCTGTCCTTCACTTACTAGATTTTCGAGCCAACCAACATTCTTCTTCGTCTTATTTCTAGAGGTACTCTTAGTGCCAAGATGATTGACCTTAAGTTTACCTCTGAGGTTGATAACATTTTGCCTGTTTGGGGGTCTATTAGAGGTCCCAGATCTTTGCATTTGGGATAAGGGTGAATTAATGGAGAGGTCTTTGGAAATGATCAATTGTTGAGTAGATACTGAAGTTGTCATGGACGAGGGACGCTCCAAGATGACCATCGTGTGCGGGTTTCC
Source organism: Erythroxylum havanense (assembly GCA_024752395.1). Taxonomy (NCBI): domain Eukaryota; kingdom Viridiplantae; phylum Streptophyta; class Magnoliopsida; order Malpighiales; family Erythroxylaceae; genus Erythroxylum; species Erythroxylum havanense. The sequence goes on along the minus strand of JANTNU010000235.1, from coordinate 7,123,202 downwards.
CCTTCGTGTTCTATCCTGTTTTTTAGTCGCTAAACTTTTTGTTCCAGCTAGAGTTGAAGTTTTCGCCTTATCGTGTATGGACGAATTATTCTCAATAGTTGGGATCCTCATGGATTGGATTCAGATGTGATGGAATCAGGTTTTTTGCAATGTTCACAATTAGGCTCTCCTTTGGAATAACAACAAGCCCATTGATCAGTATGACCTCACTGGACTTGGTAGACTGGGTTGAAGCAGAGGTAGAAGGGTCCAGTATTAACATGTCTGTATGATCCTTATACTCAGGGCCCAAGTCTGTTGGGTTGGAGAATCATCCTACTTCATTAAATCTTCCGTTGGTGAAACATTTAAATCCTCAAGAATTCCTTGTTGGCTTTATGTAGATATAGATCCCTCCTGTCCTGAACTGCTTGTATCTGATCCATGACTGGGGACCCTTTTTATATTCTCTTCATCAATATTTTCAAGGATTGTGAATCTTGAGCGGGATTGGGGATTGGTTCTAGCGTTCCTCGGTCAAGCAACATATTCTCTCCTTGTAGTATTGTCATCTTTGCTAACAAGTCTATTTTTCCTTGTAGAAATCCTTCTTGATTTAGGCGCATGAATCCACAGGCAATAATTAGCGCTTGTACCTGCAATCATTTCCAGTTCACTTTCGGTAGGCGGAGCAACGTCTGATGGTATGTAGACAAATTGATCCGCCTTAGCTGCAGAGTGAACTGACACGAGACGAGAATCCTGACCTTGTTCCTAGGCAGGAGACGGATGCGAATCTGGACATTTATCCCAAACATGACCATATTTCCCACACATATAACAAATCATTAGCAAATCCTCATATTCCACCTTTTGGAGTTTGCCATCCACCATAATCTAAGACAGAAGAGGCTTCCTTAGGTCTAATTACACGAGCATATCATCCTCTCTGGGCAGATTCAGTATTATAACCAACTTTGATAAAGTTCCCCACCATTTGTGCTATAGGTTTCAACAGATTAAGTTGATAGTATTGGATGGGAAGATCGGGGAGACGAATCCAGGCAGCAACTATAGCTATGTTTTCCTCGGTTGTGTTGAAAGGAGGACTCTATGGTCGGACTGTCATGTAATGACCCAAAACTGTCCAAGGACCATTAAACAAACCCGTTAGTCATTTGTCGATGATAAACTAATCAGGTAGTATATGTTTTCAAGATCGATTACCTTGACATCTTTATTGGGTTTCCATAGATTCATAATTCTGTTATAGAGCATTATATACCCAATGTTATGACCCAGTAACCTTACAACCACTGCCAGTCACGTTGATTGAGCCATTAAGATTTTGCACACGATCCGAAAACTGTATTGATGAAATACTGGCATTCTCTGTTGTCAAAGCGTCTTCCTCTTATAAAAAAAATGTGTCTTCCTCTAGGACGTCAATGATGGGGCACAACTCTTCCATCGCTTCATCCATTCTACCTTGGGACATAAGAATATCCTGGAAGGAGGATTTGTTAGCTTCGCAATTCTTACCTTTCATCGTAGCTAGCATGTTTCCGTCCTCGGCCACCGGCTGAGGAGTGTTGTCGGAGGGCGGTTTGGTAGGGAGACTCATCGCTTTCAACTTCATTTTATCATCTTTAACGCTAAAGATTATACAATCCAAATCTATAAATCTTAAACTTTTTCTTTAATATTATGATGTTTTAAACACTGATATTATTGATGCTTTGGAGGATTTAAGTCTCGTTGAAAGTAGGGATGGTCAACGCACGAAGCACATTTTACGTGTGCAACGTACCATGTAAAGGAGTAAACAAATGTGTTACGTCATGTCCCTTCTCGCGCTCTCTGTTCTCCCCTTCTCTTTTTGTCACTTGTTAAGGATTAGACTTTGTTTGATATTAAAAAATCTCTAGATTATGATGAGTTATAAAAGGGTAGCTTTGACTTGTCAAATTTTCAATTCAAATTGACTTTCTATTTCTTTTGCTAGTTGGCAATTTTAAGTTGCTAACTATTGCTACCAAAGAGGCCAACCAATTTAATCACCTATAAATATGGTTATTTGGCCATTACATCCATAGATGTTATAATCAAAGTTAATTGCTAACATTTGGTATCAGAGCTCGATTAAAGAGCTTAAGTAGATCAAGATGGCTTCAAATTCAACACCTGAAATTCAACTAATGCAATTAACAATTTTCATGTTTGATGGAAAAAATAATGTTGCGATGTGGAAACACTTGATGGAGCTATACTTGAGAAGCAATGAGTATGGTGAAATTTTGGAAAAAGGCATAGTAGAAAAAGAAAACCAATGGACGAAGAATCACCAATTGGTTTGTGATCGTTTGTTAAACAAAAAAGCCTTGTTTTTAATTTGTTAATCAGTTGAGTTGTTGATTCTTGAAATAATATTCCATGTTAAAACAGCAAAGGAGGCTTGGAATATTTTGCTCAAAACGTATGAAGGAGTAGATACAGTTAAACGAACAAGACTGCAAGGCTTTAAAAAGCAATACGAGTTGATGGAGTAAGGCAAGGATGAAAGTATTTGGGATTATTTTTCACGCGTAGAAAAATTAGTTAATGAGATGAAAAATAATGGTCATGTGGTTATGGAGAAAGATATCGTGGAAAATTTTATGCGCACGTTGACAAGTCGATTTGATTATGTTGTCACAACCATTGAAGAGTCTAAAAATTTAGAGTCCATGAATCTTAATGATTTGCAAGCCTCACTAGAGTCTCGTGAAATATGAATGAATAAAAGATTACCAAACATAACGGAGCAAGTTTTAAAAGCCCAAGAAAATTTGAGAAATGAAAAGGAAAGTGCAATAGGCAAAACGAAACATATTCAAAGAAGTTCAAATTTCAGAGGTAGAGAAGGAAAAAATTCTAAAACCAATTCTAGACCAGGAGCAAGAGAGAATGAATCTCCTCAAGATAGATCCAATATTCAATGTTACAAGTGCAAAAAGTTTGGTCACTATCAATCTGAGTGCAAGTCATATATTCAATGCCATAATTACAAAAAATATGGCCACTATAATAGAAAATGTCGTGTTCGAAGACAAGAATATAAAGATAATTGAGCTAGAGTTGCTGAGAATAATAGCCTAGAAACCTTGTTAATGATCGCTTACGAAATTAGTAGCAGTGATAACTGTAAATGGTTTTTAGACTTGAGTTGCAACAATCATTTAAGTGGAAACAAGGAAGTTTTTTTGAATTAGATGAATCCTTTCATTCTTTAGTAAAGCTTGCCAATGACTATTAGATTCCATTTTTGGGAAGAGGAAATATAGCTATAAAATTGAAGAATGGGTTTTCAAATTATATTTTTGATGTATACTATGCTCCTACTCTTTGCCAACATCTTTTGAGTGTTGGACAATTACTAGGAACGAGCTATGATTTACATTTCAATAAAGATGGGTGAACAGTGAGTGACATAAAAAAGGGTGTGATGATGACATATTTTATTCAAACAATAAAAATATACAACTAGTTGGATATACAAATAGTGAAAAGAGAAAAAGTACTTCAGGTCATGTTTTTCATTTAGGTTCTGGGGCATTTTCTTGATCTTCTAAGAAACAACGAGGAGTTGCCCTTTCAACTACTGAAGCAAAGTATATAGCTGCAACAAATTATGCTACTCAATTAATTTGGCTACGAAGGATGCTTAGTGAATTGCAACAGCAATCAGATGATCCCACGACAATCTACTGTGATAATAAATCAGCAATCGTTGTCGAAGTAAGCACATTGATATTAAACATCATTACATTCGAGGTTTGGTTAAAGACAAAGAGATTATTGTTGAGTATCTCACATCTGAAGATCAAATAGCAGACATTTTCATAAAGCCTTTGAAGGCTGAGACATTTTACAAGTTGAAGAACATGCACGGAATGACAACCAAGTTTAAAGGAGGATGTTAAGGATTAAACTTGGTTTAATATTGGAAATCTGGAGACTATGATGAGTTTTAAAAGGATAGCTTTGACTTGATCAAATTTTTAATTCAAATTGGCTTTCTATTCCTTTTGCTAGTTGACAATTTTAAGTTGTCAATTATTGCCACCAAAGAGGCCAACCGACTTAATCACCGATAAATATAGCCATTTGGCCATTGCATCCATAGATGTTATTAAAAGAAAGTTGAGTGAGGTGTGTACTAGTGAGCATACTAAAGGGTTTAGTTGGTTAGTTTCAACAAGCTAACTCATAACGGGCTTTGGGTTTATTGAGTTTTTAATATTTGTGTTTTTCTTTCAATAAAATAGGGAGTTTGTTTTGTTGACAAAAACCTATTTTCAAGCTAATTATAATAAAATTTAATTGTCAACATCACTGAAATAGTCTCATTTTCCATTGAGAAAAATAGAAAGGCATGGAAGATTTTGTGGGATGTCAAAAGAAGCATTTTGTTCTAATACATGGAGCATGTCATGGGGCTTGGTGTTGGTACAAGGTGAAACCGCTACTGGAGTCCTCCGGCCACCGTGTCACGGCGTTGGACCTAACTGGTGCAGGCATCAATCCGAATTCCATAGAAGAGGTTTACTCATTTTCAGAGTACACTCAACCTTTACTGGATTTCCTGAGCTCATCAGTGCAACCAAATGAAAAGGTTATACTAGTTGGCCACAGCTTAGGAGGGATGAATCTATCTCTTGCTATGGAGAAATTCCCAGAGAAGATTGACGTGGCTGTCTTCCTCACAGCGTACATGCCAGACACCAAAAATCAGCCTTCATATGTCTTCGAAGAGGTACTGCACTCCAAAACCCTATTCTTCTTTCTTGTGATTGGTATACTGTTTGACATAATCATCTGATCCTAAACACAAGTGTAGGATTTTGGTTGTAGCTTGTAAGTTTTATTTATTGCTATTCGGGTCATTCTAAATCACATCAAACTTATAATAGATACATAGAAGGAGGTCAAATTATTGTCTTTTTATTACTAATGCTACAAGTGGGTTCAAATCAAAAGTATCCGAATAAGGACATGATTTGAAGCTTTCAGTTCTAGTTGGTCATATGAATTTCATCAATCATAGAGCAGCCTACAACAATGATTTTTCTAACGAAATGATTTTTATTGCCTTAAAGTACAATCGAAGGGTGCCAGAAGTTGACTGGTTGGACACCAAGTCTTCCCCCTACGGCAAATCTGAATTGCAACTCAATGCAGTGCTATTCGGGCCTGAGTTCTTATCGTTAAAGCTTTATCAACTAAGCCCTCTCGAGGTTGGTAATTTCTTGAACCCCAATATTCAAAGTTATTTTATTTATTCTTTATTAATTTTATTTAAAATATAAATATCATAAATTTATATCATGTAATAATCTTATTCAAATTTATTTAAATTAAATTTGAGTTAGACTCAGATTAAAGAAGTTTAAAATTAATCCAATAAACATATTTAAAATTTTAGATCATAAGTCAAATTAAAGAAGTTTAAAATTAATCCAATAAACATATTTAAAATTTTAGATATGCTCAAAATTCGAACAAATCTATTGAGGTTCGATTCAAAATTTGGGATGAAGTCTGGCCCTTTAATAAACATCATATTCCTACACAACAATAGCTCGGTAAACATTAGTTCTTTGTAGGACCTTGACTTGGCAAAGTCACTGTTGAGGCCCAGCTCATTGTTTGTGCACGATTTGTCCAAGTCAAAGAAATTTACTGAGGAGCGATACGGGTCGGTTAAACGGGCTTTCATAGTAGCCTCCGAAGATAAAGCGTTACCTGAAGAGTTCCAGCTCTGGATGATAGAGAATAGTCCAGTTGACGAGGTTATGGAGATGAAAGGGACCGATCATATGGCTATGCTCTCCCGACCACAAGATGTCGCACGCTGCCTCTTGAAGATAGCACGAAAATATTAATTGGTGTGTTATTAGGAATGATTATCTATGTGTTACTTTGTTGTTGCTATGTCAAGTGACAAAAATAAAGCCCAAAAATTCAGCAGTATTAATGCTCTTTTGTTACATAAAATTAATTTAGTGCTTTGACTCTTAATAAATTTCAAAGTTGAGAAGTGTAAATCATACTAGTTAATGAATATCTTGAATTTAAAGATTTTATGATGAAAAAGTTTCAACAGGAAAAGGGTCATCTTCATTTGAATTGATTGAGAGAGGAAAAATATAATTCTCAAACAGATCATCCAAAAGCAACAATAATATACTCTTCAAGTTTAATCAACAAATATTAGTATAGAATCAAAACTTAATAAAGTAACAAACATTGATTTATGTAAAAAACCCTTCAATATAAAGGAAAAAAATTATAGGTCAAATTGATAAGTAAATTCACTAAGTTCAAATAACTACAAGAGTTAAGACATTTAGTGACAATTATTTTGTGTCTAACTATTATTTTGTCACAAATACAAGGTTTTTTGTGACAAGACAATGAGTTGACACAATTGTTTGAATTAACTGTGATGATTTATTTTTTTGTCATTAATACAATAGTAATTGTGACACTTTATTGTCTTTCACAGTTAAGTTGTCACTATTAATATATTAATAGTGATAATTTTTCTTTTATCACTAAGTTTTGTCATTAAAAGCCTATGCAATTTGGCGGTAAAATGATTTTGGCGTGAAGAAAATGTAACGGTGACAAAACATATATTTGTAGGAAATATTTTTATATTTGTTGTGAGAAAACATAGTTTGATCACTAATGTTCTGTTTTTTTGTTACGAAACTGTTAATCATTACACTATATTTTACTTGTGACAAAAAATTATCAATAAATATTCAATTAATTAGTGTCTATTTTATATTGTCATAATAACCAAACTATAACTACGGTCACAACAATTCGTAATTTAGTAACAATTTTTTGTGACTAAATATTTTTATCACAAAATACAAAATTTTTTAGTAGCGAGACAATTGATTGACACTATTGTTTCATTATCTGTGATGATTTATATGTGTTGTCACTAATACAATGGTAATTGTTGCAATTTAGTTTCTTTCACAGCTAAATTGTCACTATTAATATATTAATAGTGTTAAACTTTATTTTATCACTAAGTTTTGTCACTACAAGCCTATGAAATTTGATACAAAAATAATGTTGGCGGGAGTAAATTGTAATTGTGACAAAACATATATTAGTAGCTAATATTTTCTATTTGTTGTGACAAAACATAGTTTGATTACTAATATTTTGTCTTTTTGTTACGAAACTGTTAATCGTCGCACTATATTTTACTTGTTGTGATAAAAAAATTTATCAATAAATATTTTATTAATTAGTGCCTACTTTATATTGTCACAATAACCAAACTATAATTATGGTCACAACTATTCGTAATTTAGTGACAGTTTTTTGTGACTAAATATTTTTGTCATCACAAATACGATTTTTTTTAGTGTCTAGACAATTGATTGACACTATTGTTTGGATTATATGTGATGATTTATATGTTTTGTCACTAATATAATAGTAATTGTGTCAATTTAGTATCTTTCACAGCTAAATTATCACTATTAATATATTAATAGTGTTAAACTTTATTTTATTAGTAAGTTTTGTCACTAAAAGCCTATGAAATTTGGTGCAAAAATAATTTTAGCGGAAATTAATTGTAATTGTGAAAAAAAAATATTGGTAACTAATATTTTCTTTTTATAATAACTAGTATTAGATTGTCATAAAATTGGTTAAATATTTAATAAAATTAAAGAATTTAAAATATAATTAAAAGAGATTATTTTTATATATAAAATAATTTGAAGTTTAATTGAAAAATATTGTTAAATGAAAATTGATTTTTTGTGTGTGTATAAGAACTTATTAATTTACAAAAATTGACTGATTAATTAATAAATTGATCATTAAAAAAAAAGGAATCATTAAAATAAGTCAAACCAAAAAGTTGAAAGAAAATTCGAAAAATTGATATTTCAGAATTTTTACAGTTGAATAAACAGAATCGATTGAATGCTTTAATCATTGTTTTTAATAGAGCATAATAAAACTTATAGTAAATATTGACAAATGACATAGAGTATATCAATATAAATGTGTAGTAAATAGTAAACATTGTCCAAATACATTAAAATTTATATGGTTTGGTCTTTTATTATTTAATTTTTTATATTGTAAATATTATCACTTATTCTCTTTAATATTAGTTAGATATCACATACTCTTGATGTTATATTTTGTATATTTTAAATTTATTTTTATTCAAAATGATATAGTAATAAAAGTTATAAGTTTTAATCGCAACAGAGTAATAAATTATTTTAAAATAAAAAATTGAAATAAAAAAGAAAACAGTATGACTAAATAATTTATAAATGAAGGAGATTAAAAAAAGTTCATTAATTAAAAATTTAAAAAAATATATAAAAATATAATTATTGTTTCTTAATTACCATATAAAATTAGAAATTAACTATGATTTAAGGAGGAGTCTCTTCTATTTCTGTTTTCAGCCTCAATATGGGCTCAAGTATGACACAAGTCCAAAAGCCCAGCTAGCATTAACCACATGCACTGAACTTACACTGATTCTTTAGATAACTCGCAAAACCCAATTCCCAATTGACCCAAACCCTAGCCCTAATCGTACGATGTGATCCCCAAACCTATTTTCTCCCCTTTTCTTCATCTCAATTTCGTTACTCAATTCTCGTGTCTCATTTTCGACGGCTTCGCCAGAAATTCACTCTTATTCCAAGAACGTGTGGATTTCGATGTGGAGGGATTTTTGAGAACTGCAATTTGCCTTATGATGTTTAACAATAATGTGTTCAAGGTGAGTGGTGTAATGATAGCCGCTTTTAGGATTAATGGGATTAAAGGTCTATCAGATCGCTGCTTTTGATAATACATTGCAGCTTTCTGGGATGTAGCAGTAGTTTCTTTCCGCTGCTGGAATCAACTTCACTCACGTTCCTCGAGGTTGGTTACAGTTATTGTTTGACTTCTATATTTTATTTTTGTTTTTGGTTGTGTTCATTCAGTGAACAATACGTTGAAGGTTATGAAATTTGCGGGATATGAAATGCACTACAAGGGCATTGTAGTGTTCGATCAATAAGGAGCAATACACGAGATTTTGGGACTTTTAAGCTTTTTCCCTTTGAATGCATGTATGTTTGTGTGATAAGCGAACAAGAGAATGGAAGGAATGCATTTTTAGGGCATCAGATACTGATACTGCCTCTGTGCCTCAAAAAAAAAAAAGTTATATCACAATTGTAATATAATGTTATTACATCCTAGAAAAACATTTTTTTTTCCTTCAGTTAGCAACATTGAATTGCTATTTTAACTAGAATGAATGCTGTGTTGCGCATGCTTGACTTGAAATACTTACCAACATTATGGTGCTTATGAGAAGATATATAAAAATTAAGTAGATACTCTTATTATATTTTGTATTTATGTATTCTTGGTTATCACTACAAGAAATACACACAATCCGCGACGTTTTATTGATAAAACGTCGCAGATTGTTTAAATGTCAAGAAAAGCTTGAATTTGTCACGACGTTTTATGAAAACATCGTGAAATAGAAACCGCGACATTAAACGTTGCTGTTGATGTTTGCCTTTTGTTTAATTAACGTGCCTACATTTCCCATGCTAGTTTCTTCTCTGACGTTTTCTTCTTCTCTTGTTTCTTCACTAGTTGCTTCTTCTCTGGTTTCTTCTCTCTGCCTTCTTGCTACCCAAATGTGAGGCCTCTAGTAGTGCCGCTCCTTCTTCTTCCGCTAAGAAGCCCAAGCTCGCAAATTCTCAGGTACCAACATGGCTACAAGAGACCACCAACTCAAGAAAATCCCACGCTTTCCTTTACTCTCGCTCCTCTGCTTCATCTATGTTTTCCTCCCTCTTTCTCTCTCTAAAAGGCCCTATCTCTCTAAGCAAACCCTTCACTTTAAACCCCAGTTCCAACTGCACCACCACTCGTCTCTGTTCTCTGACACTTGCGACTTCTCCGATGAATCCTGGACCTATGAACCGGACCTGAGATGCGAGAGGTATGACAACACTTGCAGGGAGATATTTAAAGGTTGGAATTGTATAGCCAACAATAAGTCCAATGCTAGAGAGATCAATAAATGGCGATGGCAGCCTAAGGATTGTGATTTGCACGTTTGATCCACACGTCTTCTTACATACCTACAGAGACACCAACATTGATACTTTCACCACGCTTTGTTTCTAATTCTTTTTTTTCTTTTCTTTGTTGCTATTCAGTGTAAAGGAAGGACCTTAAGTTTGACCCATCTCTTTGGAAAGCTTTTTAAAGGTTTAGTCTTGTAGAGACTGGTAAAAGTGAACTAGGTACTGAGGTTTTGGTCATATGTTGGATATCTGTGTGGGTTTTATACTTTAACGGTTCTTTCTTGTCAAGCTTAGTAATACTCTTTCGCAGTGCAGGATTTGTTGGTGATTCATTGAACAGGAACATGTTTGTTTCTCTTTTTTGCCTTTTGAAAAGTGTGTCCAGTGAAGTGAAGAAGTGGCGTCCTGCTGGGGCTGATCGTGGTTTTACGTTTCTTCGTTATAATCTTACCATTGCTTATCATCGAACAAATCTTTTGTTTTGCTACGGTAGGTAAGCAATGCATTCTACGGGTTATCATAGTATGTCTCATGGTTTTAGAAATGGTTGGATAAATGCTCTCTTGATGTTTACCTTACCATTATCATACTTGCTTTACATGTTACGCCTGCAGTTTTACTCTCTTCAATTTTGTTTATAAATCTCAAAACCACTAGGACTGCCGATTTATGGCTTAGGATTCTGTCGCCTTGAGTGATTTTAGTCATTTGATCTGAAGATAAAGATACTATATTAATGTGAATTATTAATGTGAATTGCAATGGCATGTTTAAATAATTTCTTAGCTCATGATCAGATCTTATTTAATGAAACGGTGGTTAACATCGTTTGGAACTTCACTGCTTTTGCTGATGCAAATGAAAATTGTTTGCACTTTTGTTTGTTATATCACAGTTAGCCTTTCCTATTTCCATCCGGGAGCATTACTTGCTTGTAATCATATGTTAAAGCTTTTGAAATCAGAATACAAGCTTACGATATGTAATTTATTATTTAGAATCTCGTGGATTTGAATGCAGACATCAGGATCTGAACGCGTCTTGTTAAAATTTGGCATCCTAGGACTCCTAACAGTATGCAGATATTTTGTGTATTGGTTTTATGAATTGCAATATTTGCATTTTACATTTTTCTGATTTGAAATTTAAAAGCTATATTTTCGTAGTGAAGATAATTTGATGTGAACTTTTACCACTATGAGAACATTGCCAGTTGCAACTGATACATTTTCTGGTATTGTTCTAGTTGGTTAGCCAGTGCTAGTAGTGGTGTGTTGGAACGTCTTGGATATAAGAATGGTTATAGAGTTGATGCTGACATTTCGGATGCCACATGGGTGGGTGCTCTTAGCTTCCATGACATTTTGATCTTCAACACATGACACTGGTAATATTGCATATTTGGATGCCTAATAGCTAATTTTTTTGGATGTTTTGCCAATATTGACAACTTCTATCAATTCTTGTGCTGCATTATCTTGCTCCACATGATGGCCACATGTTTTCTAGGTTGCTACTTGCTTAGGTGCTGAACATGTAAATCCATGGTGTTCTAATTTTATACCATGCACATACGAGCTGATTTTGGTTAGGCCTAGCTACCAATCTATTTGGCTAGATGTTTATGAGTCATGCACTTTGTAATTGACATAATTTTTTCCAATAACTTTGTATCCCCTGGATTTATTTGGAGTTCGATGTCTTTGATTTGGTGTCATGTGGTCAATTTTGTACATGCATAATCGGTTCAGGACTTGAGTTCCTTTAATCATTGATATTTGTTTTCTCTACTTACTTAATGATAGGTAGTGGGCTCCTTTGAAATTTGATCCCACAAAGTCACCCATGATTTTCTTTGAAAATGGTCAACTGGTGATCCCTCCAGTGGCTACTGAAGTTGGGTCTGACAAGGCATTGAAACACATGGTATGGAGCAATGGAGTTATTTGTTCAAAATCATATTAAGTTTTTGTTGTTGTAATTATGTTTATAATCCACCTTGGGTCTCAAGGGGTGGTGTCTATTGACAGGAAGTGGAAAACTTTTTCTAAAACTGCCCTTGTACAGATAGAAGTGTGTAAGCACCTTAATGCTAGAAAAATTCCACCGCTTGTGCTCTTAAATTTCTTTCCTATGCATTCTAGGTATAATATGTTGATAATGGAATGCAACCTGGTGGAATCAAGTTCTTTCGTACAGATAGAAGTGCGTAAGCACCTTAATGCTAGAAAAATTCCACCGCTTGTGCTCCTAAATTTCTTTCCTATGCATTCTAGGTATAATATGTTGATAATGGAATGCAACCTGGTGGAATCAAGTTCTTTCGTACACAATCACCAAGACATTTTGAAGGAGGTGATTGGGATCAAGGCGATTCTTACCCTCAATTATAGCCATTGTTGCTTCACCATGTGAGTTGCCTTAGAGTTATGCATTTGAATGTATAGTTCCATCTTCTTCAAAGGATATACGATGTTGCCTTCCTTTGAAAATATTTTTTTCCTATGTCAACCTATTGTTAGATACTTTGTTGGTTTGACTTATATACTGCAATATTATGAAAAGCTGTCAAATTTTGAATTTTCCTTTCAGGTTGAAGAGCTACTTTTTGTGAAGAACAATGGGACAAATGTGGAATCACGTCTAGTGAATCAGATCTTTTTAAGGCAGTTGAGGGGTCTAATTTTCATATATTCGATATTACTCGCATGAGTGAGTTTAGAGTAAATGCCCATCCATCGACAGCCGGTTGAAAGAGACACGATGATTGTATGCATTGGCGCTTACTTGGAATAACAGATACTTGGAATGACATGTTGATTGTGTATTTAAACAGATACTTGGAATGACATGTTGATTATGCATTTCTTTTGCAGCTAATGTAATTCCATTGATGAATTGATAGTTTTATTTGTGATAATAATCAACATAATTAGTGATAATACTTTTTGTAAGAACCAAACCATTTTATTAAAATATTTGTGACCAAAAATTAATGGACGCTGATATAAAAATTATTAGTGACAAATACTTTGTCAATATTTATAATTAATTTATGCAATTGTTGTGACTATATAGTGTTGTCACATATTCAATTTGTTTTAGTTTCGGAACTTTTGTCACAATATTATGAATAATTGTTACAACTTTATTTGTCATTATTTTACATTATTTGTGTCCAAAAACTCGCATAAATAAATACATTTGTTGTGACCTTATAGTTTTGTCACGTATTTAATAAACTTTAGTGTCGGCAATTTTTTCACAATAAAATGAAGTTGTGTTACGACTTACCTCGTCACTACTTCATATTATTTGCGACGATAAACTTCTCATAAATATTTGAAGTTATTGTGACCATATAACTTTGTCACATATTTAACAAATTTTAGTGTCACAAAAGTTTTGTATAACTATGACCATTATTTAAATTAGTCACAATTTTAGTAGTGACGGAGGTATTTGTGATGAGAGGTGACGACTTCAAATATTGGTCACAATTACTAATAGTGACAAATATTACTACTTTTAGTTACAACTAGTGAAGGTGAAAGTTGTAACTAAGTTGTAACTAAAAGTAGTAATATTTGTCACTATTAGTAAAGTTTAATTACTAATAGTGACGGAGGTATATTAATGAAATTCCAGAACTATAAAGTTTAATATCTCACTCCATAACTACAAGTTATCTCACAAAATTTTACGATTGAACTTAAAGTTAATATATCAATCAACAAACTCTCAAACCAATCACAAAACAAAAAAAAAAGAATCTTATACTACTTGCTCTCTCTCGATTTTTCTTCCCTTTTTGGTGTTTTGGCCTCCACTTTATACTCCAACTTATGTCTTTTCCTCTTTTATATCCAAATAGTTGTTCTGCATTATACACGATCACATACGCAACTGTGTAAGTGATTGTGTCTCTTTTAACATCACTTAAGTCATAGATATATATAGTTATAAAGAGTCATACAATCATCATACACGACCGGATATGTCATGAACATGAGCGTGTACACGACCATGTATGTCTTTGCCCTTCACTTCTTTCTTCACAAGGTTTCAAAGACTTACACGGTTGATCCACAAGTAGTGTTAATTAAGGACACAAGTGTTTAGTACCCTACACGAGCGTGTCTCCCTCAAAAGAACTTCATTCAACTATCATTCATCATGTCTTCACTTGTTCGTCAATCCTACAAATTATAAAAGCATTAATAACTACCAAAAATCTCAAAATAGGGTTGGACACTCCATAGTCTCCTCCTTTAGCCCAATTATAAGGAAGACATTTTATGCTTTAATAGTTACTTAAGAGACATCCCGACAAGCTTATTACAAAGTTCATATTTGCTTCCGAGAACTGCTTTAGTCAACATATCAACACCATTCACATCCATATGAATCTTCTTCAACATTAATTATTGCTCCTCAATCACAGACCTCAACCTATGATATCTGACATCTATATGCTTTATGTGGGAATGGTGCATAGTATTTTTGCTCAAGTTAATAGCACTCTGACTATCATAAAATACTATATAGCCTTTTTAAGTCACATCCAACTTTTGAAGGAATCTTTTAACCAAAGCATCTCTTTACTAGCTTCTACTTTAACATATACAATATTTGGTCTTCTACACATCATAGTATACATTAGGGACCCTGTTGTAGATAAGTATGGAACAGAAGATATGTCATCTTTATCTTTTTCAGTTGAGGGACATGTATGCTTGCTTAGCTTAAAGTGAGGTATCAGTGGCGTGTTAACTGGCTTGGAATATATCATAATGAACCTTTTTAGCACTCATTCAATATACCTTTCCTGTGACAACCACAATATCCTACTTTTCTTATCACCATGCCAAAAATTTGCATTACAGGTCATCAACATATAGAAGAAGAATGATGAAATTTTCACTTTTGAACTTCTTGAAATACACACAAGTATTGACTTAAGTTTGCTTGTAACCATACTCTTGTTAAGTAAAAACAGACTTCACGTATAAAATAATTTTGATAATAAACAAAGAGAAAAATATAGAAGAAAAGCAGACGATAGAAGA
>JANTNU010000235.1:7067753-7094285 GCA_024752395.1 Erythroxylum havanense | reverse complement strand
AGCAGTGCGAAAATACAAACATCAAAAGCTTCCATCATCTTAAAATGCCAGTCCTTAAATGTAGAGAAAGAAATGACAACAAAGACCAAATAACAAATAACTACTTTTTTTTTTTTTCTGGAGACAAGTCCACCATTTTTTCCGCACTAGTCCTTCTCCCAAGCTTTTTACTTTCAACAAATTCATTACCAAATACTATAAAGCGTCAAGTCCTGGAACTATATCTGCGCAAGATGAGATGGGAAATTAGAGTCACTTACGTATGTAATGTCAAAGAGCTCCAAGTCAACGTCTTTAGGGCGGACAAGACCTAAAGCTCGATGAAACACAATCGTGTGTAATATGCCTGCACATAATTCAGACATTAAAACTAAAACCACAAACACGAAAAAGTAACTCAAGAAATCACTAGTTCACTGAGTCTGAGGCCAGAAATCGATTCACTTAACATTGCTTTGCAGAAGTAAAAGATAGTTCATATTAAAACGCGACAATTGGTACAATTAAAAGGCGACAAGAACAGCACTTACAACGTAGAACTTCCCGTATCTCAAAGTGCTCCACTTCCTGCATACATTTTGAACAGTCCAACCAAGTCATATAAACAAAAGGAGAAAGAGTAGACGTCGCAAAAATTCTTGATCGGACCTCCGATCAGGGAAATTACTCTGTACTTAAGATAAAATTACCAGTTCTTTGAGTTGACAGACTTCGCAGTTCATGGCGGCAGGCAAAGTAAAAAACCCGTCAAACTCAGAGGTCTTGGAAGATGAAATCGTAAAGTTGGTGGTGAACCGCGGTTAGATACGGAATGAGTTTCGCGCCGGTGGAGGATGCTAGAAATCGATGATGTGGTGTGGTGTGGTGTGGCGTGTTATACTGAATCTCTGCTCCTGATTGCAACTTCTGCACGCGTTCTCCGAAATACCACTTTTGCCCATGCCTCACTCAGGTTGGAGTGTTTGTATCTTGGGCTTGACCCAACAAGGACTAGAGGATTGGGCCCATGTATTTCAGAAGTATATCGCCTTCAATGCCACTAACCATCTAGCTGCACTGCATCTATACTTTTTATATTAATTTAATAATGTAATAAATCGTAGAAATTAATAGGAAAGGTATTCCATTTTCAATCCTCTAGCTTTAAACAATATGGATTTATTTACACACGTCAGGAGCAGATTGCATAAAACGACAGATATCCATTTGCCAAGTATGGTGGCAGAATTAAGTGGCATATCGACATGAAGGGACGAGAGTGCATAATATACACATAAATTTTCTCGATCATACTAAAGCCGGTACACTTACTTTTAATGAAATGATTGATTACCTTCAAACCAGTTCACCCAAAATTGACTCATTGCATGCTCTTGTCACTCTTTTTTTTTTTACAAGAAATGATAAGAATTATTATTGACATTCTAGCTGAATAGAGTCATAAATACACATAGGCGGTCGTTAGGACCAAACTATCTTGTCCGTCAAGATGGTAACAGCTTGAGCAAGCCTATAAGCTGTTCCATTCGTAGACCGTCTAACAGTAGACCGTCTAACAAAGACTAAGTGCACATCTCTAACCTCAGTGAGAAGAGATTTACAGTCGAAAACTAGTAATCCGAAAGCAAATTCATTCATATAGCCCGAACACATGATTGAGCATCGGACTCCAGAACAGTAGGCTCTTGTCACTCTTGATTAGGTATAGCGACATTCACACATGAAGCTAATTGTGGTTTATACCAAAACTGTGATAACAAACATGCATTTAACACGCGATTGATGATTCCTTAAAATGTCTACACTTTTAATTATTAATATGAAATTCAACTTATTGCTTTAAAAAATTAACATGCAACGTTACAATTATTAGAAAATTTTAGATATCTAAATATTATTCATATCAGAATTAAGATATTATTTACAAAACATTTAAATAAAGATAAATAATTTATAACGTAAAGGTTAAAATTAAAATATGTAATAATTATAATAAATTAAAATTTATGATTATAATTAGTTTGATTCACCTATAAATTCTCAATAATCTTCTTGTTTTGTATATCAAAAAATAAATTTAATCATTAAAGAATAGAGCTTCTCATGATTTTGATTTTAGGAGTATTAAGTTACAAATTAATATTTATAACTTATAGTTGGTGAGTGTTAGTATTATAACATTTTTGTACTCATTATAATATTTGTGTATCTTATTTCTTCTAATCTTAATTAGGTTGCCGTCTTACTTCACCCATATAATTATTCCAACATGTGGTATTAAAGTCTAATCAGAATGTATATATCTACTTATTATATGCTCTTTGGTTGTCATTATAAGTGGCCCTTCTACGTCAAAAAATAAGTTAGATATTATTCACCCTTAGCAAGTACTAAGAACTACTCACATATACAATTGTTATTTATGTAAACTAGTGGGAGCAATTTCTATTAACTCAATATAGTTTGAGATAAAAGTAATAATAATCAAATTTAAAATTGAAAAGTGCAAAGGGAATAATTTCTTACTATGAAAGTTGAAAATGAGTCATTTTCACAAAGAATAATTGGCTTATAGCAATTAGTGGAAGCCCAAAGAACTTCAATAACGATACCAAATGAAATGAATATACATAAATTTTATTACAAATCTTTACCTAATTTTAGCTGATGAAGTCTTATCAAGCGTAGAGGAGAAGAAAATAACCAAAAAGTTATAGAATAATCTTACAAAGTTGAACGAAGTCAAGTTGCTCTATGATAAAATTTTCCATAAGAGAAACTTTAATACTCTTTGGATGATGGAATCCACTCTAATTATTGAGCATATTAATATTTTGAATACTTTATTCTCTTAAGCTCATTTTGTTGGGTTATACAATAGAGTCACATGAATATACTGAAGTTCTACTTCAAAGTCTATATAATTCTTATGATCAAGTTATCATCAACTTAATTAATAATCTTCTTACAAATGACCTAGTCTTCAATAATGTTACAATAACAATTTTGGAGGAAGAAATTTAGTGCAAGAATAAGGAAGAAAAGTAGTCTAGTTTCTAAAAAGTTGAAGCTTGAATGGTGATAAGAGAGAGAATAATAGTAGTAGCAACTGTAATAAGAGCTGAGTATGTGACAACAATCTAAGGGCTAACATATTTTTCACAATAGCAAGACCATTATAATTGACTCTATTTAGTTCACCATCATTAAGATGGTATCTAAAAAGATATTTATGTATATCTTTTCAATCCAATTTTTTAAAAAAAATGGCATTTATTTCATAATCAAGTATTTCTTCTTTTTAATATATTCAAAATATTTTTTATGATTATTTTATATTTATATAAATCTAAATTATATATTAAAAAGAAATAAATAAATTTTAAAATGAAACAAAAATATATATTTTATATAGATATATGGAAAGATCAAACTAATGACATATATTATACTTAAATTGACTTATTGTCTTTACAATCTAACGATATATATATAGATTAAAAAAGAATGAAATAGTTTTTTGTTTTCGTTAGTTGGTAATAAATAAATAAGAATTTCTAGTTATATCTTGTGAAAACAAACTTCTTTTGTGGAAGAAATTATTTACTTTCTTTTACCAACAAAATATGACCCCAAATAGGAGCCAAAAATGCTCAAAATTAAAAGGTAAGAAAAATTTTAAATACTATACTTATGACAAGAAAGGTTACCTGAAAAATGATTATTAGAATTTATATAAGAAAAATTCTAATCCTTAAGAAAATTTTACAATTACTACAATGATGACAATGCTTTATATTGTAAAGTAGCAATAACAATTTAAAGAAGGAAGTCGCTAATTGATACATGGCTCTTCAACTTAAGAATTTCTTTTCATAGGATCTTTAGAAGGGAATGGTTTCATCATTGTAAACCTATTTCAAAAGGACCTACGTACAATTGCGGAGATTATCCTCTAAAGATTGTTAGTATTGGAACCATCAAATTAATGATGTGTAATGGTTTTGTATTGTTTAGGAAGCACAAAGGGCTTGAAGAAGAATTTGTTGTCCTTAGGATGACTAAATCATCCTGGGTGTAAAATAGAAATTGTTAACAAGATTTTAAAGATAATTTGAGATAAAATTTTACTTACAAAGGGAGAAACAATAGGTGAAAACTTGTACAAGTTAAAAGGAGACATTAATAGAAGCAGAAGCACATGAGATCTTCAATATTATAGCATCAAAAACTTAGGCATATATCTAAATAAGGAATGAAGATACTTGTTAAGTGAAAGTTATTCCTATAATCATAGAGGTATCACTACATTTTTTATAAACATTGAGTTACAAGTAAGCAATATTGTGTAAAATTTAAAATAACAAATTCAAGAAGCAAGGTTGTTCTTGAATTGGTTTACTTTAATGCAAGGTAAACACCAATTCCTTCCTTAAGAGGAGCAATGTACTTCGTTTTTTTCAGTAATAATTATTTAAGGACGGTGTTAGGTATACTTAATGAAAAAGAAAACATATGTGTTTCCCATTTTCAAAGTTTTTAAAGAATATATTGAACTTGATTATGGTAAAAATATCAAGTATTTAAGGATGAAAATAGAGGACAATATATTATAAATTAATTTGATGCATTTCGTAAGAAAAAATACATCAAAGGACAAACATTGTTATGTAAATTCCTCAATAAAAAGAGAGGCAAAGTGAATAAATAAAACTCTATTAGAAAGAATAAGAACAATGTTGAGAGTTACAGGCCTAGATAAGTTTTGGATAGAAACAATCAATAATGTCTAATATAAGTGGATAGATTTCTATTAACTACAATTAAGTTAAAGATCCCAATGAAAATTTGGATTAAGAAGCCAATGGATTAGTCTAACATTTATGTATTTAGAAGTCTTGTGTACATGGTGTATAACACTAAAGAAATCACAAAGTCAAGACATCGCCTATGGGATCTATTGACAGAGTGAATAGCTATCACATATAGGATCTCACTACTCATAAGGTTAATGTTAATAGGGACGTCACCTTTACAACAATAAATTTACAAAGGAAAGAAGAAAACAACATCACTTCACAAGAAGTTTAAAGACTATATAATACAAATGAAAAGGATTTTGAACAAGAGGATTTCTTTTGAAGTATCTAAGCAAGATTTTCAAGAACAAGTGGATTTTGAAACTTTAAAAGCTTGTCGATTAGATAGCATAAAAGACTACAAAATTGGAACTTGAATTATATAATAGAGGGCAATATGGTAATTTCCTTTTAATAGAGGATAAAAAGCAATTAATCATTCAAGAATTAGTTAATAATTTAGATGTCTCTAAATGGATGACAACAATGCTTAAAGCAATTGAAGCTTCTCATAAAACAAAAGTTAGAAACTTGTACCATTGTAGGAAAGAAGAAAGCCATTTGGAAATAAATACGTCTTTAAGATCAAGCAAAACGGTGATGATCAAGTAGAGCAAATATTATGTAAGACTGATAATGAAAGGATATAGGAAAAGCCAAGTCTTATTCATCATTTTAATGTCACAACTCTCTTAAAAAGATAGGTTAGTTGTTTAGGATAATTTAAGAATGTGTTAAAGAGTAATGTTTAAAATTTAAAGAAGTAGGTTAATTTTCAATGTCCTTCTTCAAACATACTTAAATTTTTTAGAGACTTTTTAGATTTATTCAATTTTGGAAAATATTCGATTTCTATTTCATATTTGAATTAATTTTCTTTGATGTTTTCAATTCTTTTCAACCTTTTTCTGTTTCCTCTAGATATACTTTGATTCCTTATGTCAAGATCACAAGTTAACTCTCCTTTTTCAGGTTAAAATTATAATGGAAAATATGAAATCATCATAAACAGATTCAATAAACTTAGCATCACCTACTCATGGTAAGTCTAATCTAATATGGAATTATTTTTCTTCTTCTTAACCATTTAATGGGAATATCTAATATAATCGAATGTTTTGTGGTTAAATAATTAAAGGGGGAGGAATTTATAGAATGAAAGAAAATCTTGTTGGTATTAAGGGTAATATTGCTTCTTGTAAAAAAGTACCATTTGATGTACATGAGATGATTAGAAATTATTCACATCAAAACAATAAAAAATAAAAATAAAGTGGCTCATGATATATCTTTTGGAAATGATAAAGTATTACAATTATTAGATAAAGGAGAAAGGAAAGCTACTATTAACATAAATTCTTATTTTCCTCCGAGAACTATTTGGTTCTCAACCTAGTTTAAATAGTAATTTGTTTGATAAGGATATTATTTTGTGATACAAACAAGCATGAGCTAGATTCTTTTATCATTCATATATTCCATTAAATGCTTAAATTCACATACTTTTAAGAAGTAATCAATGCTACAGCAATGATAGGTTCAAGATTTAAGGTACTTTCTTATTATGAGATTTGTGTGCCTTTGCTTCAAGATTTAAAAAAAGAATTTGAGTTGGTTTCAGATACATATAATGATGCATTATTATGAAAGACGAGGAATCTGATCAAAGACAAAGAACCTTGTTTAATTTCTTGGTTATATTGGAACAACTTTGATCAAGTCAGTTGATGCTTTTGAGATAGTAAAAAGTGCTAATGCTTTATCTAAATTATTTTATGAAATTGCTGAGTACGTTGGATCAAAGAATATTGTGCATTTTGTTACAAATAATGCTACTAATTAGATATCAGTTAGGTACTTCTTTTAATCAAATTGTGGGCATATTTGTATGCATTACTCATTACATAAATATTATTTTAAAAGATATTGGTGATATGAACTATATTTCTAGTTACGCTCACGTGCATCTAAGGTCACAATTTTTGTACATAATCATATTACATTTTTGTCTTGGTTAAGAAAGTAAGAAGATTGGTCGAGATCGTGCGTCCTGATACTGCTAAGTTTGCAACTAAATTTATTACTTTGAAAATGTTTATGAACATAAACAACTACTTCAAAATTTAGTGGCAAGTAAACATTTATCCAATCATAAGTTACTAAAGAGTGTTAAAAGAAAAGAAGTTTATGCTATTATTCTTGATAATAAAATTGGGGGCGCTTGCTTGATCATTGTGAAGATTATTACTCTCTTTATAAAGGTTGTTAAGAATCGTTGACTTAAATAAGAAGTCATCTTTGGGGTATATATATGGTTGTATACATAGAGTTTGCAAAACAAATATAAGTCTTTATAAAAAAAAAGGAGAAATTGTATAAGTCTTATATAGATATTATTAATTGATGATGAGATAAGCATCTTAGTTAGGGGATCCACTTATAAGTAGCTTATTTTCTTAATCCTTATTGCTTATATAGTGACGACGTATGCACAAATGATATTATAGGTAGTCTCTTTGAAGTGATTGGAAGTAAACATATTTTCTCTATTAAAGAGCAATTACGAGCGACAAATGAAATTAAACTGTATCATAAAGGTTTAGAGAGTTTTGCTAGTTCATCTATAAAGAGAGAACTTATGATTAAAAAATTAAGCTTAGTAAGTTTTTATACTTTTAATTCATCCTTTAATTATTAATAATATATAATTTTAATTCTCATAATTATTAATTTAAAATATAGATGAGTGATGGGGGATTATTCGATAAAAGTGCACAAACATTGCAAAAACTCACTATTAGATCACTCAATTAAACAACTTTTACATCAGGTTGTAAACGTAATTGGAGCATTTTTTAACATATTTATACAAAGAAATGAAATCATTTAGAACATCAAAGACTCAATGACCTTGTTTACATTATAATCTGAGAACGAATAATATGTATTTTATCAATTTGTTTTTATTTTTCATTATTTTAATTTTAATATTTCACTTTATAATTTCTCTATTAGGTATTCAGGGCGCTTAATAAAGAAAGAATATATGATTTAGTTGATATTGATTGTATTAATCATACTGATTTTTGGATTGAAGAAGAAGAACCATCGACTGATCTTAATTACAACAAACTTTAAAGGCTATTTATGAAGAAAATGCATATGTCACAACAATTGAATTTAGAACACCTACTAATGGCCAATTCATACCTTATTTTGACCATATTTAACCTAAAGTATAATCTATTACAAATGTACAATTGAGAATAATTTCAGACATTGTTAATTTGTAATTTATTTGAATGCAGTAAAAAAAGTTTATGTAAATACTATGAATGAAAGTGTAGCTTACAAGTCTTTACATAACGTTAAATAATTTAGAACTTTTGACAATGGTGAGACACAACCTCCTTCAAAAATACAACTTTAATTTTTATTGTTATTTTAAGTTTTATATTAGATTTATATTTAGTTTGAAGTATTAGATTTGATTTATTATTAGTTTATTATACAATAATAAACACTGGAGTATTATTTTTATTTAAATAAAATATTTTATTTTTATAATTTTTACTTCTTGCTTATTATATACTAATTTCATAGTGATTTAATATTAAATAAATCTTTAAATTTAAAATTTTCTTTTGACCGGTTTAATAACCAATCATGTTTTTAAAACATTGGTTAATACCCTCCAATTCCAATTTATCAATATTCATTTTTACAAATTTGTTGAGTTTAGATCAATTAATTAAACCTACCACAAATTGAGTCCATATCAATAGTGCACTCTACACATGTGAAAGTCTCGAATCTAAAAATTAGGGAATGAGTGTTTTTAATCTGATCAAAAACTGTTGGACGTACCATAACACATCTTATCGATTTTCGATGCAACTCCGCGCCATCCTTTGTTTCGTCTCGTGACGTGATAATGGTTGCAGTGCTACAGATGGAGGAATCTTTGGGACTGAAAGTTGGAATATTCTTGAACTTAGAAGCCGGTCAAGTCTATGCGAGCATTGGGTGTAAGAAAAAGCTAAATCATCATGCAAACCTAACTTTATGTTTAATTTATTTTATTGTAAGTGCCATGCCATTCAATTAGTGTGTGATGGGATGCGATCTTCTTTCCCAATAATTTTAAGGTGGGATCCATAGGAAATTAAAGGAGTTTGTAAACCAATAGACGTGATTTCTCATTAACATTATCTGAATATTATTATTGCAGTGTCAATGTTAAGAACCACGTAAATCTTTTCAACATGATTATGGAATAGCACGAAAAGATTTTGTATTGCAATTTCCTATGATTTCATTGTTGGGATCTTCAATGAAGATCACTGTATCACTCGTATGCTTTGATCACATTGAAATGAACTCACGCCTTTAATTTATTGAAGAAACACTAGCACATGAATTGGATTATTTTATTGCTAATTAAGGCCTGCATAAAATTTGCAAACTCCTATATATATACAGAACCAAATCCAGTCTTGATATAAGAGACTTTCTTTGGATTCAGTCACCATAGGCCTTGGAGCATGGCCGAGTGCTGTCATTGACATGTCAGGAAAATTCTCTCTGTGCATGCCAATAGAAGTTAATCAATCACTCAACTCTTTTGCTTAGGTTTAACATTCCAAGCTCTCCAATAATAAACAACCCACATGCTTAGCTTCGTACAGAGACATGATCTGCGCTGGTCCTGCAGGATGGATCTTGTCCATGGTAGCTTTTGTCAGGTTGAATCTCTTCATTGGAATTCCAACCTCTGGTGGGGGTGACCTATTCGGTTGCATTTGGCTTAGGGATGGCCCTTAGCTCTATAGTAGCTAACTAGGTTGTGGGCATTGGGAAACATGTCCATTTTTCACTTTTCAATGTATTGTCTTTCTAAATCGTTTGAAGTGCATTGCAAAAACTATCTTGCATGTGTAGGTTTGTTTAGTTTCTAGTTAAGACAAGAACGAGACCAATACCTACAAGCCATTAAATCTTAGTTCCTCGTACTAGCATGACGACAGGCTAAATTAGTTGAGCTCTAGTCCTTGGATGGAACCAAAATCAAAATCCATGTTTTGGTTCTTTCATTTGGTGCATAGGATGAGATACAGCCAAGGGCAGTGGCAGTGGTCAAAGCAAGATGGCCGTACCAAATGCATTATTGGACAAAGGAATGTACCTATTCCACTCTCCACTAGCCACAGAAAAAGAAGATTAAAGAAAAAAAGTATGAGAGTTGAGAAGTCCTAGAAAAGCAGTATTTGCCGCCTAAGGGGAAACACGGAGAGGGGTCCATGTAGAATGTGGATGTCATGCAATGTACTGTACTATATATGGTTGCCATGTCATATCATTCTCCTGGGTGGCACATATTGGCTACCAATTTATGGTGATTAAAACGATGAATTTAAGCTCTTTTAGAGTTTTTAATTAAAAATTAATATTAGAATTATAATTGTAATTTAAAATAATTTATATATTATTTAAATTAAATTTATTATATAATTTTAAAATTTTAATTTGGCAGATAATTTATTAACATGTTTAATTTATAAATTGTTACAAAATTTTAATTTAATATGCACCAAAATAAACACTCCAAGATTTCATATTAATTCAGTTGTTAACAAGATAATGCATTGAGATTGATGATCACGTGTCTTAGATATAGTTTTATTAGTATGCCAAAGTTAAACGAACATTTCTTCTATCGCGTTGATTAAATACTTATAAAAAATGAAAAGATAAATTTGTTATGATAGTTTGTCTGATTTGAAGTATGATTAATAAATACATAATTTTGACCTATCTTTTTTTAATAATTAATGTTTCAGGTGAACCTCTTTTTATAAATTTTAATTTTAAGGCCATGATCATCTAATTAACATGTCGATAATATATTTTAATTTTCTTAATTTCGCCAATATATCATGAACCGAAAAGGAGCGACGTAACCTTTTGCCTTGATTTGTATTGAGCTTTTAATTCTTCGCATATTATGGGTGAAGCCTGTTGACTAGTCAAATTTATTAGTCTCCAACTTTATAAATACGAAAACAAAATTTTCGAATGCAACTAAAAAGTAATAATAAAACAGTTAGGTTCTGGTGATAATTAGGCGGGAAATCAATCAATCGTGTTAGGAAAAAGGAAAGCTGTTGATAGTGACTGCCCAACGTTGGACAGGTCTTACTGAGAATTGACGGCGACTAGATTGGGCTGCCCAAACTGCCAGAAGGGTGGAGGATAATCAGCTCCTGTCTTGTCGTTTTCTGCTGCCCGGCCTGAGTCAGAGAAAGTCGGGCAGCACGTTCTGTGTTCTGTCTCCGGACGGCACGCGCGGTCAGGTATGTATCTATCTTTGTACTTATAACATACCACCCCCCAAAAAAGTAGCATATTACTTTTAGACCCATAAATTCGAATAATTCTCAATGTTATTTCTTTTGAAGACAAAGTTTACAATGTTACTCTAAAGCTAGATTGCCATTTGTGGTTATTAGGTAAAATGTTTAATTGATTAATTCTAACTAATCTACCAACACAATAGACCATATATACTGGTCTAAGCTCAAGTTTGAAGAAACTTTCTAAATAAATTCACTCGTGTGAACAAAAATAGCTAGGCTCGATCAGAATTATGAAGTTATTGTGCTAATTCTATTAATGAAGGATTTTCAAATATTACAAAAACAAAATTTTAAGTGTACACAATTATTAATAAAGTATAGTTATGAATAAACTACTTAATGTATGAATGATTAAAAAAAAGTGATAGAATTGAATTAAGTAATAGTTTTAGGAATTCAAACTTAAAGGGGATCCAAATTAATGTTCTACCACTTGAGAATTGTGAACTTTCCTTTGATCTTGTTAGAACCAAAATTAAGATTACGTTATTGAATAAGATAATCCAAAGGGAAAAGCTGCAGAATTGTCGACAGAACTAAGAAGACAGGTATATTTACTTTTGCAAAGACATACAATTTCTTTAACACGTTGCTTTTAGCTTTCTTTCTGCACTCACATTTCGTTTTCGCCTCTGCCGTGTGGTGGGGGGCTCCCTGTTATGTTCAATCTACAATGTGAATGACGAGCAGTCAACGTTTTGTTAGTACTACCAAGGCACTGTGGTTGTAATATGCATCTCCTTTTTTCCTGCAAACTTGAACAGGCTGCAGAATTATTCAACATTAGTGGCTATTTTGGTCTACTTCTAACGTTGTTTCCAGTAGAAATTAACCTTGTTTTGGGGTTCAACTTATGTTTTCTTGATTTACTTTTTAAAGCAAGTACTTGCTTCGCTTAACTTTGTTATAACTTCAACAATTTCACATTTACTGTACTCCGGTCTATAGATGAATTATATAAATATAACTATAAATTAATCTCAAACTAACTTTGTACTTGATTTCGTGTTTCTAGGGTTATTGAAAATTTTAATTTTAATTAGTTGTAAAAGAGAAGGATTTGTAATTAGTTAACACATTCCAAGGGTCTTTGTCAAAACAATTAGACCAATATCTTAATTCCGTTCTCGTGGTGCACTATAGTGTATACGGTACTGTTATGTCTTGTCTTTGATTGTAAGATACTCATTCAATAATTCGCATATGTCTCTGTTCATGATAAGGAAAACTGGAAGAATCCCACTAATATCCTTATCTTTACGTTCATGGACATTTCATAGAACTTGATTGTTCGAAATGGACAGTTGCCCCTTTTTTTTTTTTTTTTTACTAGTTGTCAACAACAAAGAATATTGATTAATTAGTGTGAACATGAAAGTATTGAGAGAACAAAAGCTTAAGACAACCATTGATTAATCCCAACAGATGAAACATAGTATTCGATTTGTATTAATTTAACGTAGGTAGGTCCAAAAGTTAATCTGTTTACTGTACGTTCTTAGTTTTTTTTATGTCAAGACTTTAGGAGTACTTTTTAGGAGGTAGATTATGAGATGAAACTGGGCAATAAGGGATTGGTCAAATAACATATTATCTTGCAATCCAAGTGATAAGATTTAGTCCACACGACTAATGATCTCCATGTTGATCGATGGTGATTGAAAAATGGTTCCACATATTCGAGACATGTAGGCCCCGTTATTTACCCCATGGCTCAATCCATCTAGCTTCTCTTTTCACACATCTACTTTAGTTACCATTCACACGATTGACGCTAGCTTATTAACACCCTCGCTCCACGTAAATGGAAGGTGGTAAGTTCACACTAGTTTTAACGTTGACTGTTGAATTGAACACTTCCAACAGAAACTTTACCATCAAAGAAGAAGATAAGGGTTACATCACAGGTGATTTTTCAATTTGTCTTATGTGCCCAGTGTTAGGTAAAACAGTGTAGATATAAACCCAATTACATCTAGTCTTCAAGTCCAAGTCTAGCTTCTTTTGAATCTTTATTCCTCTTTAGCTTACTGCAGAACATCTTTCATATAACTAATATGCTTTTGACTTAGTACAGTAAAGAGTTGAGTCAAGAACTAAGAATCAGATCCTGAATAAAAGTACAAATTATGGTATGTTACGGTACGTATATATATATATAGTAATTGACCCAATTAAAGTAATTCTAAATTGTAATAATTCTTAATGACCATATAAACAACACTGGGTCTGCAATCATTTTATACACACAACTTTGTTTTTTCGATTTAGTTTGACGATAGTGGTAGGTACGATGGGGAACTGAACATAATAGCTTAAGACACCAACTACCATAGAAGAGCTTTTTTTCCCATAAAGAAATTAGAACATGTGTTCAAACTCAATTTTCTCCTCACTGAGTTAGCTGAAATATACAATTTGCACAAATTAATATTAACTACAACATGACTCAACCCTATCCCAACAACTTATGGTTGTTGAAAAGATCCCACGTTGTCACCTTCACTTCAATTCACATATGATCCGCTTTTTGGGTTGATCTTGTAGTCCGACTTCATCTTTTTTTCCCAGCAGCTAGCTCATCTCCGTCGTACATTTAAGAGGAGAAAATTGTCCATGGATAGTTCTACCACAAGCTTTCCTGGAAATTGCAAGATACTTGACTCTTTTTTTTTTTTTTCCAGGAAAGCTGATGAAAGCCTAAAATGGTTTTGAAGCAATGAACTAGATAAATGTATTGAAATTTCTCAGAAATGATCATTTCTCTCTACTGCCACAAGCATGATATCCAGCATCCAAGCAAGATGATTCATGCCAATCAACTTTAATGCACATATTTAAAATCAATAATTAAACACGTGTAAATCATTATCTGTGGATTTAGAGTCACTCATAAATGTGTATAATTAAGTAGTAGCACACTCCCTCACAATGGTTGTCATATCCTGATCCTGCTGTTGTCTGTAGGGAAAGCTAAATTCAAGCCATAACTCTCGGGCCAGTGGCTTTATAGTTGAGGGTAGGGACAATTGGCTTTACACGTTTTTCCATGCTATTAGCCCTCTCCTTGAACTTGTAATGATGGTTTTTGAACAGCATCTTCAGGAAGGAAACACAAAGCCCCAACAAAGATTATTCTTTTAGAAAACTTGATTACTATAATCATTATAAATTCTCCCTACTCCACTTACTCGAGTCTCAGTTTATTTATGTCAAGAAAATCGTATGCAGGTATGATGCAACATATCATATGGACGATCCTAATTACGAAAAAACCCATCATCTTATTGGTAAAGACCAATCCTGCGCTGTTTTTCCCTTATTTATTTATCAATATATTACAATGAAAAATAATCTCAAAATAAAGAGTATGAAAGATGATGATGTCTAACCTAGTATACCGCTTAAGTGCTTCTTTCTCTAATTGATTTGGGTTTTAGCTACCCAAAAGGCAAAAAAATTAAATAGAGATCAAATAGATAGATTTTACATGAAAATGATAAAAAAGAAAAAAATATTTGTCATGCGAATATGAAATTATTGTTTAAGTGCTTATATTTAAATTCAAAAGAAAACCTTATAATCGATCATCTACAGCTATTCATCGTTTTTCTGACTATTATGGAATCATTAGCGTAATAATGGTTTCTCTTGTTGAATACTTGAATATGAATTTCGGATGAACACAAAGGGTACACTAGGCAACGAAGATAACTCCATTCGCTAGCCTCTAAAAACCACCTACCACAAACTTCCAAATCCAAAAGCACTTGTTTTTATGTGATTAGATTAAAGGTGGCTGCTTTAAGAATGTAATGTCTATAATAGAGTTCCCATCCCTCTATCGTCTATTCCTTTACACACACAAACACACTGGCTGCCAACAAAGCCACATTCAACTGAACTTACAAAGGCAAGTCATGTTTCCACCTACATCTTCTCTTTCTCTAATACATGGAACAAAATCTACTTTCTTTCTTTAGCTTTACCCACTAACAAAAAAGAAAAGACTCAACTTCTTTGCTTTTCTTGTTTTTGGATTGTTGTAGATACACAAAGTAGTAAAGATGATTCAAGAGCTCTTGGGAGGCGCTGGTTTAATTGGAGGAGAGAGGAAAATTCCAACCATTTTAGAGGGCACACCTTCTGCTTCTGTTTCTCAATCTCCTTCACCTTCTCCATCTTCTTCTTGCTCTTCAACAAGCACCACTACACCTACTACTGCTGCTACTTCTTCAGCTTCAGAGAGCTTGAGATGTCCGCGATGTGATTCTACAAACACCAAGTTCTGTTACTACAACAACTACAATCTGACTCAGCCTCGTCATTTCTGCAAAACTTGCCGCCGCTATTGGACTAAAGGCGGTGCTCTGAGGAATGTTCCAATTGGGGGTGGTTGCAGAAAGAACAAGAACACGAGCGTATCTGCTGCATCAGTTGGGAAACCTAGCACTAGCAAGATGAAAACTTTCGCGTCTGAGATTGGAAGATCGGGTTTTGGAAATGGGTTTGCTCATGAGCTTTCGTCTAGCCCAATTATGTGGTCTTCACCTCAAAGTTCTCATCTTTTTTCCCTACTTAGAGGCAACCAAAACCCTAACCCTAACGCTAGTGCACTATCTAGCTCTATTTCTGTGAAAGAGGAAGGTGGTATAATCGGAACTCACATGTTAACTGAACCAACAGTTACAACAGTTGGGCTAAATGCTCGAACCCTATGCTTGGATCCTCTCGGCCAAGTTCCTTCTCTGGGTCTTTGTAGCCCTTTTTGGAAAAATTGTCAAAACCAAGTACAACAGCACCATCAAAATGGTTTCATAGTTGATGAAGCTCAAAACTCAGGGCTACAAGAACTGTATCAAAGGCTCAAGTCATCGACTAATTGTTATACTGAGAACCCTCAGGTTGTTCTAGGAAATGCAGCTTCTTCATCAACGTCAGCATCTTCAACGATATTGGAGTCTGCTCAGGTGGCTGGAAGTGAACTGGGTTACTGGAATCCGGCATTTTCATGGTCTGATCTTCCCAACTAATGGTGCATATCTACCTTTAATTTTATTTTGCTTTATATTATGTTTTTAAATCTTTCCTTCATTTCTCTAGGATGTTACATTGGGGTGTGGTATATGGATATGGTCGTAGGATCACAAGTTTCTTTTTGATGTCTTAATTATGTATGGGGTGTTTCTTAAGGTGTGTTTTTAACTTTTGAGGCTGTACCAACTACCAAACCAAGGACCAAGAAGTGGTAAAGGTAGTATATATTAGTGCTTCTTTAGTACTGACTACTCTTAATCCTGAAGAGTGAATCCATTTTTGCATATATATCAGCAATTGTTTTTCCCTTCTTTATCGTCGGAAACTGTCCCAAAACCACCGGAACTGAACTTTTTGTGGGTTGATATTCTTTGAAGAAAGAAAGACGAAAGATTCATGAGGATATAACTTAGAGTTCTGATAGGTTTTTAGCATAAAGACATCAAAACCATTTCGTTCCTAGTAAGAACAAAGATCGTAAGTGTATAGTAACGTCGTGACATGAGACTAAAAAATCAGAAAAGAGTAAAACCTTCACATGATTTTACTGAATGTATTCCTCTAGGTTGACTCCAACTTTAGTGCTGGTTCAATTATTTTTTCATATATTATATGAGGATATGGGTAGTGGTATGCTACTGGGTGACATAAACATGAAGAATCTTTCATGAATTTGTATTGAAGATAAATGGGTATGTCTTAAAAAGCAGCATTTGGGAAAAGTTTAGCAGAAACAGCAATTTGATTCTGACAAGGTTTGGAAAGAATGATTCCGCTCTGCAGCCTTATCTAATTAAAGCCATTGCCTCTCTCTTTCTTTCTGTTTGTGGCTCTGCTATTTCCATTCTCTTGGAAACAGACGCTCCAAGATTTTTCCCGTTTCACAACAACTGCAGTTTAGTCATCAGCAGCAAGCAGCCAAGTCCTGAAGTCCCTATCCGTATTGCTCACCCGATTGTATCATTTCGCGTCAGTCATATCATACAGCTCCAGCTTAGTTATCTCTTTAATACGTATCTGTAATACATTATTATACGATCGGATTCAAACGCAAACTTTCTTCCTGCATTAGTATTGAAAAAGAAATAAACTCTTGCACTTCTCGATATTCCAAAAAAGGGTTATTTAAATCGGAGCCAGTATTGCAAGGTAAGGAGAAATTGCATTCTTACTTGATGGCCATTTTTGGGATCCCCAGCCTTCCTTTGGTTTGAAAGTCAAACTTTTTATCTTAATAATGTAGCTTAACTTTGAAGTAGGCATCAATTACAATGTTGATTGAATAATTAGGGTGAAGAATATAGTAAATTAATAACTTCTATCATATATAATAAATTTTTATAATTTTATCATAAAATAAATCTTATATTATTATAATATTATTAATTTATATCATTTGACATCTCAGTTCACGTTGATATTTTATTTCTTGCTAAGAAACATAATGGCCAGAAAGTAAACAAAAGCTGCTAACGGATTTTCACGATATGGATGAAAGACGACCAAGTCACTTCGTTAGTTAGAATTAGTATACTTAGTTAACAAGATATCGATGGTTCCAAGTGTAATTAAAAGGCCAAGCATTTAGAGGGGTAGTAGTAGTGAAAAGTGAGCACTTAGATGTTGAACGAGGCTATGTTAGACTGATGCTGCAACTAATTTGTAATAGTGATTTAATATAAGAAAAGAACCCACAAGCTAAAGTTGATGGATTTATTGCAAAAATATGAAGAGGAAGGAATCTTGCACAATAAACTATGGAAACTTCGTTCATATCTAACCCTCTCAATTTCCACTGAACCTATCTCCAATTGTTTTGAACCAGTAACACCCTCGTAACTGATTCAAGAACACACACTCTTAAAAAAATCAAAATCAAATAAATAAAAGGAATCGAAAGTTCTAAGGATGTTTAGCCAGGCCACAGAATAATGCATTAGCAGGGATGTCATTCTCAGTGAGCAAGCTCTTCTCGTTATTCCAAACTCGCACGTACAGTTGCTGCCCTAGATATCGCTGAGCCCACATCGCTGACCTCAAGTTCCACATTCCTTTGTTGTCAAGAGACACCAATACTGCTGTCCAGGATAGAGGGTATACCTGCCAAGTGCCAATTTCAATGTGCCTCAGTTAATCTTCTTTATCCACACAATCACTATTGCCTTAAACTTCTTTTCGTGATTTAAGTCAACACTATAATGTTATGATTTATTGTGAATTTCAATATAAGACCTTAGTCATAATATAATTCAATTTTATTATTTTTATAAAACAAAATTGGTAACTCCTCCACCTTCCTAATAATGTCGTGTAAATGGAAAATTATTAATTTGCTTATAGTTTATTTCATTTTAGAATCGAAATTTAAGTACCTGAACGGTGTGTCTGGGAATACCATCGTCCATGTTGTAGCGTTCTTTCATGGTTTCATTCCAAACACCAGACCCGTATCTACAGAATTTTGGAGCCACAGGTAAGAATTTATTCACAAAATCTTGTGCATGACCATACATATTGTATATAGTTACTTATATTTACTAAGAGTACAAAGCTACATAACTCTATTCAATATTCATATTTGAACATTAATTAAAGTCAACCCACATGCTCATTTCCTAGAAATATGCTAATTAATTAATTTCCACAAAGAATGAAGTTAGCAAACCAAGATATTGAAGTTTTACCCGACAACGTAGGCACTGTATCCATCAAAATGCCAAGAGTGGACGATCTTCTTCTCTGTGTTTTGGAAAACAATCTCTACGAAGTCATGAAGGGTAGTGCCAATGACATATGTTCCCAGCACGGGATTGCTGTTAGTTGGTTTATCAGGAACAGAATTCAGCGCGAAGACACCAGAAATGTTGTACCAGTCGGCAAGCTTCAATGGCGTGGTTGGATCTAAATAGGAGATGCTGTTAACAGCGTAACGCAATTTGTTGTTGATCAGAGCTTGTGTGTTGGCTAAGATGATTGTCCTGACAATATTTATTTGCTTATAATGGAATGAGCCCTGAGGATTAGGCCTCGCTGCATTTGCTGTCAAGTTCAGCCTGACAAAAACAAACAACAATTTATCAATACCTGAAACACAATGAATAAAAATGATATCTATTTAGTGAAAATCTTTCTAGCTACCTGATGGTCCTTGCCTGCTTCATAGACCAGTGAACATGGTACGTTGGACCAATAGGCAATGGTAAAGACGGTGGAGTGTTTGAACCGGCATAGGCAAGAATTGCAGTGGTGTTAATGTAAGGTTTAGTGAAACGGATAGAGGCAACAATGTAGTAGTCCTTTGGATTCTCACTTAATGTGACCAAAACAGCCACGGATTGACCGGCATGAATGTCAATAGTACTGTACTTTTCTTGCAAGGTATGAGCCCCTTCTACTTCTACAAGGGTCATTACATGACCCTGGATTCTGAAATTTATTGAGGTCGCAATTCCAACATTTGAGACTCTGAACTTGTAAGTTTTACCTAGAAAAAAAGGGTTGGTACATTCAGAACTCTCACAGTTAGTTTCTGCGGTTCTAATTGTCGCATCTGAAGAGTAGTTCAAGTGTAACTTGACTAAAATTACCTGATTCACCAGTGAAAGTTGCACCTTGGGAGAGCCCATTTATAAGAAGACCGTCAGGAGTAGGAAGAGAAGTGCCATTGTCCAGGTTTTGCTGCAATCTCTGTACGAACCGGAAGTGTTTTTTTTTTTTTTGGGACAAGTTAGCACTATAGAAAGCAACATTAGTTTCAGTAAAGAAATGAGCGATAATTTCGATGTCAAACCTTGTGGTCGGTCTTGTACCAGTCACCGATAAGCAAGGTGAACTCAGCGTCAGGAATAGGGTATGGAATTGCAATCACAGATCTTGACTGGATATTGAAACCTCCAAAGCCACCGGCAGCTCTATGCAGTGCAGTAGAAGGGAAATAGGTGTATGTTCCAATCTGGTCTTTTGTCTGGAACTTGTAGGTCCAGTTGGAGTTAGGAGGGATAGGACAATTGGTCCCCATCACTCCATCTTGCCATGAAGTCTTTCTTTGTTTAATTCCATTCCTGATTAATTAGCACCAGAAAGGTCTTGCCTGTGAGTCCTTTTCACGATCTTCTACGCACAAACTATACGAAGTCTTGGTTATATAACATTGTATTGTGCACTAACCATGTTATGAGGAAAGGTTCATCCAACTTATTGATGACATTTACAATTATGTTGTCGTTAGTCACGCAATCAATAGTCGGGCCAGGAAATTGTCCATTGATAAGGATTCCCTGCAAGAAATAATTGTACAGGTACAATACGGATGAGGCTAAACATGAGGAATAGAAAGTGTAACAAATCACTAAAAATTGTGCATTAGTATGGAAGATTAGAACAAACTTGCGTGAAATATATAAACGAGTTAAGGGGTCATATTAACCTACCCTTTGACGACTACCGAGTGGAGCAATGTCTCCATACGTCACTGTCCATGTGTAATATCTGTAGGGGTCTTCAGCTTGCACACCAATGCCATTCAGCAGAGACAATAGTCCAATACAAAAACACAGGATGCTGCCCCGCCTCATCTGAATGTAATATATTCCCCCGATTCCTAGAGTCCTGTTCATGTAGACGTATGTAAAATCATCACAACTTAAGAGGAATATGATCTTCAAACTCAACTCACATTTTAATTAGAATTAGATAAGTAAAAGACATGTACCAAGGTAAGAACTGCAAAATGACTCCCTCAAAGACGCAAAGTTCCTTGGATGAGAGGATGAAGCTTACAAGTACAAGTGAACAGCAAAGGCAAACCTCTATATAAAAGAAGCGTGTCAAGATCCTGGAACCTACGCATCAAGACTCATATTTACTCCTTCACAACTCACTTTGAGCTCATAATATCATGTGCTTAACTAATTTCTTGGAAAGTAACATGACAAACAATGTCAACCCTCGTAAGTTTACTTATTTTTTAATTTTGGGAATGCAAAAAGACTAATAAAATATGAAAAGCTAATCTGAGACATGCATGGAAGAATTTGGTTTCCTGGTGGCGGTTAGAACAAAGATGCAAGGAAGCGAAAGCCACTGCGGTGGGAGCGGATGGTGACATTAATCCATTGCAACTCAATCAACTTGTTTAAATGTCAACAGATTAGTGTATGGGTTCAAGAAACCGCGTCTACGTAATTGATGCATGTGATGTTGCTTAATGCATGAGAAGTGTGACACCCAGATAATAGTATAGAAAACTTGTCCTAATTTTTAATCATGTTAGTCACATGATAAAGAAGCGAATTATATGATTGAACAAGACCAAAGACAAGCGAGGGTGGCGAGTGGATCACTTGCGTACGTCTTTTAGGGTTTCTGCAAATGTTTATTGCGATTCCTTTGACTGCATCGGTTTCATTACCATCATCTATGTTGTTATTTCGCACACTTGCCACACCCAAAATGATATGTACAGCGTCTCAGTTCAAAGAATTTAGAATGATGCGTTAACTTTTAGCTTCGTAAAATTCGTATTTGATCCAGCAAATAATTTTATTTAGTTTAATGAGATTTGATTTGTATGAATTATTTAGAATAATTTTAACAATTAAATCTCATAATTCAGATTTAATTCTCGGAATCAAGGATCTAAGTTTGAGTATTTGATGGTAGGCGTAGGTCCACGGTGAGAGTTATTTACGTACAAGAGGAAGTAAGATACTAGGATTGATGATAATATCTCATATGTCCATGTTACATTTCAAAGAAAAAGTGATAATATTATGGTTCTGCCGGATTCTGGCAGAATTGAACGTTGTCGTTTAGATCCATGGAGTCGGCTGCTTGCTGTAGTAACTTCGACGTGAATATCCCTACAAAACAAAGAAGGCTTGTCGGGGGTTGTATCTCGATTAGCCCCTCCGACGCTCAAATTAGTGTTTCACTACAATAAATCAATACAATTCGCGACGTTTTTTCAAAAAACGTCACGAATTGTTCAGAATTTTTGTGATGTTTTAAAAAACGTCACAAAAAGATTCAATTTTTTACGACGTTTTATTAAAACGTCATAAATTTGTCTTCTATTTTGTGACGTTTTATTGATAAAACGTCACAAAATAAAAATCACGACGTTTTATTCAATAAAACGTCGCTGAAATCTTATCTCAATTAAGAAAACCCCAAATTTTTTGAACCAATTTCTTCTCCTCCCGCCCTCTCTCTCTCTGTAATGCCTCTTTCTCTTTTTATAATTTCTACTGGGCGGCTTTCTCCTCTCCCTGGTTAGCCCTCCACCGACGTGATTGGACCATCGCTAATCTCACCGTCCATGACTCTGATGACACCTCCTCCCCTTGATGTAATTCACAGAAATCTCTCCGCTCCACTCTCTGCTTATCACTCTCTCTGCGTGTCTACGGGCATGTTTATTGGTCGATGCTTCATTCTATTCGATTTGATTGTGATAGTGGAATGAATTGGTTGCTCTTTTTGTGAGGAATGAAATTTGGATATTTAGCTTGTGTGATTCACCATGTGTTGTCGTGTCCATCCAGATTTGCTACTAGGGTTTCAATGAGCATATTCGAGCTCTTCCCATCTCACTCTTTGCTTCTGATTTGATTGTTCTTTTTTATTCTGTTTTAGCAGCAGCAAAAGGAGGATGAT
The DNA here is from genome assembly GCA_024752395.1 of Erythroxylum havanense. NCBI lineage: Eukaryota > Viridiplantae > Streptophyta > Magnoliopsida > Malpighiales > Erythroxylaceae > Erythroxylum > Erythroxylum havanense. The sequence goes on along the minus strand of JANTNU010000235.1, from coordinate 7,071,316 downwards.
GAGATGCTAGTCCCACACTCCAACTTTGCGGTCAGCCCTCAGCCCATGGAAGGTACGCACTCCAATTTTTATTCATAACTTGCCAGTAACCTCTGTATTATTGTGTGATAGAAAAAGGGCCACAAAAGACCTTCCTTTTTTCTTTATCACTCCAACGAGAAACCTTTTCTTGTTTATTAAAATACTGCATTCGTTTATAGTCTCACAAGAAGTTTTGGAATTTCTAATGTTTCTCTTTGATGGATTCTAGATAAATTGTGCCGAGTATACTTGTCCACTTTGGTTTTCCCCTGGGCCAAAGGCATTGATAGATAAGATCCAAGTTATCCAGTGCTTTCCGTTGTGGGAGGAAAGTTCCATGCTTGTGGAATCAAAAGCCATGACCGAGGAGTGGTTTGTTGGGGTTTCATTGTAAAGCAGAGTACTCTAGTTCCTATTGGCATTCAGGTCTTCGAGATATCTGCTGGAGATTACTTCACCTGTGAAGTTCTGGCTGACAAATCATTCCTCTCTGTTTGTTGGGTTCTTGGGTTCCCCAGCTCTCTACTTGTTGTAGTCTCATCAGGACTCTGTAAAACTACTCCCTATGCCGCTGGTTCCTACGAAATGAGCAATTACACTGCATCTTGCAAATCACCCGAGTCTCATCTTTGCTTGCCCTGCAGTAATGGTTGGTCTGTTGAAATGTACCAGAGAACTGAATGCTCTACAAATTCATATTGCCAATGCGATTACAATTGTTGCAGCTGTCATTCAACAGAATGCTTCTCAAATTGCTCTTCTTTATATTCAGATGCTGCTAGAGAAAAGAAGCATGATAGGTTTTGGTCATTTCAGTTTCCAATCATTGTAGCTGAGATTGCCTTTACTGCATTGTTAGCAATTTTTGTACCTACCACTGCTATTTTGTACATCAAGTACAGGTTAAGGAATTGTCATTGCTTAGGAAAAGAACTGAAATCCAAGAGAAACAAGGGAAATGGTTCTTCTTTCCTCAAAGAAAGTGGAAAGATCCTACCCGACATGGAAGACCTGAAGATAAGGAGAGCACAGATGTTCTCTTATGAGGAGCTTGGGAAAATGGATTCAAAGAAGAATCCATCGTGGGAAAAGGAAGTTTCTCATGTGTTTACAAAGGGGTGCTGAAGGACCAGACAGTAGTTGCAGTTAAAAAGGCTATAGTTTCTTCTGATAAACAGAAGAACTCAAGAGAATTCCACACTGAGCTTGATCTACTATCAAGACTAAACCACGTCCATTGCTTAACCTGCTTTTGAAGATCCTTAGTGGCCGGAAGGCAATAGATATGCAATACGAAGATGGAAATATAGTTGAATGGGCAGTTCCTCTAATCAAAGCAGGAGAGATATCGGCTATATTAGACCCAGTCTTGAAGTCACCATCAGACCTTGAAGCCTTGAAAAGGATAGCAAATGTGGCCTGCAAGTGTGTGAGAATGAGGGGGAAGGAGACACCATCAATGGACAAAGTTACAACAGTCTTGGATTTCACCCCTGATTTAGCAAACAATATAGGATTAGAAACAGCAACTTGGGCAGAAAGTACCGTTGTCATGTTGATATATTACATACTTATAACGTTTTGTTTATATTAATTACTGTATTATGATATATTTTGGAATTGTAATTAAATAATACATTTTCTGCTATTATGCAATTACTGCATTATGACTTTCATATTAAATTGAAGAATTATTAAATAAATAAAATTTATAAATAATATTGAATAGTTATTAAACAAATAAGATTAAAAAATTTTATTTTAAAATATAATTATTAAAATTAAAATTATTAAATTAATATGATTTTCAAAAAAATGGAAAAATAATAATAAAAACGTCAGGGAAGACATTTCGTGACGTTTTTAAAAACGTCACAGAAGACATTCCGCGACGTTTGCAAAAAAACGTCGCAGATTCTTTCACATTTTGCGACGTTTTTTAAAACGTCGCGGATTGTTCCAACTTTCAGTGACGTTTTAATAAACGTCGTGGAATGTCAGAATTTTTCGCGACGTTTTTCATAAAACGTTGCAGAAATCTTTTGCCTACACCACATTCCGCGACGTTTTTTGTGACGTTTTTTAAAACGTCGCAAATGGTATTCTGCGACGTTTTTGGACCTTTTGTGACGTTTTCAAAACGTCGCAAAAGGGGTTGCTTTCTTGTAGTGTTTCCCGATGAAGGTGAGGTCGCCGTATACAGAGAAGAATAGAATTGTGATTACGTACCTCTGTTATGGCAAAGTTGTACCTTATATACGAAGTAACAACTAGGTTTTAGTTTTTACGTGTTTGCATGGGAGACTTCCTTCTATGGATGGGCCAAGGAGGGCGTGGGCTGGACCTAGGCTTGGCATAGCCGTTAGCTATGAGACTGATCTTTGAAGAATGGACCGATCGGCCCACGGGTCGTTTTGAATGGGTCCAGGCCCAGCACGGCCGACCCGACCATAAGCCCCCCATACTCCTTGAGTCTGAGCGAAGAGAAGGGTCGGAGGAGTATGTAGAGATTTTGTAGCTCGTACGTAGGACGACTCGTAATTGGAGCGATCGGTCGGACATTGAGATGTAGCTCGTCCGCGGGATAGCTTATGAAGTGGTCGATTGGTCGGGCATTGACGTTGTAGATCGTATACGGGACGACTCGTAATTGATCCGATCGATTGGTTGGGTGTCCTAATCGGTCAGCATCGACACTTATTACACAATAGCTCGCGCTACGCAGATCGGGTGGTCATCATTAGTGAGCGTGTGGAGCATTTATTGTCGACGGCGCGTGCCCTCTGACAGCTTTTCAGAATTTGAAACGTATCGTCATTATAACCGTTGTGCAGCTGTCATGCGTGTCCTTTCAACTGTTCGCGTCGCTCCAGATTTTGAATAACGCTAATTCTTCTTGGCTCGGATTCTGCCGCGTGTCGAGCTTTGATTAGGTGTTCCTTCTACCGGCCCTCTATAAGTACTCAGAGTCGATGAGTTGCAGAGTTTTTTACCCTTTGCTTTCGTTCTCCAGCTTACACTTTGCTTTCACTTGCTCACAGCTTCCAGAGCTTTCCTCCAACAGCCGTACAAATTTCGGACCTCTTATCACTAAATAGGTACGTCCTTTTTCCTTATTTCCTCTCCTAAATTTCCTCTTGATGAGCATGTCGTCCACCGGTTCTCGAAGTGGGGTTTCTCCAAGAGATGATGTTGCCAAAAGGGCATCTGAAGTTGTGGCTGAGGCGATGGCGACGTCAAGGTTGAGCGATGTCGAAGAGATATCGACAAGAGAGCGGAAAGATGCGCTGGTCGTAAAGGAGTTGCCCAAAGGCAAATCGAGGATGACCGTAGCGGAGTTGAGTCGGTCGATTCTTAGGAATGATATCCCTCGGTCCTGGGAGCCTAGGCTGGCCTCGGGGAATGAAGGAATCCACAGCAACATAAGTGGGTGTTTTGTCATCTCTGAGAGTTTTTTCTAGGTCAGCGGCTTGAGACTTCCGTACATCCCGATCATCGATGAAGTGTGCGCTGATTATCAACTAAGGCCGAGTCAGATTCCT
>JANTNU010000235.1:7052061-7067653 GCA_024752395.1 Erythroxylum havanense | reverse complement strand
CAAGGAGGGCGTGGGCTGGACCTAGGCTTGGCATAGCCGTTAGCTATGAGACTGATCTTTGAAGAATGGACCGATCGACCCACGGGTCGTTTTGAATGGGTCCAGACCCAGCACGACCGACCCGACCATATTCTATTGAGGTTCCAAAATTCAAGTATGTCATCATTAATAATTGTCCAAATATGAAATTTTATTTTTTCAATTTATTTATTAATTTAAAATTTAAATTAATACATACGTGTAAAGATATATATGGAATTAAAGATATTAAAATTTATATAATTAATTTAATATTAGTTTACATATTAAAGGATTTTATCATTTTACTATTTATACATAACTTTATATATGTCAACTAGAAATCAAATTTCTGGAATGCAGTCGTGTTCAACGATGTACGTAAAAGTTTAACTTAAAAAAATAAATTTTCAAAGAGAAGAAAAATTAAAAAAAGATGGATGCAAAAAAAGATTAATAAATTGAAAATTTTACCATAAATATTCGTATGGAATTGTAATCCTTATTTAAGTATATATATATACTAAGGACGAATGTGATGGACGACTACGAAATTCTATCCCACCGTCCATTTCATGAAAGACTGGGATTGTTTCCTGATCACGATGTGACTTAAATAGTTATAGCCATGACTGCCATTATTTATTTATTTTTCCGACGTTCTCTTCCTACTTCTCTACTTTTCTTCTCTGTCAATGAATAGAGTCAAAGCTCTTTCCTTTCCCTTCTCTACCAAAACTCCTCGTACCCTTAAATCGGAACTATTTTTGAAAAAAAGGATCAACATTAAACATCAAAATGCTCTCAGCTGTCAAGCCAGATAGAATTGATATTAAAAAAAGAGTATAAATAGAAAAAGTTATAGAAGCATCTTCGACGAAGAGAAATGACTCGCAGAAGGAATCGTTGAAGTTTAACATAGCGCCTTCTACATGCATTTCACGGTTTGGTACTTTTACCGACTCTAATAGGATAAGAAAGAAGGTGGTGGTCAGTGGTTAATAGACAAGGCTTTAAAGGGAAAGCAAAAGCAAATGACCAACAAACAAGTCCAAGAGAGAGAAACTATGGTTGGTCATCGTAAGTCCACTTTTTACGTCGATTATGACTCCGATAATGGCTTTGAAGTTTTCAAGTTTTAGCTTTTTCACTCACCTCACTTCCTCCCGACCAAAAAATAGTATCGTTTTCCTTTCTTTGTCAGTCTTTTTTTCCTTCGGCTATGCTTTATTGATGATCTTATGTGCTTGTTTAGATTCTTTGAGAAGATAATGATAAAACCGTTTCGGATGGATTTGATTTCGCTGACCGAATCAAGTTACTTTCCAATCAATGAAGAGAGTGAATGTAGTGAGGGGCAAGAATCATGTAGCGAGAATTTTTGAAGCCCGATGAGGAATTTGCTCGAATGCTATAGTTCGTTTATCGGTTTTCATAATTTCAACATTATTTTATTTTTTAGTAACGTTAAGTAATGTGTTGGGTTTGGTATTTAAAGGTTGTTGATAGAAATTAAGATCTTTTCTATGTGTGATTATTTATTTCGGGAGACCCAAGAAGTAAAAATAATTTATGTCCTCTCTAATCTTTCTTAACTATATGGATATATGACGATTGATAGTAAATGGGGTGGCTTTCAAAGTGATGACTATTTATTGATTTATTAGCCCACTTTTTCTTTGTAATACAAGGACCTAGTGTGACAGGAGGTACAAGGAAGACAGTTCCTAGAGAAGAGCTTGAGGAGAAATAATTGGTTTCCTTGGCAAAGGTTATAGCTCTTATTTCTTCCCTGATAGCTGTTGTGAGATGAGTAACTATTATCTTTTATCACTTTTGGGTTCTGAGAAGGATGCAATTGTGAATAATTGCATAAAACTGGCGATTAGTAAGGTTAGTTTGTATATAACGCAATGGTGAAGGAACATGTGTGAGATATCTATATGGTTCTTACTCGTTTCTAAATTGCATATCTGATTGTTATTATACTTACTAAAAGTGATATTATTTTTTTTATTCTCCTGCTTCTCGTTGATTCTTTGACCTTAGCTTTAACTTTTCAGGTTTATGAGTTTTCTATGTGCAATTTCAGTTTTTTTTTGGTTCAATGATTTTGTGGGCTATTTGAAATAATGGATGATCATTTGAGTTAGATTGCATGATAATTGTTTATTAGAATGAAATCTCTGTTATTTTGTCGCCATTGACCTCTATTTCTTACTAACTTCGAGATTTAATCGTATATATTTTCGTAACCTCTATTATTTTGTTGCCAGGAACCCCTATTTCTTCCTAACTTCGAGGTTTAAATGTATATATTTTGGTTCTTTGTGTTTTGTTTCTTGTTAGTATTATTAGTTTTTAGCTTTTATGGTTGGTGATTTTGGGAGATTAATGTGGCAATGTAGTTTGGCATTGGTTAGTGCAATCATTTAACTATTTAAGTATAGTTCAGTCCAGGTCTTGGAAATTGGCAAGACTTAATATCAAATGCTCTTCCCATCATCAATCACTTTTTTCAAAGTAATATCAAATGCTCTTCCCATCATCAATCACGTTTTTCAAAGTAGGCCATAATTCACACATAAAAACTAAAGAATGTTACAATTGGGAAAAGAGATATCGAGATCCTTTATCTCAAAATTCTCTCTGTTTCCAAATTGCTCGATCTCTGCAGTGAAGAAGAACCAATAGCTGTAAAAATGGTGAGCACTGCAATTACAACTACAACTAACGAGCCAGAGCAACAGAGCAAAGAGCAGGCAAAGGAAGAGAATGTGCCAACCACCGATGACGAGGACATTGGTGTTCAAGTCGCTCCAATCGTCAAGATAAAAGAGGTTATCGTAACCATAGGAGAAGAAGAAAAGATCTGATTCTTGATCTGTGAGTAGTATCTGCATATTCATTCTTTAGACTTTGTTTTCTAGGTTTTTAATTCACATTTTGTCGCGTACAATAGGTTTTCATTTAGTTCTTAGTTAATGTCTATTTGATTGTTCTTTTTTAATCTATTTTCAAGTTCTTAACGGTTCTCTTCTTTAAAAATTTGAAGGAAGACGACACTGTATCAATTTGATAAGGAAAGAAATCTTTTCTCTCTTTATGTATATGTTTTTGTGTTTATACGCACGCGCGAGTGAGTAATTTGTTTTTTTTATTAATTTCTAATGACAATCTTTGGTTTAACTTCTGCTTAGCCGCTGCTCCTAGAAATGTTTAACTATGCTATATTTGATCTCATTTGTTTTTGTATTTTTTAATGTTTAATCTTTTGCACTCAAGATAATCAATACTATTGTGATGATTCAAGTTACAAATCAATGTGACCAATTCTTCTTCTTCTTTTTTCTAATTTTTTATTCCGCACTTCGTTGTATTATAGACTTAATATCTGTCTATGCATATTTCAGTTCTACCATCAATTAATGTGCAAGAGCATCATAAAAATGATAAATCATTCGTGTGGCATGCTACTGATTTTACTGATGGGGAATTGAAGGATGAGCCTTTCTACATCAGATTTGCTTAGCTTAAGAGTATGTCCTTCACTTTCATAGTGTCTATGTCTAGTAGTATCTCTGTATGGTCATGTCGTATAGAGTTCTTTTTCACTTTTCCCTATGATTTCTTCAGCTTTTGTTCAATGAAATTTTGTAGATATTTGTTCTATCCTCAAGTTGTTATGGGATATACTTCCCTAACATATTTAAGGTGTAATAAGTTTAATAAAAATGGTGGCATCGCTTTTCATGCATTAAGGAAATGAGAGAAAGTAGCAACAGTGTCTGTTACTCCTATTTAAAGTCGCTATCTTAGTGGCTAGATCATACGTTTCCCAAATAATGAAAATCTATGGAGAATTTGCTGAGGTGGAACATTCATTAAGACCTATTTGCATGGTAATTTTGTGGGGCTTATGGGAACTAGATCAAATGTTACATATTTCTTTTGTGTTTATTTGTCTTATCGACTTCAATTTGTCAAATCATGTTCTGAAATGAGATTAAAGGCTTATCATCTATAGTACTAAACCTTGTGCTAAGGATTTTTCTCAGTCGCATGCCTCTATATCTCATATAACTCTTTTCTAATATTTCTCATTGCAAGGTTCATTTTTTACTTTTTTTAGATTGTAAAACCTTTAGGAAGACGATTCAGGGAGTAACTAAAGATTAGGGAAAGAAAGTGGAAGGAAAAGATGCTACAGATGCTATTGGACAAACATGGTTATTGAGCTCCATACAAAAGAAAAACTAATGAGGTTATTTGATAACATTTATTAATTGGTAGCTATACTTATCATATACATATTCTACTAACTCGTGTTGGTAATAACAAGTTTGCAATGGGAAAACTCGTACAATTGATGGTTGTGCCAACTTTTTTCATAGGGATAAACACTTATATGTGAAAAAAATGAGGTTGTAATAGTTTCCTTTCTTTTATTGGACATTTGCATATACTTTCTCTAATGTTTTATTTATGAAACTATATGTATTCAGGTTGAATTTAATAAAGCTACACAGTCTTTGACCGATCCTATAGTTCCAAATGCCTGGAGGAAAATTGCTTTCAGTAAATTGGTTAAGGTAGTATTCTTGCAGTTGAGTTTATTACAGATGTGTATCTGCATATAGAAGTTTTATGATTTTCATCATCCTAGTAGTCTCATGGATATTTTCTTTTGCTTGCAGGATAATGTTGCGCTCATTGTTATTTTGGAAGCCAAATTTCGTAATCAAGGAACTAAACCCTAGACAAAGACAACTTCTCTGTGTTGTGAGTTATTTTTATTATGATCAAACTACATGGCTGATGATTTAATCATTGTATTTTTTCTTTGCAATTATACTGTGGCTTATGTTTTGTGTCGGATAAATTTCCAATAGGTATGAAATGCCTAATCACCTTCTGTAATCTTATCATAGTGTTGGCTCCCGAATTTTTTTCTTTTAATTAAGCATGATTTAAATGAATTATGAGGTTTTTGTAGAAAATTTTTTGGAGTTAATTATAATGTCAAAATTAGTAGGATTTATTGCATGGGTTAATGGAATTAAAGTGCTAAGGTAATAAAAATGTTCAAGGGTATTTTTGGAAGATCACTTAAGGTTAAAAGAACATAAGCTTATAAGGAAGGATAAAATGGACTTTTTGGGCTCATTAAGGGTAAAAAGGGGAAGAAGAATGATTGTCTTACAATTGAAGAAGAAGAAAACAAAAATTGAAGAAAGAAAAAGAGAGAGTGTCGTGGAAGGAGAGAAAAGAAGAGCAAGCTAAGCTAGGTTTCAATTTTTCCTAGTTTTAAAGACTGATTTTAAAGTTGTTCAAGAAGGGAAAAAGAAAGAGGAAGATTAGAGCTTCTATTAAAGCCAAGAAACTCATTGTCTAATGAAATCGAGTATTAATTCAGTATCTCTAAAAATTTCAATTTTTGGATGGAAGTTGAACATAGAATACTTTTTCAGCATAAGAACAATCAAAACTTTTTGGGGTATAACTTTCAGATTTCTGAACTAAATTAAATGATTTTGGTGTCATTAGAAAGTTAAGACAATGAGGAACATTTTTCTAGAATGAAGTGTTATCAAATTTCTTCATTTACCTGATCAAAATGATCATGGAAAATTGACCTGAAGGTTGGGACTTTTGGAAGAGTTTGAGTATTTAGAATTTATCTTAATGAATATGCTATATATGGGTCCTCAATTTGTATTCCTATTGAATGAGAATTTTTTTCATTAATAAAGGAAATCAAGGAAGGCAAGAGGATCAAGAGAAGAGGCATCTTTGACAAAGGTTTAAGCAAGGATTTTTAAGGTGAGTTTCATGTTTATAATTTAGTACTGAGCCATGAATGTTTTCTTTTAAAGTAAGAAAATAAAATGATTTCAAATTGCTTCATAATTGTTGCATTATTGCTTTTGAATGACTTGAGAAATTGTTATATGTTTGGTATATGAATTTGGTTGATGGAAATGCATGTGAAATATTTCATGTTCATGAACAATTGTGTTTCTAAAATATGCCTTTGCGGCAAAATATCAAGAAAAATTATGTTTTCGAAATGTTCCATTTGGGCAATCTATTTTCAAGTCATGAAATACATGTTTTGTGGATTTGTGGAAGTCTCCTAAGTTAAGTCAAGTACACTTTGACTAAAGGTTTCTCCTGCCTGCCCGCTAGTGGCATGGAGCTCCTTTAGGGACTCCCATAAGCTCACGGCTACGCAAGGCCATTATGTGGGATTGTGTTAGTTCGTTTTGTTCACGACTACAAATGACCACTTTGTGAGAATGTGTTAATTCATTCTATTTATGGACCTCTCAAACCATTTTGATGTGCTTATATATTTATGATTTTTTGAATAAGTTGATGAATGCATAAATTGTGTTGTTTGTTAATTGAATTACATGACGAGAATTTGAAAAATATGTGCTTTATAAATTCAATATGAATTTTCTATGACAAATGAATATTTTCAAGAATTTGCTTGTTTCTTTGTTATAAACTTGTTACCTACGAGCTTTAAGCTCACCCCTCTTCCGTCCTATCTTCAGGTGAAGAGAATGAGATCGAGTGATCAAGAGTCAAGGCATTGCTCCGAATTCTGCATGTTTTATATTTAAGCTAGAATTTGTAAAAACAAATCTTTAGTCATATTTTAAGGATTATTAGTTCATGTAACTTTTGTATTTTGAGATTTTGAGACATTGATGTATTGTGGCTTGAAATGTCATTAAAGCTATGTAAAACTCTTTCCTTTTGAGGTTAATGAAACATGAGTTTGTGCATGGATGAGGTTGAGTTGAAATTAAGTATACTTGAGGAAGTTATCGATTTGAGATGATAAATTTTGAATACAAATTGTTGTTACATATAAGTGAGATGTGTTATGGAAAAGAAAAATAGGAATTTGTGAAGGATGAGAATTAGTGGTAAGTAAGGAATCAAATGAGTAGATATTAGAGAGTTTTATGAAATAATATTGGTAGTTGAATTGTCATGAAATGATATTGCATTAGAGGAAATGAAATTGGGAAAAGTTAGAGTAAAAGTAAGGTTAAGATAGATGGAGAAAGCTCGGGAAGGCTCTTGAGTGAACCCTTCCCAAAAGGCGTTAGTATGGTTAATTTTTCATCTTCGTCGCGGTGAAGTCAATCTTCTCACCGCAGTGTATTTATCTCGAGAGATGCTTGGGTTTAATATGGGAACTTCACCACAACAAAGTCAAGAGTTTGTTGCGGTGAACTTTTCCTGAAGGGTCTTCGCAGAAGTTCTCATCTATTCGCCGCGGTGAAACATAAAGTTTGTCACGGTGAACCTGCCCACCGGGACCTAGGGACCCAACATTTATAGTATCAGAGCATGAAGATGAACCAACGATGGTTAAGGAGATTTCATTGGATTATACTCACGTTTTATGATTCCAAATAGTTGGACTCCGAAAATGGGGTCCAACACATTAGGAGAAATGTTGGCCCCTGAATTTTTTTCTTTTAATTAAACATGATTTAAATGAATTATGAGGTTTTGATAGATAAATTTTTTTGAGTTAATTATTATGTCAAAGTTAGTAGGATTTATTGCATGGGTTAATGAAATTAAAGTGCTAAGGTAATAAAAATATTCAAGGGTATTTTTGGAAGATCACTTAAAGTTAAAAGAACATAAGCTTATAAGAAAGGGTAAAATGGACTTTTTGGGCTCATTAAGGGTAAAAAGGGGAAGAAGAATGGTTGTCTTACAATTGAAGAAGAAAATGAAAATTGAAGAAATAAAAAGAGAGAGTGTCGTGGAAGGAGAGAAAAGAAGAGGAAGCTAAGCTAGGTTTCAATTTTATGCCTTTTGTACCAAAACATGTATGAAGAGTAAGAATTAGATATTGCACTAAACATACTTCGGTATTTTGATGATATCTTGATTTTTAGAGCTCCAAATGAAGTGATTCTTAATTCAAAATAACTAAAGACAGTAAACTACAATTGTTCTAAAGAAGTTATTTTGAAATTTTGATCCGAAGATTTCTAAAATCTGATCTGAAGTTGAAGGAATGAGTTTGATTTTGGTGGCTGAGTGGCGTGAGCATGCCACCCTTGTGAGACGCGTGTTTAGATGTCATTTAGGACGTCGGGCACATGTCTTGCAAGGGCAGGGTGTCCACACATAGCATATCCTTGTGTTCTGAATTTGAAAACCTATTTTGCTTTCATCCTACTCTAATTCAGAAGTAATTTGCTGATAATTAATTAATGACAGAAGAATTATATGTTCCTCTATTCTTAGCATCTAAAGCAAGGATTTCAGCTGAATCTTTGAGCAATCAAATAGGTTGCAGGAATTGGCACTTCTGTACTGCTACGTGAGCTGGTATTCTCTAAGAAATGTACGAGGTCAATTGGTTTTTAATAACTTGTTTTTGCATAAGTTTTATGTGTCATTGCACTTAATTGTACAATTATGTAAACTATATTGCAAATTCTATTCAAATAATCATGATATTGCTTTTTTTAGTCCCTCTAAGAAACTACTTAAAATATCTCATTTGCGCTTTTTTTTTGTTGGATAAGTGCTGCAACTTTTACCTACAAGCCTCAATGTTAAACTTACTCTGAAAATTGGGAGTGCTTGCATGAACTTGTTATGATATTGGTCTAATTTATATGAAATACAACATAACTTTTGGAAATGATACATCTTTGCAACATCAAATCTCTCTATTCTTCATAAAGTTTTACTTATGAATTGTTGTTATGAACCTGTGTAAATTTGTATATGCATTTCCCATATGTTACACAATGGTTTTGTTTTTTTGTAGTGTATTGAATAATAATTTGTCTCAACAAATATCTTCGTACTGAGCAGGCACTAAAAGATCTCAAGCTTTTGATCTTTGTAAGTCCAACTATTGTTATTATACTAATACTGTTTTATTTCATCTCGTGTAATGATTAACTTCCTTTTTATTTCTCTTTAGGAGTATATTTCACATAAACTATTGTAGCTTGCTTCTTGAGTGTTGGAATTCTATTTTGTTTTGTTAGCTAGTTTCTATTCTCTTGTCAATTCAAAGTTTTTGTTTCATTAGATTGAAAGACTAATTAAACGATTGTTGCTTCCCTTATTGATAAATGTACATACACATGCTATATTCCTTAAATGAATTGAAATGGGTTTGATGACCATTTGTATGTGATAACTTATAGGAATATTTTTATGTATTCTCCTTGCATAAGCAATGTGCCTCAAAAAGTGATTTGTGTAATGGTGCTATTTTTGTTAAAAGCTTTCAGCAAGCTTATGAATCATGCTAGATGCCTAGAGGTTTTTTTTCCCTAACTTTGTATACTTTATATTACTTGTATTTCAATTCTAATAGATTCCTTATTTTTTCATACTCATTGAACTATTCTTTCTTTTATTTAGGAGTTAGTTCATTATTCTGTTGAATTGTTTTTGACAAAATATATACAATTAAAATAGATCTTCCAGTTCCCATTGCTACCAAAATATATTACTCTCAAAAGAACAATCACCTTCGGTCAGCAATTGGTAATTTGTGCCATACAGTATCAGCTAAGGTAACAAGTGATGGTGAGTATCAATGGCAGTTATAAAGGAATTTTAGGGTCAAAGGGGTGTTTCAAACGATCAAAAAGAAGATATACTTAACAACAAGGTTATACACTGTGTTTTGTTATAGTTAATCTGATAGAAGGGAAGACCTTATAAGTAATCTTGTCACGGCCATCTTAAAGTTGTGTTATTTCAAATAGTTAAAATTAGGAAACAAATTTTCTACATAAAGTTCTTCTGGAGTACAAGGCATATATATGATTATGAGGGCATGTAACATCCCGATTCCATACAAAGGGTTTGAACCCTAGAAATTGATGCATGTGAGATCAATAAGAGAAATTAGGAAAATGCATTATATAACATACACATATACGTGAATAGTGAATTTTGCACATGAAAATGATTGTACATGCATTCATGACATTTCCTGGTATAATTTTTAACAAATGTGATTGTTATGAAAAATGTGATTTGTGTGCTTAAAAATTGAGTTGGAGAGGGTCATTTAGGTTTGAGAATTTTTAGTGAATTGTAGAAATTCTTTTTTTGAAATTTTGGGGTAATTTCTAGACTAAAAAAAATGCCAAGTGGCAGAATAATGGTTTATCGGTAGGAGAATTTTCTGTCCAATGGTAATGGAAATTTTTGAAAAATGACTTAAGGAATTATTAACAAGTTCCATTGAAAATTGTGAGAAAATTAGAATAAAAATTGGACTTAGGACACAAGAAGTGGACAAGTGGGAAGTGACATAAGTCACTTGCCAAACATGGCCTTAAGTCCACTACTTGTTTTAATTAAAAGCCTTTTCCCCTTCTTGGTTGTCATTCACGATGCTTTCATGTGTGAAGACCAAGATATTTTGTTCTCTTCCTCATTTTCATAGCTTCTTTCCTCCTTCTTTTTCGATGGTTTCTTCTTTTTGTCATTTTGTTGCCAATCTCCACCTAAAATAAATCTAGCTCTCTCATATCTTAGTTGCTCTCTTCCCTTCTCGCCATAAACCCTAATCTTTCAAGCTCAAGATGGTGAAGATCGTGAGATGGTGAAGAAGTTAGGGATTTTGAGTTTCTTGAAGATATGGAAGAATTGGAAGCTTAATTAGGTAAGAAATATGTTTTATATTATGGAATTGTAGTTAAATAAATCATTTGTGATGTTATTTACAATTAATTCCATGGAAATTGTGGTTTGAGTATATGGGTGTGAATTCTTGTTTGATTGATGATATATGATGTAGCATGTGTTGTATATAATTTGAGATGGTTTGGATTGAATTTAATGAGGTTAAATGAGTGTATAAAAACCAGAATAATTGAGTGTGTGTTGATGCTATGTTGTAGGTTAATGTTCAAGTAGAGGTGTTGACTTTGTTGTGGTTGAAATCTTGAGTGAATTGAGTGGTTATTAGTGTAGAAATGGTATGGAAGAGATAGGAAAGGTGTTAGGAAGAAAATCTGGAAATTTTGACTTGAGCATGTTTACATGATTTGCCCATAACTTCTTCTATGATTGTCCAAATGAGATGATGTTTAGTTTAAATTAATCTAGAGGTGATTGGCTATATTTCTTGTGAAGGAAGTGATGTCCAATTTTGGCTTGAAGAGTTCCAAATTTTGGCTTGAATGTGGCATTGTGTGTAGGGATGAATAGTAATTCGAGAATGGCATATTTGTGATTTGAAACTTTGGAAATTCGTCTGGGTTGATTTAGGCATATTTTGCTAGATTGGTCTTCATGAAAGTTGTAGCATTTCTTGTTATCTTTCTATCTCCACTAAGTATAGCATCTTTCGATATTAAGATTGAAAGTTATGATCTGTTGACTTTAGGATGTTAATCCAAAGATTTATGTGCCTTGTTTGTGAAAATGTCTCTAAGTAGCCTTATTGAACATTGTAGAGGAATGTCATAGCTTTTTAATGATGTATCATATGCCATTTTTGGATGTAAGAATTATAAGGTACGAATTTTTGAAGTTTGGATGTGGTTTAGTGTGAAAGTATGGGGGCAGAAGCTTTGATTGAAATTTTGACCAAATTAGAGGTTGAAATTGCTTTTAATTGCTTCATGAAAGTTGTATAATATGTTCTTCTCTTTTATTGATATAAAGAATGAAATTTTTGGACAATGGGATAGAAAGTTATGATTTTTAGAAGATTGTGTTACTGCTTAGGATAACACTTATATGGGCAGAAATTTGATTAAGATTTTGACCCTTTTAGAGGTTGGATTGACTTCCAAGTTTTTCATGAAAGTTGTAGATTGTGTTCTGATCTTTTCATTAATAAAAATTTTGGAAATTTTGGCCAATGGAATAGGAAGATATGATTTTTAGAAGATGTGTTATTGTTTAGGGTAACATTTATTGGACAGTAACTTTGATTGAGATTTTGACTCGCTTAGAGTTGGAATTTGGCTATGAGTCCTTCTTGGAAAATGTAGGGCTTTCTGTTATCTTTCCATTGATACCTAATTTGTCAATTTTCGACACTTGTGTGAAAAGTTATGTATTGGGAAAGAAGAGAGGGAAAATGGGTGAAAAAAAGAAAAAAATAAAAAGAAATCACAGCCTCGTGGCCGTGACCGTGTCGCGACGCGAGCCGTCACGATCGCGAGTTGCTCATTTTAAGCTGACTGGTGATCGCGAGCCGGCCCTTTTGGGCGAGCTGAGCCGAGCCGTGCCTGCTGGCTCACCCTCCCTTCCTCCACTCTTTTGCTTATAACTTGGCCATCCGACCTCCGATTGACCCGATTTTTGAAGTGTTGGATTCTTAAAAAACTCCTCTATCTCTCTATAGGAGTTTGTGATTTTTGAGATTAAATTAAAAATGATGATTGAATCAAAGTGAGAGGGTCGATAATAAGAATATGAATTGATTATTTTCCGGGACATACGTCAGTGTTTTGGCAATATCCGGACCTATAGAGATCCAAATTGAGTAATTTTAGTATCTATGGATTTCTAAGACATAGGGGAACATTTTTATTAAGGAGAGGTTGCCTAGGTTATCTAATGTTGACAGTCTCAATGATCGTGAACAGTATACCCGAAATATGTGTTTCAAAAAAATTGAAATATGTTTATGAGCAATAAATTGCAAGGTTAATGACTTTAGTGAGGCTTAAACCTAGGAATAAGTGAATTTGGATATGAGAATGGGTTTGTGATGATATTTGGAATAATACTGGGATTATCATGAATATGCACCGTACATATATATGCATGAATGAATGCGTAAAATTGTGCAAAATTATTAATGTGTGTGCAACGTATTGCATAAATGGGTTGTGCAGGTTAAAAATCCGCAGTCAGGCGTTTCCAGAATTTGGAAGCAAATGCTAATCTGAAGCGTACTGTGAGTAGACCGAGATGGTCTCATTTTATTTTTTATTTTATTTTGTTTCATTTTGTATAAATTGATTACTGAATGTGATTGATTATTGGGTTCCGGACAGGAGGTCCGATGATTGTGATACTGAGTTGTGATATTGAAGTTCTACTTGAATGTGAATTGGATGACCTATGTGTTTTTAATATGATTGAAAAATGTGTTTTTGAATGTGCTTTATATGTGATAAGTGTCGGACCACGGTCCGATGACAAATGAGTTTTGAATGTGAGATTGCATATGTATGAGATATGTTTCTCAACTCTACTATTGAGTGTCGGACTACGGTCCGATGACATGTGAAAGTGAGTGTATGGGATTGATGCATTTCATTGCATAAGTCTATGAAATATAATGGTTGTTGTGACCAAAGTAGCCACTGATCAGAGCTTTAATCTCAACGAGTGAAAATGAGTGTTGGACCCTAAACTTTTCTTGGAAGTTAGAACTATGGTATGTGAAATGTTGGAAGTTAAAAGTTGGAAAATGTAGTTGGAACATGTTACATTGATCATGTTTCGGTGTTTTCACCATAACTTCTTCTTTAGTTATCCAAATGAGACGATTCTTGATTTGGATTAAATTAGAGAAATAGCGCTACAAATTATCTTATGAAATTGAGTTTTAATTCGGTCTCTAAGAAAGTCAATTTTTGGATGGAAGTTGAGCACGAAATATTGTTTCAGTGTAAGGATAGTTCAGAAATGTTTGGGATATAACTGTTAGATTTTTGAACCAAATTGAAGGATTTTAGTGTCATTAGAAAATTAAGACAATAAGGAACATTTTTATAGAAGGAATTGCTATCAAATTCCTTCAATTGTTTAATGATCATTAGTTAAGAAGTTGGAAGTATAAGATGTTAGTTTTTAAAGACCAAAGGAGGGCAAAATGGGAAAGACAAGCTTAATGAAGGGTAAAAAGGGAAGAGCAGGAAAATTGTGGTCTTGAAGTAAGAAGAAGAAGAGAGAAGTGTCGTGAGAGGCCAAAGGAGAGAAGAAAAATTGTGAAATAGCAGAAGAGAAAAGGAGAGAGTCGTGGAAAGAAGAAAGGAAGAAGAGAAAAGAAGAAAAATGAGAGAAATAATCTTGTCAAGGTAAGTTTATCTTCTTCTTCTTGCTTTATTAGAGAAATAGGTTGTGTTGAGGATGAAGGGATTAGAGAGAGAATGGGTGTTGTGTTAGAAGAAGAAGATTTGAGAGAATCCATTTGATTTTTGGGTTTCTAAGCTAGGTTTTGGTTTTTCTAACCTAGATGGACTATGGGTAGGTTGGATTTGTGCTTGATTTATGTTGATTTCATTGGTTGTGATTTTTGAAGTTTTAGGGTTTTATTGAATTGGAATTGAAAAGGAGAAATTGGTTGTTTTAGGAAATCAAGAAAACCCTAATCAAGGGAAAGAGGAAAGGCACCATTGAAGTTGGATTTTCCAAGAGTACAAGTGGGTAATTTATTTATAGTTGTTGTGTAATGGGAAAAATGCCTTGTGTGTGTATGCTTAAATTTTCAAATTGTGAATTGCTATGATGTGGAAAATGCGTTGTGATGTGTTTATGTTATGTTATGCATTGAAATATGTATGATATTTTGACAAGAATTGAATTGTGAGCATGATTATGCCTTGTATGATGACATTTTGATTATGTCATGTCTTGAAATTGTATCATGACATTTTGATTAAATGGAAAGAAGAAAAAGCATGAGAATATGAAATCATGAATGATTGAATTGAGCATGAAAATTGATTGTGTTTGGGCGAGAGAGGAACCGTTTTGTAGTCACATGCACGTCGACGTAAAGCCTTCTCCCAACTGCCCGCTTGTGGCCCACGAGATCCGAAAATGGACTCGTTTTGTTCACAGTGTAAACTTCGGTTTCTCCATTTTGTTTCACGTAACCCTCGAACCATTTGATTGTGCATTTGCATTTCGACTTGCTATGTTATGATGCAAATTGTGTTTTTTGCTTGAATGTCAAAATTACACCAAATATATTTAATGTGATGATTTATATGATTTATGAGTTATGAATGTTGAACTTGCATCAATGGATCAAGATAAGATGTGCATGCTTATATGGGCATTCGAATATGTTTGATTGTGTGGCTCATCGCCAATGGCTATAAATAGTTTAGCCACTGAGCTGTGTAGCTCAACCCAATATTTTCCCACTCCTCAGGTGCAGAACGGGAAGATTAGCGATCCTTGCAAGGCCATTGGACAACTTCGAGATAGTTAGCTTTTGTATTAAGCTAGTTCGAACACTTCTGTATAGCTTTTGAAGCATGCCAAACTTTGAGCATCCATTTGTAATTGTTTTAAAGTTGTGATATGTAAATTGTCATGTAATAAAGCTTGTTCTTATATTTGCTTTTCTTGGTAATAAGATTGTGAATTTGAGGATTTCATTTTGTGTATGATTTTGTCATATTTTCAAGTGAGTATGTTGGCAGTGAAAGTGGATTGTGTGTATATATATGATTCTTCGTTGAGATTGAGAATTGTAGGTTGTCTTAGAATAACATGTTAGAGAGGTTTTATGGGATGAATCATTTGAAGTGAGATTCAAGAGTTAATGAAAAGTAGTTAGTGGTGGAATTGA
>JANTNU010000235.1:7032681-7051961 GCA_024752395.1 Erythroxylum havanense | reverse complement strand
TCTCTACAGAACTATCAGTACAGAATTTTAAACAATCAAAGATTGAGGAACCAACTAGGTTACTCACCTGTAACTTCCGAGCTATTGTCTGGAAGTCCCAACAATGCCCGTGGAATGTCGTTTCTACGGTGCCTCTATAACAGTCAAATAATTTCTCATTACTAAATGCACAATCAGAATAATTCAATGATGCACATGTCTTAAATAAAAGATGTACGATACATGTTCATGACCTTCCCGGTGATAATCCACAATTTCCTCTTTCTTTTGTGTCGAAACCAACTTTTCATTCTATATACACTATAACATTTAGACAATACCCTTAATTCTCAAGAAAGACCTCAAAGTCAAAATTACTATTCATTTGATCAAATTCACCCATTATACTAAGTTTCTAAAACCCCAAAAGCATTTCATTTAATTCAGAAATCTCTCAATTTTACTCCAAGTATCGAGAAACAACCTTTAGGTTGTAATAAAAATCTAAACCCAACTTTCATTCACAAATTGAGATCTTAAAAACTTGAATTCAAACTTTCTTTCTTCACCTCAATTGTAGACCTCTTTCTCTAATTCATAACGAATTAAACATCACTTCATTTGGAGGTCTACATCATCAGTTATGACTCAAAAACTAAACTAACTCAGTTTAGAAAATCAGCCTCGTCGCGACGAGTAATTAACCGCTCGTCACGACGAGGCCCTCACACACGTCGCGACGTGCGGGTTCTTGTTCGTCTTCTCCGACCTTTTTTCACATTTTCTCTCTAAAATCAGTCATAACTCAACACAACTACCCCAATCTTTCTCATTTAAACCCATCAATGCATTTAACTAACAAATAAATAACATAAAAGCCATTTACTTACCAAATCAAGCTTCCAACTCTTCAACACCCGAAAACTCTCTAAGCCTTTAACACATACGTCTCTCTCCCAAAACCACACAAAACTTCATCATCTTTAGCATTTAAGCTTGGCTTTGCACAACAAAGAAGGAGCAAGCAAGAGTCTTGAAGAGGGGATCGAAAATCAACAATGGAAGAAGATGAAGATATGCCCTAAGTGAAGGAAATTTGTAATTGTCAAATAGCTTTTAGTGATTTCTCAAAGGACATCGAAAACTTAGGGCATTTTGAAGACCTAATAAGTTTTCATCACTAGCATTTGCTATTTGTCATTTCCTCAAATAATTAAAATTCTTTCTCTTTTCAAAATCATTTCTAGTCTAATTCGTCTTCAAATTCCAATGGCTCCCCAAATTAAAATTCCTAAAATCATATATCTAATTTTCCATGGCCATTGGACAGTTATCTCAGTACTATACAGTCAATCAGTCCGTCACTAGGAAAATTTTCCAGTCTGGACTTTTTCTCCCGAATTTTTCAGAAAAATTGATAAAGGTAACTAACAACCGAGAATCACTCCTAGAACATTTCAATTCAGATTTCCAGACATAATTATCTCAGAATTCACAAACAAATCAGATTCACACATAAATACCGGGAATTGTCATGAATGCATGTACATATAAGTGCATGTGCAAAATGTCTCATTCCTCTAAAATTAAAGGCCAAATGTATGCTCATATCAAAATATGCAATGTGACCTACTAGTTCGTCCCAATCTACCAATTTACCCTTCCTATCAGTGATGAGATGTTACAATCCCCTATCATCACTACTCGTGAAAGTAAACCACACCCAATAGTATGACCGCCTCATAGTAACATGAACAAAGGATTTTCTTAATAGTATTTGATAATAAAGGATGAAAAAATAATTCAAGTGAGTGAAATAACAACGAACATAACAAAGATACTTGAGAAAGAAAACAACTTCCCTAAAAAAGTAACTTCGTTAACCAAAGAATAAGAAATTGTACATCAAGAGAATTTGTTGTGAAGCTTCAATATCATCATTGAAACATCCCACACACAGTAGCTGAAAAGTCACCAATGAAACAAACATATTTCCACCGAAAACGTTACAAACTATGAAGCTGCGAAAACATTAAGACTGCTGGAAAATTTTCACACAAAAACCACTATCATTGATAGCCCAAAAATTTCCTCACAAAAGACAAAAAACATAGCTCCCCAATCTAGAAAAATCACCAATAAAATAAACGTTTCTTTACTGAAACATTGTAAACAACGGAGCTGTAAAATTCACGACGCCTGTTGGAATTTTATGCACAATACCTTCACTTACAAATCACAACCGACAGCCACACTAGTAACACTCCTTCAATAGTAGATAGAACCATAAGAATCACACAAACTTCAAGGGAAAACACAGCTATCGAGTCTCCCAATCAATAACAAAGATAGCCCTCACAAGTCGTTCAAAACTAGAGAAAAATACAACTGCCAAAATAAAAAACATCAATGATTACACAACCCACTGTTATCGTTGAAGAGAAATGGAGAATACCTAGCAAAAGTCACACACAAAGACCAACTCTGCAGCACTCAATGGTTAATCAACAACAGAGGAGTATATAGCTACAGAAAAAACTAAAAGCCACCCTCAATTAACGTTTAAGAATAAAAGAAAACACAGCTGAATCTCCCCATAAACCCCATCAACAACAATAGCCCAAAGAACACACATGGCAGAAGACAAATTTAGCTTGGGTCACGTGATTCCCCAAGAAGTTTTCACCAAATAGAGTTCTATTTGTATACAATCTGGTACTAAATATTATCCAAGATGTCTTTAAGATATCAACCTCCAAGGCATACAATTTTTTTTATTAATTCACAAAAAAATGATAATTCCTAAGTCACAATCCAACTATAACTAACCAAACAAAGCTCCAAGGAATATGTTATCCTATCTTGACCAGTATTTAAAACTAGTCAATATTATCTTAAAATTTCAATTATCAAATAATGTCAAAATTAAATAATAAGATATCAACATATATCTTAACAAAAGTTAATCATCACTTTTAAATGATGGGAATATATTGTTCTTTAAATTGTATGCTCTAAAAATTTCATGTAGTTTTTAGACTCTTATAACATTAAGTTAGTAGCGTGTGAAATCCATATTCCCTTCAGAATTTACTCCTTAATTTTTCCCAACATGTGAATTTCTCTTCCATTTTTCGTCTACCGTGTTTGTTTGTTTCATATGTCAAAAGAAACCCTTAACACAACCTACATAAATTGTAATGCTATTTAACCATCTGAAGGTTTCTTTTTTCCTTTTCGGAGACTCTTTCCTATGTCATCTTATTTATAATCTCAACATCGTTGATGCAGATCTATTTTTGAGCTCATTCAAGGTAGGCTTTAGTTTGAGCCCTATATAGCGAAAAGGAAACACCACCAACAGTTTTCTTTCCCATGACCATAGAGATTGAAGTTTCATGTCAAGATCTATTGTAAAGTTGTTTAATAATTTTTAAGGGTATATGCAAATGGCCTTATCACTAGTTGGTCAAATATGTAGAAGTTGTAGAGAATTTATTATACATATAGATATAATCACTATAAGGATTTTGAGGTGTACCTTATTTTGTGTTGTAGATTGGATTAGGATGAATTTATCTATTAGATTATTTTTCTATTTTTATCTTTATGATGGTTTTATCTAAATAAATGCCTAAGAATAAGGAATATAGTTGAGTTTTTGTTAAACTCTAACTCTAGACTCTAGCTCTATTTAAAGAGCTTTACAGTGGAAGTTTAATATTATTATACATATAACTTCTTGTCTCCAATTTCATAAATAAATTTATGCTCTAATAACAACAAAAATACAACAGCGTTTATATCCTTTGCCAATAGTTTCTTTGGTAATTCCTTTTCATATAGCATACGCCTTGATATTTCTATAACACTTCAATTTTTCTCTTAATTACATCATTCTGTTGTGGGATGTAAGGTGTAATAAGTTGGTGTTCAATACTAGTTTCTTCACAAAATCTGTCAAAAACTTTATTTGTATATTCTTTCCCATTTTTAGATCTTATTATATGGAACCTACAACTACTTTGATTTTCCAAAAAGGCTCTGTATTTCCAGAATATATCAAAAACCTTAGATTTGGATTTAAACAAATAAATCCAATAAAATATGGTAAAATCATCAATAAATGTAATATAGTATTTATTACCATTTAAAGACAATGTTTTCTGAGGTCTTTCAACATTTGTGTGCACTATCTGTCACTTGTATGTTGCTCTTCATGTTGTTTAAGGGAATGATTTTCTAACTTGCTTTCCATATTAACAAGCCACACAATCAACTAAATTGTCTTCAAGTAATGGTACACCTCTGACCAAGGCATGTTTTTGCATGTAGAGAAGTCCAGCATGATGGAAATGTCCAAGCCTCTTGTGTCATAATTCAACATTGCTCACAATGCTTAAAAAAGCTATTTACTCCTCCTCCATCAGATTTAGGGTATAACTTTTAGGTATCATTTTCACCTTAAATACATCTTCGCCTTTCACATATGTGATCAAGCACCATTTGTCTTTAAATATGATTTTGAAGCCTTTTTCAACTAGTTGTGCAACACTAAGCAAATTTTGTCTATCAAACACATATAAAATATCTATGATATTCTTCAAACTTGTCATACTCTCAATAGCTACAATTCCTTTTCCCTTGATTGAGATAAAATCACCATCTCCAATTTTCACCTTGGAAACAACGATTTTATCAAGCTCTTTAAATAGGCTCTGCTCATTGGTCATATGGTTTGTGTAACCGCTGCCTATCAGCTAAGAATCATTGTAATTGTTACTTGTGGCAAAGCATGTGGTAATAAAGAGTTAGTCCTCTTGGTTTTGCTCTATGGACACCTTTGTTTCATCAAGTTAACACTTACAAATCCATTCTATATGCCCCATATTACCATACTTTTTGCACTTGACATCAAGCCTCCACCAACATTTTCTTAGAGGCCGATTTGTCTTTTTGTGGTGTGGACAAGATGGAAAAGCCTCATCTTGCTATTTGTTGGAGCCTTCAAGTTTTTTGTTATTTTTCCTCTTGTTATTCTTTTTGTCTTTGCTCCTCCTAGGTTTTGTGATTTTATACGAAAAGCACCTTATACTACCTCCTCTTGTCTCATAATTATTCTCTACTCTAGTGCCTGCAAAACACTTTCTAATTCTCTTAAAGAAATGTTTGACAAATCTTTAGATTCTTATTTCAAGTATAGTGACACGAATTTTTTGCATAATTCTTTTATCATGAAAATCCTTGCTGAGAAGTTGTACCTTATTAACAATGCTTAGCAACCTTTCAACATAGCCTTCAATAGTTTATGTCTCTTTTATGCGCTTCATCTCAAATTCTCTGATCAAGTTAAGGACTTGCATACCTTTGGTTCTTTCATTTCCTTGACATTCAGATTTGAGATAATCTCAAATATCTTTAGCAAAATATAGATTTATAATTTAAAAAAAATCACACTTGACACAACTAAAAAAGACAAGCTTTCACTTTTGACTTCTTTGTCTTCAGTTGCGTCGTTGTAAGATTTTCAAATAATTGAAACACTTTATAGTCTTCCTCTACAGCCTTCCAAAGATCCAAAGCTTCAAAGATAGTTGTCACCATCAAAAAATGGTGGTGCAATAGTTATGGATGTTGTATCATCCTCCATTATGGTTTCACTAAACTCACAGATCCCTCAAGAAGAAGGATCTGATATCAATTTGTTGTTATAAGGGCAGAAATTTATTTTATGAAATTGGAGATAAGAAGTTGTACGAAGGATAAACAACATAAGACTTGAAGGCTCCAACAAGCAAGAGGATGAGGCTTTTCCACCTTTTCACACTGAAAAAAGACAATCACCCCCAAAGAAAATGTTGGTGAGTCTATAGAACCAAACTTAATGCAAATGGTTCTATAAATAAATACAAGGCTAGATTAGTGGTAAAGGGATATGCTCAAGTATTTGGGGTAGATTTTTCATAAACATTTGCTCCAATTGCATGCCTTGATGTGATTAGAATGTTGTTAGCCTTGACTATGCATAAAGGATGGAAAGTTTACTATTTAGATGTAAAATTTGCTTTCTTGAATGGTTATATACAGGAGTAGATATTTGTGGAGCAACTAGAAGGATTTCAAGTCAAAGGACATGAGGAGAAGGTCTATAAGTTTAAAAAGGCCTTGTACATTTTTAAACAGACCTCTAAAGCCTGTACAATAAAATTTATGATCATATTCAAAACCTTGGATTCATTAAAATTTTAAGTGAAGCTACATTATATACAAAGCAAACATACGCTACATTAATGATAGTTTCTATTTATGTTGATGATTTGTTTATATGAGGAAATGATGAGAAGCTAATAAAGGAGTGTATTTGAGATGACTGATCTTGGCTTAATGACTTTTTTGTGGGAATGGAGGTAAAGCAAGATAAAGATGGGGACTTCATATGCCAAAGGAAGAATGCAAGAGAAATACTTAAAAATTTTCATATGTAGGATTGCAAAAGCACCACTATGCCAATGAACTAGAAGGAAAAGTTCAGCAAAGATGATGGTGCTGATAAAGTGGATTAACATCATTATAGAAGCCTAAGTGGCAGTCACTGCTATTGTAAATATGAGGCAGGTCACTATTTTAGCTTTGGCTTAGGGGTGTTTTCATGATGTTCAAAGAAACAAGATGGTGCGGCTCAACACATTTAAGGCAGAATATGTGGCAGTCACTGCTATTGTAAATCGAACAATTTGGCTCAAAAATATCCTTACAGATTTATATATGGAGCAAAATGAGCCAACTCAGATTTGATAACCATTTTAAGATTTTCTTAAGGAAAGTGCGGAGAGAAGGTGAAATATGTCTACTTTATTGCAGGATTGATGATCAACATGTCCTAACAAATGCACTTTTAAAAGCCAGATTTGAAGAATTGATAAGCAATCTAGGAGTCTAGAACTATTAAGATAAAGAGGAGTGTTGAAAATTACCTAAATATCTATAGATTGGAATAGTATGACTTTATCTTTTGGATTATTTTTCTGTTTTTATGTTTAGGATAGACTTTATGCAACATTTCATTTGCGTTCTTGATGATGAATACAACATGAAGTTATCATGAACTTGTTCAAACCACAACCTATATAGATACCATATGGCCTTTTAGCATTCTCCAAGCAAGACCTTCTAAAATGTGCACAAACATTTATATCTAAACCAAGAATACCAATAGAATTGCGATTTAAAATTTGACTGATGTACAATAAACATGTAAATGATCAATTAAACCCGCCTTTTGTTTTCCTCTCCTATTGTTCTGTTTTCCTCCATAGTCATACCCTTATGACTCAGAAGACATATTACATTTGACTAGCCGGCCATTCTACTGATGGCGTCCAATGGCTTTGCCACAATGTAGAGCATTGGAAGGAATGTCGTATTCATTAGCAAAGCTTTTAACTTGAGTCCAGACCCTTAGGTATAATTGTTGCCCTAGATACTGCCTTTCCCATAATGCAGACCGCATGTTCCACATACCTTGGTTGTCCAGCGAGACCAATATGGTGGACCATGAGTTTGGATATACCTGCAAGGAAATAATGCATGAATCACAAGCTATAAAATGTTGTTGGCGTATGGAAGGAATCGTTTATGCCGGATCCTTGGCTGATGGGAATATTATGTTACAATTTACAAAAGTATCTCATTTACCTGAACAGTATGTCTGGTAAGGGCATCAACTAAGTTGTAAGTTCTTCTCTTGGCTTGTGTCCATTGTCCAAAACCAAAACTGTGCATGTTCAAAGTTAAATGTTAAGAGCTCATTAGACTCGCAATAAGTGGATGTAACAGAACATGTCTACTTACCCAACAACCCAGAAGTCATAACCATCAAGATGCCAGGATTGAATG
Source organism: Erythroxylum havanense (assembly GCA_024752395.1). Taxonomy (NCBI): domain Eukaryota; kingdom Viridiplantae; phylum Streptophyta; class Magnoliopsida; order Malpighiales; family Erythroxylaceae; genus Erythroxylum; species Erythroxylum havanense. The sequence goes on along the minus strand of JANTNU010000235.1, from coordinate 7,044,086 downwards.
GTGTTCTCATTGTTCTGGAAAACAACTTCTATAAAATCATGGAGGTTGGTGGGGATAACGGAGGTGGATATGTATGCAGGACCATCTGAGGGAAGACCTTGAATGGAGTTCATGGTGAAGACTCCTTGGATGTTGAAGTGATCAGCAAGTTTTAGTGGGGTATCTGGATTAATATAGGAAACCCTGTTGACTGCATATCGCTGCTTCCCATTTATTAAAGGTGCTGAATTTCCCAACACAAACGTTTTAGTGATTGCTATCTTTCCATAATGGTACGAACCCTGAGGATTTGGCCTAGCTGCATTTGCTGTCAAATTCCACCTTCAAGGGAAAAAAAAAAGGATAAAATTATGAACACAAATCAGCAACCATATAAAAATATCTGAGTCACATCTCATCAAAAGCATCAATTTCAATTGTAATCAATACCTGAAAGTTCTAGCTTGCTTCATCGACCAGTGCACTTGGTAAGTAGGACCAACAGGCAGGGGTCCAGAGGCTGGGACCTTAGAGTTGGAGTAATGCAACACTGCAGATGCTGTGAGAACTTGCTTGGTGAAACGTGTTGAAGCAACAATGTAGTAATCTTTTGGAGCCTGATTTAGGGTAACTAAGACAGCTACAGATTGGCCAACATGCACATCAAGGGAGTCATAAATGTTCTGAATAGTGTGAGATCCTTCAACCTCCACTAGCTTCATTGTGTGGCCCTGGATCCTGAAGTTCAGTGAGGTAGATAATCCTACATTTGAGATCCTGAACATGTAGGTTTTACCTGAAGGGCAAAGAAGATGTTGGTAAAAAAACACAAGTAACTAACATAAAGTTCTTCATACGTTGGATATTGGGATTATTAATATGATAAATTTTCTAGCATTGACCTTGATCACCAGTGAAGGTAGTGTGAGTCTGGCCGTTAATTATAAGTCCATCTGGGAATGGGAGAGATTTTCCAGAGTCCAAAAATGTCTGCAGTGTCTGCAAATATCAAGACAGCTTAAGGTGAACGTCAGGGATATAACAAAGTGGTTAAGTGATACGTAGAACCAATGACTTTATCCAGCCAAAAGAAGAACCAAATAGCTTAATGAGCTTCTACTGAAAGTGTCTGATAATTTGGACTCAAAATATTGGAAAATTTAGATTGACATCTCAGAATGGAAATTATAAATTCCAATTCCAGGATCAAGTCCAACACTGATTGCCAAATGCAAACTTTTTTTTCAAAGATAAAAGGCGTTCAATTACAGCTCAAAGTTATCTCACAGTTTTAACAAAAATCAGTTCTGCTCATAATATACACAGTTTAGACATCCTGTAGCATTTTTGCAGTTGCTGGAGCTGCTTCCATGTTTCGCATAACTATAAAATTCCAGTGAGGCCTAAAGTTCAAAAGTTAAACATAGAAATCATATCTAATGTGCCATAAAAGATGTAGCGAACCAATCGAACATCTAGCCAAAACACAAAGTAGCGTTGTGTATCCAAGAAACAAATTGAAAAATTTTATGAGCAAGAAGTTGTTCATCTCTTCCTTACCTTGTGACTTTTCTTGTACCAATCTCCTATGAGCAGAGTAAAATCTCCATTAGGCAATGGATATGGAACTGGGATCCGAGGCCTTGCGTAGATATTGATTGCTCCATATCCTCCAGCAGCTTTGTGAAATTGTGTGGAAGGGAAGTAAGTGAAGGTTCCAATCTGATCCTTGACTTGGAATTTGTAGGTGTAATTAGAGTTCGGGGGAATGGGACAATTGGTTCCCAGCACTCCATCTTGCCATGAGTTTTTCCTTTGTTTAATGCCATTCCTGGTTGTGACAATATGGTCAAAAGAATGTCTCGCTTAGAATTTGAAATCCAATTGATCAGTAGGCATTGGAAGTTCCTACTTAGCAAATTTCATCGATAAAAACACAAGCAAGAATCAAATGCAGGAACTTCGTTAGAAATTTATAAGTGCATAATGCAGGGGAATGATATAAAGCAAGAATCTTTCTGGGTTCGTTTCAGCAAGCTTATAGGAAGCAACTCTAAAGCAGCAGTTTACTAGGCACTGTATGAACTCATTTACGTTTTATTCTCATAACCAAAACCGAAAGGAAAAGAAAAGATTCTCAACATTTTCTGAATAGGTTCTATGGGAGCTTTCCACATTATTGAAAGGTAAATGGAATCTAAAAGTAACATGAATAAGGAGCGATGAACTTCCACAGGCCCGTTTCTAAGCAGAACAAAGTGAGCAACGTTAAAAAACACGAACTTTACCATGTTAAAAGGAAAGGCTTGTCGAGCTTGTTGATGAGATTGAGGATAATGTTGTTGTTAGTCACCACATCAAGTCTAGGACCAGGAAACTGGCCATTGATTAGGATCACCTTCACAAAACAAAAGCCACAACTTCAGCTTCCAAGAACTAGACACCCTCCTAGGCGCACGATTCAAGAACATATCCCACACCAAAATGACAATTTACCTGTTGGCGCACACCAAGAGGAGAAATATACCCGTAAGTCACGGTCCAGGTATAGAACCTGTACGGGTCATCTGCATTGGCCACGTTAACATTCAAAGCAGCCAAAACTCCACAGAACAAGTACAAAAAGATTGCTTGTTTGCCCATTTAGATCTTCGAAAATGGGACTTGACCAAGGTACTAAATGCAGCAACAAAACAAAGCCAGAGATCACTCTGAAAGATTCACTCAGACTCCTTGCAGGAAAAAAAGGGAATGACAGATTACCCTATCTGTAGTCTTTACGACACCTTCGTGATCTCTTAAGAGTAGTTCAGGGACCGGTGGTGCTTAAATAAGGAGAAGGCGCGAAAACTAACTGAAGTACTAAACTGGGTTAGTGTAAAAGGTGCATGCTTGTATTTTGTACAAAATGAACTCTATTTCCACTTTATAACAAAAGCATATCGACTAGATGTTCTTAATTGAGATGATGTTCGGCGCACTTCACGCGTTAACGCGTTATGATAGTTGTTTCCGGCCAAAGCTGTTTCATTTCTTTTAAGAGAAAGGTGGAGCCTTGCTGCTGCCAGCTATAATTTGGAGAAAACCTTTGACCCTCTAATTGCGCTTGCCTTTTCTTTCAGTTTCACTTTAGAAAATCATTTCTTGCAAAATTCCAATCTTCTTTTACCCGTCAATTTTCTTCTTTATTTTTAATGGTTTTCTTTTCTCAGTTCTTGATTTTACCTTTATCATTTTTTTTTTTGATTATGTGTTTTGATCTCTTCTTATTATATAATTGAATCTCAACCAGCTTTAGCATGTTACGGGATTGGGCAGTGTTTTGGAGTTAGACGTCAAGCGTATTGATTGCGTCATCCTATCACCACTCATGCCAATCCCTCACTCAAGAGATGGAACTCTTTGGAGTAATGCTTTTGTTACTTGTTTTAACTTGCAACAATTCCTAGAGAAGAACATCACCATATTGAATATGCCAACTAAGGTGTACAGCCATAGGATAAGATTTTTTTTGTCTAATTTTATAATATTTTATTGTATCCAGTGAATCTCAGATATTTATTTATGTGGGATCTATACAGGATCAACATAAATAAATGATTTAAATTTATTGGACACAATAAGATATCATAAAATTGGACAAAAAATCTGGACTCGTACAGCCACCCTGTGCCCATAATTGTGTTAAAAAACAAAAAACAATTGCCCAAGTCAACTTACTGGCCATTATTCAATAAGCTACGGCTTGTGTGTGTTTGTAGTTATAACAGACGGAGGAGACTTCCTCAGTTCCTGTTACCCAAGCAATGACATGCACGTTCCATTCTAGGAAGGTACGTACACTAGAATGAGAGAAGACCCGTAATAGAAACTGAGAGAGAAGGTTCGTCAATGATGAGCCCCCATGTGACCAGTCGGTGAAAAATATACCTAGCACTCGATGTTAGTGGGCGCCACACGTAAATGACATTGGGCGTGACAGCGAAAAGAAAACTGTCGTGATTGAATTCGAATCCAAAGCTTTTTCACAGATTAGCGGTTGCCATGAAAGTGCACATTGTATTCCTGTGAAGGTGCCGGTAATTAGGGTCACATTTGGTCGAAGAATTCTGAAGAACATCTTGTTCAATTGTTTCACATTCCAAGGGGAATAGGAATACTACACATTACTGCGTCCACTACCATGCTTACGGCAAGGTTTAGAACATCTGATTGAACGATAGCTCTGCTACTTCTCCTGAAAGAGAACCATTTATATATAACACATGGTTCTAGAGCAACGTTAACACAAAAAAAATGTACCAAGTATAATCTTTGGTAGATCCTTGTTACTTGAAAAGACTGTCACAACTTACCAAGTAGGTTACCTCCTGCATGCAATGTGGAAATGTCCTTGTTAAATTAGTTTGGTATATATAGTCCAAAAATAATTAGATAAATTTAATTTAATCATACTTAATAGTTTGAAATTCAATGTATTTAAATTAATAAAATTTTTGAGAGAATTATTTATAATAAATTAGTTTGAATATGAAGTATGTCAATCTAGTGTTAATAAATCAAATAAAACTTAATTTCAATCGAACTTGATTGTTTTTAAAATAGACTCATTTTCAACCTTAATGTGTTTGCACGAACATAGATCTGAGCTTTAATCTTCATTGATTTGGCAGTATCAAATTGAAAAAACCTGGACTTGTATTGGAAAAAGCACGCAGGGTAAGTAGTTATGGCTTTCGATATGATGTTTAATGCTAAAGTTAATTTCACTGCGATTGAAATTATGGAGGTATTAATTGATGTTTTAATTATAATACAATATAATTATTACTAGGAAGTTTATCATTTTAACTAAAAGCAATATGAGACAAGATGAAGTCATAAATTAAAGAAAATAACTGAAGAAGTTGATAAAGAGAAGTTGAAATTTTTAACCATCGAAATAAAGATCAAACTCAAAACAAAAGAATATCAAGACTTATCAAGCTCATTCTTTTAGTTTACAATATTAATTGTAATCTAGTTTGATCACGTTGAGCTTTTAAAAGCTCACTATACATAAACATTTCATTTTACATTATTGCATGAGTCTTATTATTCATTAAGAGAAATTGAAACTTTTTGTTTTAATATAAAAGTTTCTTGATCTTTCAAACAAACTTTAAGGAATATTTTGAGAAGTATTTAAATTATTATTACATTAAATAAATTGAGTTTAAGCATTTCAAATTATTAATCATGTCTTTAAGGTGATTGTTCTACCTATATGGATTAGTGGTTGACCAAAAATTCTTAAATTTGATATACCAAAGGTCAACCCAAATGATAACGGGCCACCATTTGGCAGTATATTTCTGAATCATCGCCAAATGATATATATCTTCCCAATTAATCCTAAATGACGTTTTGTTTAACAACAAACTACGCCTTGTTCTACTAGGTTATTAACACCAAGACGAAACTCTCTTCATTTTCATGTTAGCAATTGTATTTCCTCTTGGTTCACCTTCGAAGAAGTGTCGTATCCTTTATTATGGTCATGTCCTGTATTGTGGTCGTCACTGTTGAAGAAGCATCATGTCCTATGTTGGTACTATTCTTCTTTTTTGTTTTCAAGAACCCTTATTATGTTGTGCTCTATTTTTCTGTTATATTTTGGAGTTTGTGTGGGATTTGTGTTCTCCTTGTGATGTATGAGTTTTTGTTTGTGTTCTTGTTTAGAAGATGGTAAATTGTGTTTTTAGTTGGATGTGTATGGGTTGATTTTTTTCCCACCTTCCATGCTTGTTTGAGGAAATCCTGCTAACTGTTTGATGAAAGGTCTGTTAAAGAATCAAGGCCAATTCAATAAGGGAGGTTTATGTACATATTTACCATATGATTCTTTTTACAATAAATCTTTACCACTTATAGTATACATAAGTATAAGTCAAAAGGACTTTATTTCAACATGTAATGAAGCTATGATTACACATAAGAATTATAGATAAATTGATTAGAAAGAGAAATATTAGCAAGGCATCTAAACATATATAGGTAACAAATTTATAAGTTAGAACCACGATATTCAACTCACTTGGGAATGGTTAATTGCTTCATATGAAAAAAAAATGGACTTACTTTGGGTTTTCTAGCTAGCTACTACCTTTCTTACTTTTTCTTTTTTGGTTCTTTTTTATTAATAGATATAAAAATAAACAAAATATTTTGAACCATAATACAATAGATAAGAATGTTTAAATAGAGATTTGGCTTGTACTATAGTTATAAAATAAAAGAAAAAGGTTATGTCTTAAAAGAGATAACTAGAGATGTAAAATTGGGGTGGATTTTTAAGTTAAAGATTGTAAAACAATGAAAGTTTTTTTTCGTTCTTATAACCTTTTTATTCTTATATATGCATATATTGATTAGGACTTAAAATGTTCCAAGCAATTTCTAGAGAAATATTCTAATATAAGACAATACACTTCAAAGGAAATACATATTTATATATATGCTTCAATCTTTTATGGCTCAAAATCTTAAATTTTATTTCAAATCACTCTAACTTTGGACGATGCCTTATCATTTGATCATCAAAATTTTTAAAAGTGTATAATGCTAGTTAATTTAACGTTTCCACGTATTTTTCCTCTTATTATTAAAAGACTAGATCTTTTAACATACACACATTTCAATTTATTCATAATATAGTTGATGAAATCATATAATGGATTAGCGGAATGTCAATGTGATGACAAGTTTCTGATGATAGAAATGAACTTCGCTGAGACGAATGTGACAAAATTCTCCCTAGTAAAGAATAAATCGATGCATAACATATCTCCTCATCAACGCTAATCACACCTTGCTTTCTATGGCTGATCTTCTTCTTCAAGGTTTTTAGTGTCATTCGAATTACCTCTCTTTTTATTATCTGTATCTCATTTTCTGTTACGAAGCTATCAGATGAATTATATATACTATGTGTTATATAAAGCTTCCTTGAATCTTCAAGAGAAAATAGATGAAAATGGAGGCGATGGCAACGTCCCGATGGTCCATACACGATTAGGGAAATCAGTTCTTTTGAAGCAGTTGTCGATTCCAAAAACTATGTTTGTTTAATCAGGTATGCATGTGTTTGAATTTGAGTTCCTTATATGCTTTGACTTAATTATCTATTTAAGTTCTATACTATTTGTTTCTTAGGTGAAAAATATCGTACAAGTGATTCATCTAATTCAGTGATTCATATTGCATCTAGGGATTTGTTAACTGTATTTTCTGCTAGTTTAGTTAAAGTCAAGAAGTTGAAGGAAGAAGATATCAATAAACCAACACCCGAGGGAAGATCTTTGATTATTTCAATTGATGCTTTCGAACGTGCAAGAACCTTTATTGGGAATCCAAACATAATGAACTCCTTTACTTCTTGTTCAGAGTCTTATGTCACTTGGAATTCAAAAAAATAACTATTTTTTTCCTTTTCGATGAAATAAGCGTGACACTTTATTTATTGCTTTGTTTGTAAAAATTGTTAAACTTCTAATTAAAATCTTATATTATTTACTATATATCATTATATTATATTTCAAATTTTATATGTATTATTATTTTATTGTTAATAAATATTAACGATTAAGAATAATAATCAACTTAAATTTATGATATTTTGATATGATGAACATTAAAATTATTTTAGGTATGCTTATCTTTTAATATCCAAAAAATATTTACTTTTCAAAATTAAAATTACCAACCATATGTTATTCAACAATATATTTAAAAATTTGAAAACATTTTACAATTTTTATATTTTTCATTTTATTTTCATGAAAAATTTGTATGAATGGAGGTACTCTATGTACAATAGGCATCATTAAAGAATTATTTATCTATAAATCTATAGATTTAAATAAATTCATAAAGTTTGAATGTATTGAGTAAATATTGTAATTATTTCAATTTTTGGTAATGATTTTAAGCATTCGTCGCCAAAGACTTGACTTTTGGCCACGAAAATGCTAAACCGTTGCAAAATGTAGAGCATTTCGTGACGACTCCTATTAATCGTCGCCAATCAGATGAAAAGAGTAAGATTTCAGCGATGAAAAATAATGCAGCTAATTCACAATGTTGTTGCTGAGAGTATTCTAGAAATTCTTCCAAAATCAATAATGGAAGTGAAAGTATCATCATCAAAGCTAGAGTTTGTTGATGTTCTACGAAAAGAAAAATATACTTTATTATTTTTATATTGTTTTATTTCTTTTTTCGCATATTAATAGGCTGTTTGAAACACAACGAATTGAATTCATTAACAAATTAAATTCAATTGCATTAATGAAATTGAATTGAGTTCAATTTACACTGTTTGGAACAAATCTAGTAATATTATAATTGAATTCAATTACACTGTTTGGAACAAATCCAATAAGATTATAATTGAATTCAATTATTTCATATGACACATTTACCCCTGATACATTTATATGCTATTTTTATTATTTATTGTAAAATGTATCATAACACATGTAAATTAATTAGTCAATTTTTATAAATAAATTAAAAATTTTATTAATTAAAATAAATAAATTAATTTTATTTAATAATAATAATACTGATTAAATATTTTAAATCTTAAATCTGTTTGTATATAGATTGAAATTAATTAATTAGAAAAGTTGTTTCTAAAATTAGAATTAATTATTTTCAATTTAGAAACTATTTTTCTAAAATTAATTAAGAATCAATATAATTATTAATCTTAATCAAATTAAGAAAAATAATTATCTTAATTTTAGAATTGAATGAATAAATCAATTCAATTTAATAATCCATCCCTTTAAAAAAATAAATTAAATTTCAAAGCATTCTTAATACAACTAATCCCTTTGAAAATATTTTTTCAAAAATTAGAAAAAAATACCTTTTTCCTGTATCTACCTCTCCTTACAAGTTTCTTATTCCTAATCCTATTCATGATGGGACAATTAAGAATGATGATCCAACACCACTATTCATGTCTCCTCCTAATTTGCTCCCCACATTTCACATCCTCTCTGTGTTGTCTACTGTTCAAACCTTCAGACTACCTCTGTTTGTCGTCGTTGCCGAGAGCTTCTCTAGCCAAATACAATGTTTTTCAAGCACCTAACCTTTGCGTTTTCTCCATTCACGCCATCCCATGACGCTACTCCGGCAACAGACGTCTAACCCAATCTCCTCTCCACTATCTACAACACACTTGAAACAGCCAACAGGGAGCAGAAAAAATGGAAGACATCTGCTGTTGCGTCAACTGGTGGTGCGTGTTGGACGCAACGGGTGTATTTTGTGAAAAGGAAAAATAAAATGAGCAAAATGGACACAGGATTTTTAACGTGGTTCACCCTTAACTTTGGGCTACGTCCACGGACAAAACTCAGAATATTTCTTTCACTATTACAAACAGTAGGTATACAGAGATAAAACCAAAATAGTGGTTTACAAGGTGTTTCCCAACCTAAAAATACTAACCTCATTATTTTGTCACTCACCAACCCTTTAGAAATATATTTCCTAACTTCAGAGCAAAACAAAGCTCTAGTTTTTCTCCTTTGATTTTCTATATTTTTTTGTGTGTTCAGTTCTTTATCTCAATAGGAAGGAGACAAGGAATAACTGGCTACTTCTCTTCAACTTTGATAGGCTTCTTCTTTTCAACAAATACTGCATGTTCTTCTTTTTAACCAAAGTAGCATGCGGCGGTGCCGCAATTGTGGAATGGAGTCCCTCCATGTTAGAGGGACCCATATCCATCAAATCTCCCCCTCTCGATTACATGGAGGGCTCTATCAAGCTTTCTATTGATCAAAAATATTCGAACTTGCCTTTTGATAGAATCTTGGTTAACATGTCTGATCCATTTTCATCATTATGGATCTTTTCTAACTATAATTGCTTCGTCTCCATCACATCTCTGATCTAGTGATATCTCACATCAATGTGTTTTGATCGTGAATGAAACGAGGCATTCTTACTAAGGTGAATAGTGCTCTGACTGTCACAGAACAGTTGATACTATTCTTGCTTGACACCAAGTTTATTAAAGAACTTCTTCATCCATAGCAACTCCTTACAGGCTTTCGTTGCTGTAATAAACTCCGCTTCAGTTGTAGAAAGTGCAACACACTTCTATAACTTTGACTGTCATGCCATAGCTCCCCCTGCAAATGTAATTAAGTAACCTAATGTAGACTTTCTCAAGTCAACATCTCCAGCCATATCTGCATCTATGTAACTAGCTAACACAGGTTCTGCTCTTCCAAAACATAAGCATATTTTATATGACCCCCGAAGATACCTGAGAATCCACTTGACTGCAGCCCAATGTTCCTTTCCAGGATTTGAAAGGAAATGACTCACAACTCCAACTGCATGAGCAGTATCTGGCCTTGTACAAACCATGGCATACATCACACTTCCAACTGCTGAAGCATATAGAACTCTAGACATTTCTTCCTTCTCTTCATCTGTAGAAGGGCACTCTCTGGAACTCAATTTAAAGTAATTAGCAAGAGGACAACTAATCGCTTTAGCTTTGTCCAGTTTGAATCTCTGAAGCACTTTATCAATGTACTTCTCTTGTGACAACCATATTTTCTTGGCGCTTCTGTCTTTGATAATCTGCATGCCAAAAATCTGATTTGTTGATCCCAAGTCTTCTATGGCAAAAGACTTATCCTGTTGTTTCTTCAGATTGTTGATTCTAGAAATATTCTTACTAACAATCAACATATCATCCATATAGAGCAATAAAATAATGAAATCATCATCAGAAAATTTCTTCACAAATATACAGTGATCTCAAGTAGTCTTCTTGTAGCCTTGCTCCCCCATAACAGACTTGAACTTCTTCTACCACTGTCTTGGTGCCTGTTTTAGACCATATAGACTCTTATTCAGTTTACAAATATAGTCTTCTGTCCCCTTTTTCATGAAACCCTGTGGTTGCTCCATATATATCTCTTCATCCAAATCCCCATGTAGGAAGGCAATTTTGACATCCATTTGTTTAACCTCCAGATTAAAACTTGCGGCTAGCCCTAGCACTGTACGTATAGGTGTCATTTTCACCACCAGTGAAAATATCTCGTCAAAGTCAATACCTATCTTTTGGCTGAATCCTTTGACCACTAATCTTGATTTGAATCGATGATGGTCTTGGTGTTCTTCATGCTTGATCCTGAACACCCGTTTATTTTTCAATGCTCTTTTGCCTTCTGGCAACTTCACCAGCTCGAATGTTTTATTGTCATGCAAGGATTTCATCTCGTCTTGCATGGTTTCTTTCCATTTCTTCTTATGTTCATCATTCATGGATTCATCAAAGCTTTCTGGTTCTCCCCCGTCAGTCAGCATTACATACTGATCAACTGGATATCTAGTAGATGGTTGTC
>JANTNU010000235.1:6986124-7001605 GCA_024752395.1 Erythroxylum havanense | reverse complement strand
ATTTGATGTGTGTATGATGATGATTGTCTTTGTTTATATTAATTGTGGTTATTATTTATATATAAAATATTTAAAAAATATTATTATCGACTTATTTCATATTAATTATTATTATTATTTATTATTAAAATTTTTAAAAGCATAGTTGATGTAAATAATAAAATAATAAAATATTAATTTTTAAAAATTTTAAAGAATATTTTATAAATTTAAAAAATTACCTAAAATGATATCCACTGTTATATTATATGATACTAATATAATTTCGTTACAAAACTCAATCCAATATTAATCTCGCTGCGGTATTCAAAAATTTACCTTGGACTACTATTACGCGGTTACGAGGTTTCGTGCTAGGCTGAACAAGGACAGCGTTTGTCAGCAATTTCTCGTAAACAACTTCTCAATATAATACGAAATTCACTACTCATTTCTCTTCCGTTTCTTGCCGTCTTCTGGTCAAAGACTTTACCGTCTGGAACGGTGCTTTATATAGTTGTTTCTCCTGAAAACAAAAGGCAACAAATTGAGTTAATAGCAGCTCTTTTGCATTCTCCAAACCAGACGCACAAGTCATTACGCTTCGTTTAGTTTCTACTGCTTGTTTTGATTTGTAGGATTGAAGTCGAAAGTTGATTCCTTTGAAACTTGGCTTTTGTTGTGATAATGAGTTTCGCTGCTGCAAACACCTCACTTTGGCAACAAGCTGCAGCTGGAGCTGGTTTGGAGGTACTTTTTGGAGGGTTTCTGAATCTTGTTATCGCATTGGTGAAGGAGAACGTCGCGTTTGGCTCTACCTTGAGGCGCATCGAAGCTACACTAGGTTCCTTAGGGCCAAAGCTAAAGCAAATAGAACAATTAAACTTGCAGTTTGATTGTCCTGAAGAAACACAGAGGCTAAGAGAATTATTCGTACAAGGCGAGGCTTTACTTGTTAAATGTTCAAAGATCAAAAGATACGATCTTGTACGAACGCCATTTTACAATCAGAAGCTACGCAACTTTGACAGGACTCTTCAAAGGTACATTAATTATGATATGCAAGTGCAGATGGCGGTGGACCTGAAACATCTTAAACTCGAATCGGAACAGACAAATCTTTTGGTGAAAGGTCAGTTAAAACAGACCACAGTTGCGAACAGCGACTCATTTAGAAGAAGTATCTTGGTGGATGTGTGCTCCCCTCGTGGACTTAAGGTGGATCCTGTTGGATTAGAGAAACCGCTGACAGATTTGAAGAGCAAGCTGCTCAAGGAGGAGGACCGTTTCATTGTGTTATCTGCTCCCGGAGGATGCGGAAAAACAACATTGGCCTTAGCGATTTGTCAAGAAGCTGATGTTAAAGGTACAATTTGACAACTCACTCTGTTTGATTGTTTCTCTTTATTTCTTACGATTACATAGTCTCAGATATTTGTAAATTGTATGTGAGAATTTGGTGCATGTGTTTTTCTTTATGTAATTTGCAGACACATTCAAGGATAATATCTTCTTTATCACTGTCCCGAAACCACCAAACCTACGTGTCATCGCGCAGAGAATATTTCATCATAATGGAAAAGAGCTACCTGAATTTGATCGCATAGAGGAGGTAGCTGACCATTTGGAACGATTATTGAGAATGATAGCATCGGAATCGGGTCCTATACTGCTTATACTTGATGACATTTGGTCTGGTTCTGAATCAATTCTTCAGAACATTTGTTTTCCAATTGCCAATTACAGGGTTTTGGTTACATCAAGATTTGAATTTCCAAAATTTGGTTGCACATATAAACTGCAGCCACTAAGTGATGAAGATGCCATCACTCTTTTTCGTCAGTCAGCAGCCCTGCCTGATAGGAACCCTTGCATTCCAGAGGAAGATGTGGACAAGGTGCTTTTCTCATCAGCTCAAGTTTGTTGTTAGACTCTTTTTTAAGTCAAGAAAGGTCCAATTTGATATATTGTTTTCCAAATTGATGAATGCAGATAGTTAGAAGCTGTAAGGGATTTCCACTGGCTATTTCTGTGGTTGGCAGTTCACTATGTGGGAAATCAGTGGCAGAATGGAGAAAGAGAGCAAATGAATGGTCTACTCCAGCCGCTATCATCTCTAATTTTGAGCCGCTTAATTGTCTTCAAAGCAGTGTGGATGCCTTAAATGACAACACTGAAATCAAGGAAAGCTACTTAGACCTGGGTGCATTTCCAGAGGATCAAAGGATCCCTGCAACTACAATTATTGATTTATGGGTTGGATTGCATAATTTGAATGATGATAATGTCATTACCAATCTTCATGAACTCGCCAGCCGCAATTTAGTCGATCTAATAACCATGAGGTATGTGTTTGCTAGCCTTTGCACCCGTAAGGCAATTTTTCATTTCAAATGTAATGAAATAACTTGTATGATTCACCAGGAAAGATGCAGGCGAAGATGATGGCTGTTACAATGAGCATTTGGTGATGCAGCATGATCTGCTTAGAGAGATAGCTCTGCTTCAAAGTAACTCAGGATCGATTGAGCAAAGGAAAAGACTATTTATAGAAATAAGTGGAAATGATTTTCCTGAGTGGTGTATGGATCAACAGCAGCTAGATGTCAATGCCAATCTCTTATCCATTACCACAGGTGGTTAAATCTCTCAATCTTATTTCTTCACACATATGCATACATTGCATTCTTTAACATAAGAAATGGCACTCATTGCAGATGATACGTTTTCATCAAACTGGTGGAGCATGCAAGCAACTCAAGTTGAAGCTTTAGTCCTGAATTTCGAGACAAAGAACTACGTCTTACCAGAGTTCATCGAAGGGATGACTGAGCTAAAGGTTTTAGCAGCTACAAATAACAACGCATATCATGCTGAGTTGACCAATTTGCATCTACTTGGCTCTCTTCGCAGTCTAAAAAGAATCAGATTGGAGAAGGTTACAGTACCACCCTTTTTCCTAGACGGTTTACAACTGATGAAGTTGGAGAAAATATCATTAGTGACCTGTAATATTCATCAGGCTTTTGTCAACTCTGCCACCAAAATATCAGACGCATTTCCAAATTTAAGCGAGGTTGAGATTGACTACTGCAATGATCTGGAGGCATTACCTTTAGGGTTATGTGATCTTCTCCAACTGAAAAAGCTCAGTGTCACCAACTGCCTCAAGTTGACCTCACTTCCTGAAGAAATAGGAAAGTTAGTACAGTTGGAGGTGTTGAGACTCAATTCGTGCATCAACTTGAAGGAGTTGCCAAACACAATAGGAAACCTTGACAGATTGAGAATTTTTGACTTAACTGACTGCTTTGACTTATCTAAATTACCAGAGCGGATTGATGGGTTAAAGAGTTTAATGAAGCTTCATATGATGGGGTGTCAGAGCAATTGTGAGTTGCCAATATCTATTTTGAAACTCCACCAGTCTATGGAGGTGATCTGTGAAGAAGAAATGGCCATGTCGTGGGAAGCTTTTGCTAGTCTTTGCCCGGATATAATGATTACAGTACGAAAAGAAGTTCCGAATTTGAATTGGCTTTATCGCCGCCGTCGTTTCTAATTCCAAGTTTTCTTCTTCATTTCTTGAGCTCCTGCTGTTTCAAATCTGTATTAGTACTTTTGCTCATGACTTATCATTCAATTTATACATTTCTGTACTTGGATTGTGTTCATTCAATCATGTTATACCATGAAGCTCTTGCATTCTTCAAGGTTGTTTCATTCATCAGAAAAGTTGAAGTAGTGTTGAATTTTGTAAAACCAACTGGATTCTTTGGTAAACATATTGCTGATTGGTTGTCACAAAACAATTAAACAACATAATCAATCGGTTAACACAGATATTGTAACAATTGAATAAGCCAGGTACTTTCTTAAGTTGTCATTACTACAACTCAGTATTCTGTTTCAACCATAAATAAAGATACAATTTTTTGTCTTGTACTACACCAAAAAACTGTCCCTAATCTCAGCATAAAAACATATCATGTAGTTGAGCATCGGTATCATAGTCACTTGCAAAATCAGCATTACAATAACCAAGTAATTTGCATATGCTACATTTCTTTTACAAAATACTATAGTCAACTGTAGCCTTTACATATCTCAAAGCTTCCAAATGAGGCTTCTTGGGATTTTACATATACCGACTCCAAACACCAATTGCATAAGAAACATCTGCCCTAGTTAAGGTTAGATAAATCAAGCTACCTGATCCTCTAATTCTTTTCTTATATGCACACAACTTGATATTGGGCTCTAATGGGGATAAAATTGGCTTACACTAAGCATTTCAAACTTCTTAGTGTAGAGTACTTCCTTTAATGGAGAAAATTTCCATTTTGAGTATAATGAATCTCTAAAGCAAGAAAGTGCTTAAGTTATCCTAACTTTTTCATATGAAAGTGAACAATTAAATTCTCCTTTATTTGAAGAATTTCTTCTTTACAGTCACTTAATAAGATCAAATCATCCATATATACAAGTACAACCACTAGCTTCCCTTAATTATTTTTAACAAACAAGCTAGAATATGTTGGTGCCTCTGAATAATCACTATGAGTTAGGAATTCAACAATCTTACCATATCAAGCCCTTGGCGCTTGTCTTAACCTATAAAGAGCCTTTCAAAGTTGGCAAACGTATTCGAGGTGATCTTGATCCTGAAAACCAATTGGTTGATCCATTTAAATTTTCTGATCCAACTCCCCTAAAAAAGCATTACTTATGTCCATATGCCATAAACTCCTTCCTTCACTTATTGCCAGTGCAAGTAAGCTTCTGACAGTAACAAGTTTTGCAGCTAAACTAAATGTTTCATTTTAATCTAGTCTAAATATGGAGAGAATTAAAGAGCTACCAAATGACCTTAAACCTCTCTATTATTCCATCTGTGTGATGTTTATCATATAGACCCATTTGGAAAAAATAGACTTTACAATATTTGGCTTTAGAACAAGCTTCCATGTCTTATTTTATTTCAGAGCTACAAATCCTTATCCATAACTTTAACCCATTTTAGATATTGAAATGCCTCCTCAACTGATTCTAGTTCTTTTGCATCTGCTTAGACTATAACAACATTGGCATATTTAGAATTAGGCTCTAACTTTTGTTGAATTTCTAGGTGGAGTTGGCGATTTTATTTTAGTATGCTCACCTTCATCTCTGGACCTCTAATACACACTAGTTTGCCAAGAGGTTTTAGCTGCATCATCATGAACATTGTCTTCGAAACTTGTATCAACAACATCATCCATATTTATCTGAATTTGAGAAGAATGTAACACATCATTGGAACTATTTGAATCTAGTACTTCCTTGTTGGAAAACCACCACGAAGAAGTTTCATCAAACACAACATTTCAAGAAGTGTAACATGTCTTAGTTATAGGATAGCAACATCTCAGTCCCTTCCTTAGCCATCATATCTTATAAAAACTCATTTGACAACCTTCCTGTTCATCTTACTATGCAACTAGTCAAGTATAACATTTCTTTGTTGTAGGATAGAAGCACTTTTGTTCATATTAAGAGCTTCGACTTTACTCTTTGATGTAATTCCTCCCATTTGTTTAGTTAGAGCTTCTCGACTAGCAAGCAAAATCTCGAATTCAACAAGTGATGGTTGATTTTACCACCCTTGCATTGTAGCAACAAACCCTTTATATTCAAGTATCAATTCATGAATGATTATTCTTTTCTTTTTGGTTTCTCCAATTGGAGCTTGCGGATCTAACTCTAAAATCTCTCGATATATCACCTTTACCTTGTGGAAATATTGAGTTACTGTCATATCATGTTGTGTTATTGTCAACAACTCACTTTCAAGAAGTTAGAGTCTTAAGTCATTCCTTCTAAAAAACAACTTAGCAAACATGTCCCAAACCTCTTTGGGAGTTATGGAATCCTGGATGTGCTCTAACACATCCTCTTTAACTTTCATCTTTAGAGCGAACATTGTTTTGCCAACTTTAGTCTTTCATTTTCATAGCATACCATTTGCATCTTCTTCTTTTTGTTGTATAACTTCATTGTCATCCATAACTTCCCATAAGTCTTGGCATGCATGTATAAGCTTAAATTAGTAGAGTAGGAATTGTAATTTTGATTGTTAAGCTTTTTTATTCCACCAACAACTTGGAGATTAGTCACCTTTTTAAAGAAATACTCTCACTTCCTGCTTTGATACCACAATGTTGAACTTTACTATATAAAAAGGTCTTTTTTAAAAATGAAATTAAGTAGTTTTTATGTAAACTTATATGACTCAACTAACAACTAAAGAATATGGAATAGATAAAAAATATTAATAAATTAAAACCTAAATTGAACATATAAAATATCTTAACAAACATCTAAATAATACATTAAACAAAGAACATATGCAATATAGTTTATGTAAGTAGTTGTTGCATCTCAACAAGTAGAACCAAAAACATAATATGCATTGCCTTATGCCATGGTATACTTTGACTACATTTCTTTAGCTAATATAGAAATTTGATTTATGTACATATGTTAGAAAAGACAAAAGAACAAGTTATAATAAACTAATATAATCCGCTTCAGCCTCACCCAAAACTTACTATTTTTAAATTGTTATTTTTTTTTAGATTTAAGTCTATATTTCCTTTTGTCTTTGGTTGACTCATTTTCAATAACTTGTTGAAACTTTTACCTCAAGTGATTGATTGGTGCATTTTCATAAAAACTAACTTTAGTTGTGCTATAAATTTAAAGAGCCTCGATAAAAAATTTATCACATCTCAAATGTGAGTCAATTTAGTTGAATTTGTGGCAGAATATCATTCAATAGTAAGATCTAATTTTTCAAGTCTCATCATCAAGTTTAGACTTACAATCTGCTAAGCTTACATAATTCAATAGAAAAAATTTAGGACCATGATCATCTCTCCATTCAAAAACCCTTTAATTGAGATGTATGAGTTCTTGCTCAAAATCGATTTAGGTTCTTATGCTTTTGTTATACACTTTAATTCCTTAAAAATACACATAGTCATGTAGTACATACTAACTAAATAAAAATAATGTATATATAATATATCCCTTCTATTATATTAGTCACAGATATCCACATTTATATCTACATAACTATCATCATCATCATCATCATCAACAACAACAACAACCAGTTGAAGTTTCACTAAGACGTAGGGTTTCTGATAGACTCACATACAATATGCGTGAAGAACTTACAATAAACATGGATGTGCATACATATAAGATAAATAAGGTAAAATAAATCAATAAATCAAATAAACATAAAAGGTATGAAAACAACTAAATAAAAAATACAACACAATGAAAATAATTACTAAAGAGAAACCTCAAACAAAAGTAATAAATATAACACAAAATAACGTAACTATAGAACATATCTAGGAATTGCAATAAAAGTTAAGTAAAATACATACCAGAAAAGAACCACGAAATACCTGTACATGAAAAACTTTGATCATGCCTGTCAACACCTTAATTACGCAACATAGGAACCAACCTAAGCTATACACCCTAGAAGTAACATACTACACAATAAATGTAAAGGACACAGGTTTTTAGTAACCTAAACAAAAGCGAATGTCCTCTTTCAATAGAGATCCTTAACCCGTATCCTAGTATGTCAAAGCTTTCTATTTCGGGCCAAATCCTCTATAAGATCTAACCTATCCATATCATTCTTGATCACTTCCCCTTATTTTATTTTAGGGCTTTCTTTTCTCCTATTACAATTCCTGAGTATTATTTTCTCGCATCTTCTCACTAGAATGTCATAATGTCTCTGTTTAACATTTCCGAACCATCTAAGACATGCCTTTCTTAATTTTTCACTTATATCAACCACTTTTAATTTGTCTCTAACCTTTTGACTTGTTTATCTTATCTCTTTTAGTAAGGTTATACTTCTACTGGAGCATCCTCATCTTCTTCATCAAAAGCTTATTATTATGTATTTGTTTGATGAGCTAACCTTTCACCTCATATAGCATGGTTGGCCTAATCTTTAATTGATATAATTTACCTTTGAGCATGAGTGGTATCTTCTTGTCACATAAACTCTTGAAGCACTTCTCTATTTGAGTCATCCCGATCTAATACGATAGACTATATCTTCATCGATCTCTCCATTGCTTTAGATGATAGACCCTAATTATTTAAAACACTCCTTTTGTGACATAACTTTTGGTCCAATCTTTACCTCTACTCCAATATTCACCTGATGGCCCGAAAAATTACATTCTAAATATTCAGTCTTAGTCCTACTCACTTTACATCCTTTCGACTCTAACGTTTCTCTCCAACATTCTAGCTTGACATTGAACCCCTTTATTATTTCATCTACTAAGATAATATCGTCAGCAAACAACATACACCAAAACACATCTCCTTGAATATCTTGGGTAAACAAAAAAGAACTTAATGTAAAGCCTTAGTTTAACCCAATATCAATAGAAAAATTCTCAGTATCTCCTCCTATCGTCTTTATCTAGTTATTACCCCTTTATACATATCTCTAATGGCCCTTATGTATGTCATAGGAACTTCGTTCACCTCCAAACACCTCCACAAGATTTCCCTAGGAATTCTATCATGTGCTTTCTCTATATCAATAAAAATCATGTGCAAATCTATCTATCTTTTCCTATAGTATTCCATTACTATTCTAAGGAGATGTAAAGCTTCTGTTGTGGACTAAGTAGTTTAATGCCTCTATAGTTGCTATAGTTTTGGATGTCTCCTTTGTACTTATATAGAGGAATTAACAAACTTAGTCTCCATTTATCCTACGTCTTGGCAGACTTAATGATCATATTAAAAAGCTTGACTAGCCAATTAATGCCTTCAATGTCTAGGCTCTTTTATACCTCTATGAGTTTCTCATTCGATCCTACTATCCTTTCACTCTTCATCTCCCTCAAAACTTTTTTAATTTCCTCTCTTGTGACATGCTTACATCGAGAAATGTTACAAAATCCCTCAAAATTTTTGAGGTCACCTAAAGAGATATCTGCCTCTACGCCTTCATTAAATATGCTATAGAAGTACCTTTTTCATATACACTTTATGTCCTTTTCCTCCATAAGCACCTACCTTGCTTCATCTCTTATACATCGAACTTAGTTTATGTCTCACATTATCTATTCCCTAACTTTTGTCAACTTAAAAATGTCCTTTTCTCCCTTTTTAGTATCTAATCTCTTGTACAAATTTTTGTAAACTTCACCTTTAATCACTGAGATTGCCTTCTTAGAATCTTTCCTTGCTAGTTTATACCTTTCTCGCTTAGCTTCTCTATCTGCATTTATGGTACTCTCTGATATAGCTTTATATGCTCTATTTTAAGCCTTAACCTTTTATAACACTTCTTCATTCCACCACCATGATTCTATCTTACCACCCCTCGACCCTCTAGAAACTTCCATGATTAGCATCTCCTTCCAATTTTCATTCAGTTCCATTTCTTACTATTTCCTTAAATTGTTTCATCTTATCTCCTTTCAGATTCCACCATCTAACTTTAGTACGCCTCCTAATATTTTTTTTCCTTCCTCTATCCTTTAATTTCAAGATCCATAACTAGCAGTCTATGATAAGTTGCTAAGCATGCTTTTGGAAATACCTTATAATCCTTGCACCTAATTCGATCACTCCCTATTATAAGGAAATAATAAATTTGAGCTTTCGTGGTTCTACTCTTATAAGCCACCAAAATTTCCTAATTCTTCTTGAATAAAGAATTGACTATCATTAACTCAAATGTTACCGCCATATCCAATAAAGCAATCCCGCCAGCATTAGTACCTGAAACCCCCATAGGACCATAGATATCCATCTAATGTTGCTCCTATATAATCATTAAAACCTCCTCCTAAAATAACTTTCCCATTAGTAAGGATCTGTCAGATCACCTCATCTAAATCCTCCCAGAACTCTTGTTTCTATTATTCGTTCAGACCTGCTTGAGGTATATATGCACATACCACATTGAGAACAACACTACTCACCATAATCTTAACAACCATAATCTTATCATTTGACCTCTTTATCTCCACAACATGATTTATAAGGTCCTTAACAACTAAGATACAGACCTCATTCTTTCGTCCTGGACCTCTTGATTATTACAATTTGAATCCACTAATCTTTTGTGCTTTATCCCTTGACCACTTTGTTTCCTGAATACACACTATATAAATCTTATACTTGCCTAAAATCTCCACTAATTTTAGGAACTTCCCTATGAGAGTTCCAATATTTCAAGAACGTATCCGTTTGTCGGCATCTTATTACTCCTATAACCAAAACTCACTAGAGGAATTGTTGTTGCTCCATCACTAGTAAATGCCACAGCTTCTGACTCATGGCCCATAGGCTCAGGATAATATAAAAGTAATAAAGGTAAGACTAAAGTACTTAGGAAACAAAGAAACCAAACCAACGGCTGGTTGAGGTTGAGGGTACCAATAGGGAGAGATAAGTGCCTGTTTGGTTTAGCTTTTGGAGGGTGAATAAGCACTTTTTTCTACTGCAAAAGCTGTTTTTAAGAAAATTGAATATTTGGTTGTAAAATCCAAAAGCACGTTTTTTTAGAAATGGCTTTTTTGGAAGCTAAAATACGGCATTTTGAGAAGCTCAAATTTGGAGCTTTTCAAAAAAGTACTTTTTCATGTAGATTTTTCAGATTAATTAATGAATCTATTTTTTAGTCTCATTTACCTTTATGTTTTACACATAATTCTCAGAATTCCTACAAACACATCTTCATGTTTATTTTGAAATTTATATAATATTATTTGATTTTATATATTTTAATATTTATTTTTGATACTAGTTTTACTTATATTATAATCTATATAAAAGATTTGATTAGATATAGTTTTATTTATGTTTTATATGGTTTAAAATTATATAATAATTAATATATTGTGTTTTGCATATTGTTTAATATATTTTAAATAATATTTATATGCATAAATAATTTTTATTACAAAATAAAATATAGTTAAAAATAAAAGTGTTTTTTATTTTTATGTTCCCAAACAATCTATTGTATGAAGCTCTTTCAAAAAAATTCTTTTTTAAATGACAGCCGAACAGTCAACTGACTTTTTAGAAATTTACACATTAGTTTATTATCGATTTATTAGAGCTTTTTTATACTTCATTTGGGGCCTATAAAACTTAGGAACGACCTTGAGAAGGAGGAGGAGGAGGAGGAGGAAGAGAGAGAAAGTGGTCGTGTAAAAATGCTAAACGAGGTGTTTGGAAACCTTCGAATTGATCGACATTAACGAATTAGATTTAATTACATTAATGAGATTAAATTGAATTCAATTTACATTGTTTGGAACAAAATTCAGTAATATTATAATTGAATTCAATTACACTGTTTGGAATACAATTAAAATGAATTCAATTATTTCAAATGACACATTTACCCCTAACTAAAAAAATAATATTATTAACTAATAAACATTCACACTCCAATTCTTTCAAGTTCCAGTGCCCGCAATCTATTTTTATAAACAGGTGTCTTCTGGACCATTTCCATAACTTGAAAAAATAAAAAGATCCATTAAAAACGTCCTAAAGAAGCTTCTTCTACTATGCACTGAAGTAAAAGACAAAACAAAAATAATTTGCATGAGTAAAGTTGCAACACAAGCTTTCCACGATTTCATTATCAGACGCTTAACACTTCCTGAGTCATTATTGCAAACTTAATACCAAGTACAAGGAAAGATATAACTAAAGTAGTTGATGCCGGAGCAATATCAACAATAATGACTGATGATCCATCAAAGGTTAAGTTGGTGCAAAGGTGTACAAGCCAAAGACAGTGCAACCACACACCTATCAAAAATGTCGATCAAGTTTCAAATGCAATTAACTGGAAGCACTATGTAACACAATACCTAATTATACCTTGTCCACTGATTTAGATATTGAAAACCTGAAAGAATCATAAGAACACCAACCAGGACAGAACTGTTGGTGCATAGGTCTACTGTTGGGAGAAGAGTGACATCGTCTGCTGTTGGGAGAAAGGTTTATTGTGTTGAAGTCGTGGGTATTATTGGGTTTCAATGTTAAAAAAGAAGAGTTGTAGCCTTTGGAATTGAATTCACGTGAATTATACCATGAATTGAATTTACAAAGAGAGTGGGTTTTAAACCCACATGTCAATTCAATTCATAGCTTTTTTTTGTTCCAAATAGGTTAATTGAAATCAATTCATTATGTTCCAAATAGGCTGGAACAGAAAACGCAAAATCGAAAAACCATTATCGTTTTGATTTTTTTATGATGAAATGACAACCATGTGCGGTGGCCAATCCCAAGCGTATTTGAATTCAGCAAGGAGGATGAAATTGTTCGTATCAGAAAAGAGATTGTTTCAGCTAGTGAGAAAACTGAAGGCAAAAGTAAATTTCGTCCCACTATACAGAGTCAAATGAAAATGGAGGCCTCTCACGATTCACCTGCAAATCAAAGACGAAGGCACACAACAATCTTAACTTTTGTAAAGATAATACACGACTATACGTAGAAAAATATAACAAAGAAACATCCTTTATTACATAAAGGTCGAGAAATGGGGAAGACGATCGGCGATGAGGACAGATAAATAATGGTTCTGAGAAACAAAGAGAGAAGAAGACGACTGGGACTCTAGCCAGGAAGAGTATCACGATAGGATTCCGATTGGGATAAAAAAAAGTAACCCAAAACACAAGCGAACCAAAGAGCAATTGTATGTACATAATACACGTCAAGGAAAGAAGACATGTTTATGCAATATTTTAATGAAATCATACCAAGGCAATTACAATTTTGATGATACCGACTAAACTACGATAAAACCTCGATAAATGAATATTCGATAACTTAATAATCTCGATTAAATAAGAATTTTCTATGGTTCCAACTTGGGTCAATGGGATAAAATAATAACCTCGCTAAATTCATAAGATAATAGTTTTAAAAAAAATTCTTGAGGCCCACTAAAAATATAAAATAATAATTCATTAAAAAAAGTATGAAAATTACATATATAATTCATAAAGTAAAGCACTTCCTAAAAATTTTTATTTCAAATTTTATGCTTTCTTAAAATATATATCTATAGTCAATTGATTCTTCTTTTCATGCGAACTGAATTCAATTTCATCTTTAACATTTGGATGACGTAAACTACATTCGGCATATTCTTCTCATTTTAAAACAAGTAACTTTTCAATAGTATAGCGTTACTATCATCTGAATCTTGATTGTCATCATCTTCCATACCTATTACTCATTGAATAATTTCTTCGTCCGTAGGCGATTTCATTAAAGCTTCATTTTCACTAGGATAATTCAGAATCTGCTCTACATTTATGACATTTCTATAATGAAAATAAGAAATAACTTCCTCTAATCTTTGAATGCCTTCAACATCACTATTTTCTTCTTCTAAAAGCATACCTTCCTCGAATCGAATTTTGCAATGTCGAAAACAATTTGCAATAGTTGTGACCTTTACATCAATATTTCAAGTAGTATTAATAAAATAGATAGCATCCATGACATTAACTTTTTTCAGGATTTATTGCTCTCATCTCATAGCCTTCCAAAATGCTATAATAAAAACGACGTCAATAATAAATCTTAAGTGATTGAATAATTCCAACATAACATAGTTGAATTTTTGATGTTGTATTTGGAGGCAAAAAGAACAATTCAACATTTCTCAAGCCTTCAATAACCTTGGGATGAGCTGAAAAATTGTCTACTATAAGCAGAACTTTTCTACCTGTCATTCTATCATCAAACCAACAAACAAAATTTTGAAAGAGTAATCCAATCATCCATGCTTTCTTATTGGCTCGATAATGACAATTAAGATTATCAATATTCACATTTTTAAAGCATCTAGGATTAATATACTTACCAATAATCTAAAGAGGTACTTTATCTGAACCATCCTTGTTGCAACAACTAGAACAATAAGTCTTTCCTTGTCCTTTTCCATCCTTCTAATTGCTTTGTAGCTAGTGAATGATCTGCTTGCAAACGATAAAATAAGCCTGTTTCATCTATATTATAGATATCCCTCCAATGAAATTTGTCCAATTTAGCTCGAATTTTAGGTATAGCTTCTTCAATATTCTCCATTTCACCAAACCTTCTATAAGACTTAATCTCATCTCTCGCCTTGAACCGTTCTAGCCAACCACTTGAGAAGTTAAATTCTGGATTTACATCACCATACATCTTGTGTAGAAACTCTCTTATTTTAGTTTGAATCATTTCTTCAGTCATATTCACTTTCTCTTGATATTAGAGAAACCACTCATACAATACCTTTTCTAATTCAGGATATTTTGCTAATTTGTGCCTTTTAACATTGTTATTTGTTATCTCTTTTGGCAAATACTCTGGTGACTTTTTAAGAGTATTTGATATTGTTGATTAACTAATAGAGAGATCAAACTTTTGTTGAATCCAAATCTTTTTGACTTGAAGAGGGATGCTGATTTTTGTACTCACATAATGCTTTTCTCATTTCATCAATTAGCGTAAACTTTTTTACACTTTTCAAATGAGTAGCTATGGAAGAGAAGATATAATTTATGAATTTTTATATTTCGATATATGAAGTTAAAATACATGTATCTATTTATAAACTCTATACAGTACTGTGTACTTGAAACAATTCACAACACTTCATATTCTAATATACTTACGTACACTCTAGTTTAAATCACGCTAACATAAGATTAATAAACTTATTTTTGACAAGATTAATAAACTTAGATACAATGCATCATCATTAATTAATTAATTAATTATTTTCTTTTCTTAGTTATGGAAAAAATTAATTGTTTAATTTGACAAATATAATGTACAAAATAAAACTTATTCTATAAATTAATAAATATTAATTTATCGATAAATTAATAACTCCGTATAAAATAATAATTTTTCAGGTCTTAAAAATATTTATTTATAAAGATTTTACCGTAACACAAAGATAGATGTTAACTAATTTGGTCAGGCCAACAGAATGGTACTTACTACTTCATTCTGGCGTTGATTAAATTGTCCCAATTGACGGATTCTTACTAATTTACCTTAGCCAATGGATTGATATATGTCTTATTCTAGCGTCGGCTAATAGTCTCACCAGTCATGTTTAGGCCCGTTTAAGGTCTTAAATCATATAATAATTTATTAATTCTATACTTTTTTCAATTAACAAACATTGAAAATATTTTTACGAAATTAAATTATATCAAATCATATATTTCACAAGTAAAAAAATTTAAAATGTCACCAAAGCTCCACATACCAATGATTCACGTATCGTATTATAATTTTCAATTGAAAATTGTGAATCAATTTGATAAATATCATCTTTGTTAAAAAAAACGACGATAATTTTATTAATAAACGGACGCAAATACAAGACTCAAAATACCAGAGGATTTGTACA
>JANTNU010000235.1:6971094-6983776 GCA_024752395.1 Erythroxylum havanense | reverse complement strand
GCACAAGTTGCAAGAAGCTTCTAGATTTGCAAGTTGCCCACTTGCAAGATTTTTCTAGATTTTTCTTTTTCTTCTTTCTCTTCTTTTCTTTTTTTTTCAATTCTAGAGTTTTCCTAAATCTAGAATTTTCTACAAATCTCTAAGAAATTTGTTGGTAATTTCTTAACAATCTTGAGCAGAGACACATCTATTCATATTTTGTAGAAATGTTTATGAAAATTAACGGTATTCCGAAAATTTGCATAGCGGCAAGATTCTTTTCATTCTGTAATTGGTACTAATGTAATGTTCTTTCTACGCGTAAACTCGGCCAGGAACATCTGAGGCCCTAACATGGCCAAGACTTGTCAGAGGCATGTCCTGCTTCACAAGGAAGGTTCCCATAACGATCACAATTGTTTTCCTTCATACTGAGTCTTCGCCGGCATAAGGAGATAGACGATTCCTTGGCTTTTGTAAAGTATATATAATATTCCACGTTGCGTGGTTCCTCTATCCACTATCAGCCCTTGTGCGTGGTTCCTCTATCCACTATCAGCCCTTGTCTAACTTTGCATTCCTACGCAACTCAATTTGTCAGAAGAGTTAATTTGGAAATCTGCAAAGAAGCTTGTAATGGCAGCGTCTTTACTTGGAGGGGCTGCTATAGGAGCAGCGTTTGGAGAGGTGTTGAAAGCAATTCTAAACGCTAAAGAAAAGGCTGCCATGTTCAAGCCTACACTTGATCGGATAGAATTCATTGTTGGATGCATAATTCCTGTGGTGGAAGAGACAAGTAAATGGAACAAAGTTTTGCATCGTAGAAGGGACGAGACGGAAAAGCTTATGGAACGTATCATGGAGGGAAAGAAGCTTCTTCTTGAATGCTCAAAAGTGCGGTGGTACGCCAACTGGAAAAAGCCTAAATTCACAGACAAGCTTCGAGACTTTGAGGAATCGCTCAAGACCTTCTTTGCTATTGTTGTTGAGGCTCAACAAGCAAGGGACATTACAGAAACTCTCTTCGAGGTAAAAGATATGCACGCTGACCTGAAACGATTGATTTTGAACACAGGGATCGGTGGGTTCAAAGGTTTTAGCCGTTCATACGCAATCCCAGGGCCTCCAGAGGATTTTGTGGGAATGGAAGTACCCCTGTGGGAGTTGAAGATGATGCTGTTCAAAGACGAGGTTTCGACACTCGTATTATCTGCTCCACCAGGCTGTGGGAAGACCACGTTGGCTAAATTATTTTGCCATGACAAGGTAGTTCAAGGTAAAATAGATATAACTTTTCTTCTGCAATAGTCCAGTTCTTATGGAAACGATTAAACTATATTGGTTCCACCAGATCCATTGGCTAGTAAGCATTTCTGCTGAACGGTGTGTCAATTTTAAATGCATTGGGATGGAACCTCATGCTTTATTGCCTTTTTTTGTCAATCAAATTCCAGTACCTCAGGATAGTAACTCTTTTATGTTCATGTTCGATGTTCGCGAGATTGCCTCCAGTATATGCGTTTGCTTTGCATATACATTGCAGATACTTACTGGCCCCCTGACATAGTTTTTCTTTTCTCTAATTTGAGCAGAGAAGTTTCAAGATAACATCTTCTTTGTTATTGTTTCGAGAAATCCCACCATGGAGGGCCTTGTACAGAGATTGTTCGAGCAAAAGTGCTACCAGGTCCCTGGGTTTCAAAGCCAAGAAGATGTTGTCTACCACTTGGAACAATTTTTGAGGAGTATAGGGCCAGCTCCTATATTGTTAGTCCTAGATGATGTTTGGCCAGAATCAGTATCTCTTATTGATAAGTTCAACATCAAAATCCCAGGCTACAAGGTTTTGGTGACGTCAAGGTCTCATTTTCCTAGATTTGATTGCACTTACAAGTTAAAACCATTGAATGATGAAAATGCCATGATCCTTTTCCGGAGGTCAGCATCTTTGCCAAATCAGAATTCTGAAATTGCAGATGAAGTTGTGGACAAGGTATTCAATTACACTCAAATGATGAAGGTTCTGTACTCGTGTTAGTTTCGTTTTTTGTAAGGTAAACAAGTAATTGATTAATTCAAAATTGAATACTCAGCTTGTTCCAAAGATAAGCTGAGTATTCACAGTTGAAAAAAAAGATGATTTGTGTGATTCATTCCCCTTACCACATTTTACGTAAACCTTGGAATCAATTGAAAATTTGAGTCAATCTATAGTAGAAAGCCTCGTAGAAGTTGCCAAACAGAGTATGGAGGAGTGTGAACTAACCAGCTATCCCGTACAAGATTGTATCTAATATTTCTCTCTAGGTTCCCCTCTTGCATGATGCAGTTGTAAATTGCGGAGACCCCTCTTGCATGATGCAGTTGTAAATTGCGGAGACATGGTCCCTAGCCAGCTGCGTAAGCAATCTTCAGAGTTGTTATTAAGACAATAGGAAGACCAGTTACAGATGATATTCTGAAAGCCTCTAGAAGAATGAAAAGGTCATGAACAGGAACCATTCAAGATGATGGATTTGACTTTGGTGTTGGGAGGAACAATAGCCTTGAGTGATTGAATGTCTTCCATGGTATATAATGGCCCTATTGTATCTCAATTATCAAACCAGAAGTCAGCAATCTTTCCATTGCCAATTCTATACCTCATATAAGGCTGCAACGGAGATCTGATGCTTAGAATATCTGCAATGAGCTGAATTGGGAGTAGTGTTATTTTCTTCTTAACATAAGACGTGTCTGCATGCATGATCTTGACAGATGCATATGATTAAAACAATTTCTTATATATCTTTCAGAAAGATGAATACGGTTAGGAATTACCAAAACGAAAACCGCTATTATCATGTGACTTAAAGTGGCTGATGTACTTGTGGGCTTTGATTGTAGATTGTTAAAGGATGTAAAGGATTTCCGATGGCTCTCAATGTGGTCGGTCGGTCTCTTCGCGGAGAGCCTAAAGAAGTGTGGCAACTCAGAGAGATACACTGTCTGAAACTGGTTCTATTTTTGAATATGATGATTTGATTAATTGTTTGAAAGGCAGTTTGGATGCCTTGGATAAAAAGGTTAAAGTGAAGGAGTGTTTCATGGACCTATGTTCCTTCCCTGAAGATCAAAGAATTCCTGTTACTTGTCTAATTGATATATGGGCAGAATTGTATGGACAAGACGATGAAGGCATGCGTGCGATTGCCACCCTTTGGGAACTCTCCTCCGGGAACCTGCTGGATCTTATTATCAAAAGGTAGGCAGGTTTTAGTACTCATTCCGATTTAAACAAGCAAAGATTGGCAGTGCCTAAGGGTTAATGAATCATATAGTTCACGTTTCATGGAAAAGGCCTTGCCTAACCAACCATTTTAATCTTTTACAGGAAAGACCTGGGTGGCAGCTACAGTCAGTAATTTGTCATGCAACATGATCTGCTTAGAGAGCTAGCTATTCATCTAAGCAACCTGGAACCAATCGAGAACAGGGAGAGAGTAACCGTAGATATCATTGGAAACAACTTGCCTGACTGGTTAACTGAAGGCAGGCAGCTCAGTCTTAAGGCCCGCCTGCTGTCCATCTTCTCTGGTAGTGAATTCTCTGTCCCAATCTCCTTTACAGAGAAAGTTATTGGCCTGTACTGCTTTTCTCTTTTTTGTTTTCCCAACTTGACAACACAAAAATTCTCTGCAGATGATAAGTTCCCTTCCAAATGGTGCATGATGGAAGTACCTAAACTTGAAGCTTTGGTCCTAAATTTTCGCACGAAGAACTATACTTTACCAGATTTTATATTGAAATCAATCAGCATAAAGGTTATAGTTCTGATAAACTACGGTTTCTTCCCTGCTGAATTGAGCAACTTTGAAAATCTTCGTCATCTCTTCCTCCTCAAGAGAATCAGAATGGAGAAGGTTATATTACCTCCCTTCAGCTTTACATCCATGAATCTGCCTAGTCTACGAAAGTTGACCTTGGTCATGTGTACAATAGGTCAAGCTTTCACTACTTCTACCTTCCGGTTGCCAGACTCGTTGGCAAACCTAGAGGAGATAGTTATTGACTACTCCTACAACCTGACAGTATTGCCTGTTGAGCTGTGTCTTCTTGCCAGGTTAAAGAAACTTAGCATCACCAACTGTCCTAAGTTGACTACACTGCCAAAAGAAATCAGTAACTGGGTTGCTTTAGAAGTTCTAAGGCTAAGTTCCTGCATTGCATTGTCAGAGTTGCCAAGCACAATTGGAGATCTCTTCGAGCTGGGAGTTCTTGACATATCAGAATGTTTGGCAATCAAAACGCTACCTGATCAAATAGGTAAACTACAAAAATTGAGCAAATTGTACATGGTGGGATGCTCAAACAATTTTCAGCTGCCACAATCGGTGCATCTTAAGCATTTGGAAGAGGTGATATGTGATGAAGAGACAGCTAGCTTATGGGAGGCCTTAAGCCCTAAAATCGATGGGTTAAAAATAGAAATAGTCGAGGAGGATGTCAACTTGCACTGGCTTTAAACAAGGGTCAAGCTTCATTCCATAAGTGAAGCTTGGTAAATGGAATTGTCGGCCGAGCCCAAATTCCATTGGAAAGTTGATTTCTTGATTCACAGGATGGTCTTCAATTGCAAATTCCTTAGATATTGTCTTAGTTATTAAGACCATTGGGATGTCTCGAGTAGCATGATTACTTAGCTCCTAGTTAATGTGAAAATTTAACAATTCTAAATTTCTAATACTGTCTTATCTTGAACAAACTTGAGATTCCATGATAATAAGACAAATACGGGTAGAGACAGTCACAGGAGAGTTGAAAAAAAAACATGGGAGTCAGAAGAAACGGGAAGGAGAAAAGTGCACGCATCAATGAGCAGCCAGACTTCGTATAACTTTGATATTAACAAATGCACCAGGAATCAGGACAAGACAAAGTGAAGCATTCACCTAACCTGCACCACCCGATGCTTGGAACCATGATTTGGATGAAAAACTTGAGTTGTTGACTGAATTATCTTGTCAGCGAGGATCAAGCATGCAGTATCAACATGAAAACGAAGTAAAAGAATTAACAAAAGGGGAATTACTGTGCCAAAAGAATTATCTTTCATAATGACGTTAAAGAAATATGGTTAAGAAAAATATTGGAAAATTGTGAAAAAAAGTCCAACAGAAAATATCAGTTGCATGTCAAGAGTAACAAATAGCAGAAGCCAGATGCAGAAAAAGTTGCGCGCACCACAGTATGGGAGATACATACTTGCCAAAACAAAACATACAACATAAATCATGGTACAAGTACAAAAATGACAACCAATATTTGGAAGCACATCCAACATGGTGGATATGTGGTTCCGATAATTTGCAACAGTTACCAACTCTTCACACAGCAAGATATAAAAGGTTCATACTGTGACACAACTTTGAAGAGCATATATGGAAATTTCCTATTTTGCTGCCTATATAACATACCCCAGTCTGTCAGACATTCTTCTGACCATGACCTTGATTCCTCCATATGCCCAGAGTACTACATCTCATATAGCCAAGCTATCGTCACAATGCATAAACAACCTCTCCGCTACTATCAATATCAAGCTCAGATTCAGAATCCAAGTCTTCCATGTCATCATCCATGTCCAGAGTATCCATCATGTAATGGTTGATGCCAAATGCCCCAGCAGACGGTATTGTAGCCTCAGAAATTATCTGCATTATCTCATCAAGGCTTTGTATCGGTTGATCAGGCTCTTCAAACTGGTTTCCCATTGTCATTTCGTCCATCAGATCTGCTGGAAGATTCTTCAAAAACCATTCATGGTTCTTGATTTCCGGAATGCTGATTCTCTGTATCACCAAATATCCAAAATAAGGAGCCTTTAATCACACCATTACACAAAGTAGAATCTTAGTGGAGTCATTAAACATGCACAAGATATCCAAGAAGTTTGGTGTCAGACTTTGGGGTAGAAAGTTCCACTTTAGTATCTTATTTTCCATTTAGTTCTCCAAACAATTCCAGATTTATCTTTCGAATAAGTTAAAAACTCCTGATATGAAGGCTAACTTACAGCTGCGGGATCAGCAACGAAAATTCTTGAAATCAGATGGCGACACTCAGGAGATATCTGAACAATGTCTGGAATAGAATACTGGACACCAAGAATTCTCTGCATGGGATAGACAAGAACATTTTCTTGTATATACAATGTCTATATGACGAGGTATTAACGGCAAACAGAAAACAATAATGTACCTGTATTGTTTTCCGGAAATCCTTTGGCCCATCAGGATCCTCAAAAGGATATGCTCCAACCAGCATCACGTACAAGGTTACCCCACATGACCACACATCTGCAATCTGGTATCATGACAGGATATCAGCACTTCACTCATCTAACAATCCACAAAATCCATGTTAAGTAAAATTTTGATTCAATATTAGCCTATCGGGATCAAGTCATGAACAAAGTATTATTATTGCACAAAGACGTTCCTTGGACATGAAGATGAAACAAGCTGTTTGTTTCATGTCAAGTGCAGGATTCCTGGGGACGTATGGGAATGTCACGTCTCATTCCAGATTCTTAACCAGTTAAATGCATATCTCTTTCAAAGGGGTACACTACATCAGCCAAATTTCAAATTCAGAATAAGCATGATCTAAAGAAGTTACCTTGCCATCATACTCTTGCTTCAATAACACTTCTGGAGCAATGTATGCAGGTGTTCCCACTGTTGATTTTGGTTGTGAATGAAGCACTGAAGACTAACAAATTATCCACGCAGACACAAGAGAAAGAAGTAAGGGTCAAATCAACAAATAAAGCAAGATTCTACCATGATACAAATAAGTTAAAGCTTGAAATTAGTTAGCCTCATCAAGAACAAAACATTAGAAAGCTAAGAAGCAAAAATATTGATATAAGAGCGGGTCCATGCACAGGAAGTAATCAAAGAATCATCATACATACTCCAGAACCAACTCAGTTGGAACTTCCCCACCCAACCATTTTTTCATGTCAAGACCTATGTAATTGGAAATAAATTGTTCTCAATCTATTTCAAATTAAAAATAAAATATGTCCAGTGGTATCACCAGAAATTGTAACTTTCAAGAAACAATTACTACCTTTGAGTACCCAAAATCGCATATCTTCAACCGAGGAGCTGGGCTTCCATCCAACAAAGTGTTTTCCAACTTCAAATCACGGTGACACACTTGCTTCATCAACAAGCAAACATAAAAAACAAATCAACTATGCAAACAAACCAGCTGGCATCAGCACATAAGGGAAGAAAAACAGAGCAGTCTAAGGTACCATGGCATGACAATAGCTCACTCCAGATATAAGTTGTTGAAAGAAGAACCGTGCCTGAACCAAAATCCACATTCAAACAAATTGTGGAAAAGAGACAAGGGAAATTTGTGCTCGTGAAACTGAAACACAAACCTCATCCTCACTGAAGCGTCCAGCATTGCAGATTCGCTCAAATAGCTCCCCTCCCGATGCATATTCCATTACAATTGCCAAATGGGTTGGTGTTAAAATGACCTGAGTAGATATATAGTAAACTGGAAATTCAAGACCATTTGTGCCTAAAAAAAGATCCTAAATCGTCATAAATAAACTGACCTCCTTAAACCTTACAATGTTCGGATGCCTAAGCGATCTATGATTAATGATTTCTCTTTTAACATTCTCATCAATCTGCAACAAAAACCCAAGATAAGCAATCTATCAGCATTCAACAATAACATTAACCCCCAGCTGAAAACTTATTACAAGATAAAACAACAACAAACGCGACACTTCAGAGTTTTAGGCATTCAAACACAACTAGAATAAAAGCGCAAGAAAACTCGCAACCGAATTACCAATATAAGAATTATACATCTCAACCATCAAAACCCCGAGTTTATATTCTTTAAAGAAAATTACAAAAGAGGAAAGTCATCCAACTGCTCACACAACATTTCTAAACTTGAAGTCAATAATTACAGATTTCCCCGACCATAATTACTTGGAAATTAAATAGCAATTTCTAAGCAAACTAATTAAACTGTCTACAAGTCAACTTCGGCATGCATTAATGAACGGAGCAGATATTAACTCCAATCCATACAATAAATTCGTCAAATCGCGTAAGAAAAAGTTCTCCATAACAAAATGAAGCGAAAAATCTGTAACGAAAAAACAGACCTTATCGCCTCTCTGAATGTACTTGACAGCAACAAGGTCTTTGGTTACTTTATCTCTCATAAGCCTGGCCACGCCGAAGTTACCGGAGCCGATATCTCTGACGAAATCGTACCGGTCACTGTCATGCATGATTGGCATATCCATGCCGGGTACCGCAGTGATCGCTGGATTCCGATCCATCTCCGTTTCTGAAGGTGAGAGCTTACAAACCGTCTTCGTTTACAGCCGCCGACGGATAAATCAGCAAAAACGTGAAAACCCGAGAATCGCTCACTTGGAGAGAGTGGAGACAGTCGGTTCCAAGTTCAGCTTAGATATTACTAGCGAGTAGCGATCAGTCTCTGAGTCTCAAGTCTGACCAAAAAAGTGAGAGAGAAGACATTTCTCTTTTCCCTTTTATGATATCATGTGCAGGAGATAGATATTTCCTGGAGAGAGAGCAATGAGACGAAGCGAAGTTGCGACTTCTTATGCTTTGAAAAGAAAGGAAACGGCGCCGTTTTTTGTCCTGAAGGTGGCTTTTCCATTCCCAGCGATCTTCTTCTCGCGGACTATGGGTTTGTGTTCTTTTGTCGGATAGTTTGGCGTTTGGACACTTTTTGAGGTTCTTTTGTAGCTAAAAACACTTGCACAATCAGGTGTCCCATCCACGTGCTCCGTTTCTGTCTCGTGTGGGATTAATCCCACGGTCCTGATCTCTTCATTCCGATCCCGGTGCCAACATTTATTATTTTAAAATATTTTTAATATTAAAAATAAATATTATTTCTAATAATAACAAAATTTAAATAAATAATTTGACATTGCAATATATGATAAAATATTTATTTTATTATAACCTAATCAACCCTTGTCTCATCACATCCCAACTAGGCTGATTAACTTTTCATTGTCAAATATGATGCAAGTGTGTGTACATTTGGTGTAGAAGGATTCCTTACCTGAGATTCAGGAGCTCCCCCGTGACCTGGCTTTTTTTTTTTTTTTTTTTTTGCATACAAAGGAACCTAACTAAGCCAAGGTCGGCTGAGACAACGAGGCGTGACCTGGCCTTTTCTTTTACTCTTAACCTATTTGCTCAAACTTTTCCAGACAAAGCCAATACACAGTAGACAAGTTTTTATAACAGTGAAAAGCTCTCCCAATGACTTTCAGCTCCTATGTCACTTGCATTTATCAATTTGGAACTCTCACTGTATCTTCTTTGGCCCACAGTTCTCAAAGGACGAGCTATTATATATAAACTTGGAGTTGGAAACTGTACGTGCCTGATTAACGCGTCACATGTTCTTATTATTCTACTCTTATACTGATTTATGAGCATTTATCGTACAGTTTCCAAATAAATGAGACACGTATAAATAAATGGACGGATGCTCAAAACAGAATAAGTAGAGTGTAACCAAAACAGATAATCTAAACTCATATCCTTGTAACCTCTATAATTGGAAGTTGGAACACCAAATTAACAGCTGCATTGACTCTCAGACCTACTAATATTCACGTATTGTCTAAAGGGGACTGTAATGAACCAATCCCATGAAATGACTTTGTCTTAAGAAGCAAATAATAGGTTCGAGCCTGATCTATGAAACATAAATGGTTGATGACTATTCAGGGGAACCGGACCAACCTTCATGGATGGTAAGTTCCAAATTCCAATCCAAAACAAACCAAATCTTTGTTGCTTTCAAGTCTTTGTTTTCCAAATCATGGAAATATTGGAACAATTGTAGCAAGCTTTGGGAAGAGAAAAAGATAAATCGGAAATTGAAATGCATTTCTAAAGAACTTGATCTTCTGTCTCATTTTTTGAGTACCAACCCTGTCTCTTTCAATCTCAACCTTCCATTTTTGTGGGATCCACATAAATGGAAGGTTGAGATTGAAAGGGACAGGGTTGGTATTCAAAAAATAGGACAGAGGATCTCAAGTGCTGAATGGGAGGTAAAACTTTTTCAGGAAAAGTAAGTTACCTTGGTCAGCGTGTTTGGATCTCTCGCTCAAGTGTATTATTACACGTGACAACAGTTCGAATGTTCAAACTCGGACGCAAGTCGTTCAAGACAAGGAAGTTTTCTAAAACCGCGTTATTTTGAACGTTTTATTTCTTGAACTTAATATTAAAACGAAGTTATTTCTTTATCAACTCTTCCCATAACACCTTTCTTAAATATTATAAGAAAATAATTCAAAATCAATTATTTTTCAATAATGTATAACTAATAAAAATATCAAAGTACCAATATTATCTAATAATAGATATGATACAAGGAAATTTTTGTAATTAAATCTACATAGCAGCATAATTTTTCGTAATTTCTTTGCTTGTAGAGATAAATGATATTTATAAATAGAGAAGTCAATATAATTGTAGTCTGTAAATTTACATTGTAATTAATAATTGCATAGTTAGCATGTCACATGTCATGGTTTAGTAGTGTTGTGACAGAGATATAACGGAAACCTAATAGAGTTAAGTTTGAGAGTCCAAAAAAGTGTCATTTTGTAAATGTATGGTGCAAAATTAGTACTAGAGATAATGACATGAGCTACTTAGACCTTATTGTTAGACATTTTTGCCCCAAAGGGCAATTTTGTCAATGTCTCTAAAGTTGAACTAACATTAATTGCAATTTTGGTTTTTAAATAAATTACCGATTAAGTTGCGCCATTTGATCCGGATAAAGATAATAAAGTGACCTAATAAATGATCTAAATTAATGGGTCGAAGTCCGAGTGAAAATAGGTCCCGATCAGTGTGGACCAGGTCTATATCGGCCTTATAATAGGGAAGCTCGATATGGAAGCTATATATAGGTTAGGTCTCCTGCAGTTGCTCAAGAGAACGTTCACTAGCATAAGGTTTCTGAACCGTTAAGAAAGCTCGAAACGCTGACGAAACTGTAGAAAAGCCTAGTCCGTGAGTCAGTGAGCGCTTTCCACTAAAGGGCCCGAGAGATTCGGAGACATTTGGAGATCCAAATCGACATCGAAATCCGAGATGAAACCGAATCCAGGTATTCCGCATTACCTTCGTTTTTTATCCTTTCACGTGATCCTGGGGTACGTAATAAGGTCTCCTCTACGTACTAACACGTGATATCAGAGCGGTCATGTGATCGGATTGTAGGAAATAAAGGTTTTTCGGTTTTTATCTCTTTTTGGTTTTCCGTTATTTTCGATTCATTTTCAGCTTTTTTGCGTGATTAATTGTGTAAAAGTAGTACACATAAGATTAGCTACGGAAAATGGGATACCAAAAATCACTTCCAGTGTCGGAGGTGCGAAAACCGTTAGGCTAGCGGAGGGCGCGCGGCAACGGAACAAGCGTGTGCATTACACGCGTGGCAAACGATCACGTGGAATGACGGGTGCGTGCGTGGCACGCGCCCATCCAGGCCGTCCACGCGGGGACACACGTGGCCGAGCTGATGCGTGCCATATGTCGCGAGTGCAAGGCACGCGCCCACAGTGACAAACGCGTAAGGCACCGCGTGTGCTATGCACGCGCGCCTTGCCCGTATGCACACCGACGTCAGCGATGACGTCGGCGGATGACATCATGTTGACGTCAACCGTATGGACAGCTATAGTTCTCCCATTAAAAAAGACTCTAAAAATTCCAAATTTCCCGTAAAGCTTCCCCGAGGTGTTTTGGGTCAGTTTTCGGGTCCGAAAAATTTATAAAGTAACATTTTTCTATTTTTCTGGATTTATTACAGTTGTAATAAATTAAAGTTTAACTCCAAAAAAATGAGTTGAGGTATTCTGAATCCGATTTCGATTGAATTTTCATGCTTCAGACTTCGTATGAGGGAGATATATGAGGTCTTGTGTCTCGGGTCTCATTTTCAGTGTTCAGGATTGCATGATAATCAATCGGAAATAGGAATTGAGACATTCTGAAGCCATTTTTGAGTGAAATTTAGTGCAATGAACTTGCCATAAGGGAGATACATGACATTTTCATATCTCAGGAGGTCGATTCAGTATCCGGTGACGCACGATAGTCTCTCTGTTGAGATTTTTCGTTTACGAAAATCTCAAATCAAGTTTTCAGAGAATGTCTTCAGCTTGTGTGTGTGACAATGAGAATGTGCATTCAGAGTTTTTGCATTTATTGAGGTTGCATTGTCACATACAATATGCCCATAAAGAATGTGAGAATGACATAAAGATGTATCCCTTGTGTTTGCGGACTTTTTGGATGCTGGTGAGAATGCAGTCACCAAAGTGACCTTTCGAGTTAGTATTTTGAATTGTTTTGCTTATATGTTGGGGGATGTCTCTGATTTTATGTTTGGCTATTCTACCCAAAGGTGTTGGTCTTGCATAAAATTTTGAGTTGTACATAAAGGCATTAGATGGAGGAAGACTGTTGCTCAACTGATTTATTCACCCAAAGGTGGTAGTGTCAGGAGAGTTGATAGTCTACACTCCGATCGCTTTTATGTGTGAAAGTCTAATTGCATATATTATGTATTCAGCCCAAAGGTGTTTCATAATATGTGT
>JANTNU010000235.1:6930668-6940713 GCA_024752395.1 Erythroxylum havanense | reverse complement strand
ATTTTAACTATAATGACAATTAATTAATTTAAAAATATAATGTATTAGATTATAATTATTACACATAATAGTATAATAACAAAAAATAGAAACATGATAATAAAACCAAACATTTTTTGTTTTCAGTTTTTTTTAGAAATCTCAACCAAACATGTTTTTGTTTTCAGTTTTTATATTACAAATCTCAACCAAACAGGCTTTCGTTTTTTTAAGGAAAAAAACAAAAACCAAAAACAGGAAACAGAAACTAAAAACAACAACAGAAAAACAGAAGTGGAACCAAACGACCCCTTAGAAGTCATATTTACTGTACTATTTTATTATTCATTAGAAATTTTATGCAGTTCTTTCCATATTTATCTTTGTTTAAAGTCAGCATTCTATTCCTAATCTATGACTAGAAAATTATAGCTTGAATATTGGTTAGGTGTTGTGAACACAACCTTTCATATGCATTCTAAAACAACTATGGAAGTCTCAAAATCCGCCTGAATATAGCTTTTAGCATTACTGCATTATCCTTTAATCACTTGACAACACAAGTAACTGCTTCTTTCGCATTTATGTATGAATTAAGTGAACTGTTGGCAATAAAAGTGAAAGAAAACAGCAACAGGAGAGAAGTCAATAAATTAAGAATTTAGTTTCAATTATACTATAGTAACACTTTCATAGAATAAGAGAGAAGTTGATGAATTAAGAATTCAGTTTTTAATTATGCTACAATTACATTCTTAATTCATGAAATTTTATCTTAATGTTGTTTTCTTTCACTTCTCTTGTCTGTGAGACTTGATTAGGAGACGAAGATGATTGGAAAAGAAGGCAGTGAAGGTATTAGTTTTTTTGTTGATTTCTAGTTGCAAAGAAAGCTTTAAACACAAGTATCAAAAAGAACTCAAAGGGAATATTCATCTTTTCGTATATTACATTTTGCCTATAGGAACAAAATGCTCCTACATAGGAGCATTTTCATTTCCAGCTAATTGGGTTCAATTCACCAACCCATTCAATTGATTACCAAACACGTCCTAAGTGATTAGCTCTGAATTCTCTTTCTCTTAATGAAGGAGTTTAGACTTGATGGTTCTCAGTTAAGCTCTTAAACCAATGGCTTCTGTGGCTACAGGTTTTTGCCAACCTTCCCTATCGATTGTTGAGATAATTAATTGAGGAATAAAACTTTTTATCATTGACAATACTAGAAATACGATTATTGGCTATATTTTTTGTTACGTTTTGAAATTTATAGCCAATAGTAAGTACTTTGCTATAAAATTTTTAAATCATATCTTGTTGAAGCAATGCCCTAAAAATAAATATTTCATGGGTTTTTTCAAAGACTATTAGCTATGACCTAATTTATGTGGAAAAAATAATTTTTATCAATAAGCTATTTTTAGATTTTGTCGCTAATTATTATTAGCTACATCTTTTTTAACTAAGAAATGATTTTCGAAACAAAAAAAAAATTGGTGAGCTAATTATTTAAGGAACAAAACTTTTTATCAATAACATTACAAGAGATATGATTATGGGATATATTTTTTGCTACATTTTGAAATCTATAGCCAATAGTAAGTATTTGGCTATAAATTTTTAAATCGTATCTTATTGAAACAATGCCTTAAAAATAAATATTTCATGGGTTTTTTAATAAGATATTATTATTAGTTATAATGTGAGTATTTATATTCCAAAAACAACAGGGTTTAAGAACTCAACACCTAATTAAAGAAATAAGCCCTCTTGTTCTCTTTTACTTCCTTTCTCTCTGATGCCTTAACTTTTGTCACACTACCTTTCTCTTACCACTTCCTTTAGCGACCATCATCATTTTTAAGCCCTAGTTTTTTAATGTTTTCAAATTCTCTATCTCACGATGTTTGTCTCCCTATCTTGGTTCTTTCTTTTTTCCTTTTTTTCTCATTTTATCCTAAGTTTTTATTTTGATTTTTGTTAAGTTAGGTTATGATTTTATCATTACAAGAAATTGTATTTTTAGTGAAAGTAAAAGTTGTTACTAAAAGCAATAATATTTGTCCCTATTATTAATAGTGTCCAATCTTTATTGTCGCCACTTCTCGTCACAAATACCTCCGTCACTAATGAAATAGTGACTAATTTAAAAAATGGTCACAATTATGCAACACTTTTATGACATAAATACTGACACTAAAACTTGTGAAATGTGTGACAAAATTATATGGTTACAATAATTGTACATATTTATGACAAATAATATAAAGTAGTGACGAATTAAGTCGTAACAGTACTTCATTTTATTGTGACAAAATTGTTGACAATAAACCTATCAAATGTGTGACAACACTATATGGTCACAACAATTGTACTTATTTATGACAAATTTGTTGACACAAATAATATAAAGTAGTGACGAATAAAGTTGTAATAATACTTCATTATATTGTGACAAAAATGTCGATACTAAAACCTATGAAATGTGTGACAACACTATATGGTCACAATAAATTTACATATATATGACAAATTTGTTGACACAAATAATATAAAATAGTGACAGTACTTTATTTTATTGTTACAACATTATCACCACTAAAATAAATTATGAATAGTGACAAAATATTTGTCACTAATAATTTTTTTATTAATGTCCATTACTTCTTGGTCACTAATATTTTAATAAAAAAGTGTCAACATAATTTCGTCACAAAAATGAAAATTGGTTCTTACAAAAAGTATTATCACTAATGTGTTTATTATTATCACAAATAAAACTATCAATTCATCAACGGAATTACATTAACTGTAAAAGAAATTTGCATCAGTGGCTATATTGTATAACATATTTCGTTAGAAGTATGAAGTTATATGTTACAATAATGTTGTTACTAAATAAATAATATATGTTACAATAAATTTATCACTAATGCCTTTTCATATACATCTGATATGTGTAACAAATCTTCACTAGAAAACCCAATGACTGAAGAGGCTGAGTAGGCATCAATGTATCTTTTAACCTACAACAGAAAATTGTGAAATGACAGAAGGTAACGAAAAGAAGGATGTTTTGAAATTAACAGCGAATGTAGAATCATTTAAAGAGTAAGCAATAGCAAATCGAGAGCACAAGAAGAGGTATCAAAGTCAGTTGGAAGCGGATAGGAAGATTTCTTAAAACTCATGCCGAACATTAATGTTTCAAACTTCAACATGTAATTTTGATAAAAAGAAAACAAAGAATGAAACCAAATTGAACTTTAGAAAGTTAAATCATATACCTCTTCAGTGCTTCCTCCACCGTGATCACCATTCAGGGTTTGTCTATGGTCTCCCATAACAAGAAGGAAAGTGCTTTCATGCAAGCCACCTGAACTAGACTCACCATCCAGAATTCTGATAAGCTTCTGCAATAGAACTTGTGGTAAACCATTATCAAATAAGAATTAAGCAGGAAAGATTAGAACCAACAGATCAAGGTAGCTTGATAAAGGAAACAAGATGA
Organism: Erythroxylum havanense; assembly: GCA_024752395.1. Classification (NCBI taxonomy): domain Eukaryota; kingdom Viridiplantae; phylum Streptophyta; class Magnoliopsida; order Malpighiales; family Erythroxylaceae; genus Erythroxylum; species Erythroxylum havanense. Next base: position 6,937,223 of record JANTNU010000235.1, on the reverse strand, counting down.
GCTTATTCCACCATAAGCAACAAATGTGCATTGAGAAAGTTCACATGTATAGTAGAGTCAATGAAGGTAGGACATTTGGAACAATAGAATACCCAAAATTTTGGAAACTTCACCTTTCAATCACTAAAGACCAACAAAAGCTTAATTTCTAGTTCATTTATTATATCCTTTCCAAAAAAAATTCAGGCATCAATCTAACATTAATAACTGAACATTTGTGTTTTCCCATGATTTCAACAGGGACTTTTGGAACACCAATAAGTATTAAATTTAAATGAAAGGAAAATGAGGAAGCATTTTAGTTCATTTTGATGAGAAAATTTCAAAATTAGGAAGCAAGATGTGAATTAAAAAGTCTGAAGGAGAGAATTCTAACTGTTTCTTCTGTTTCTCCATAAAGCATGTACATCTGAACATATACAAACAATGGACTATTACAAAATTGAGGTCTAATCACCTCAGCTTTACAACTGAGTTTTGCCGAGTGGATTTCATGGTTAGAATATATCTATGAAAACAATTAACTACAGACAACATTGTCATGCCTAACCTCATTCTAACATAAACTTCTGTTACATGAACTTTGAATCTTTAAACGGTAATTCCAAGGTGACTTCAAGTCTGCCAAGTGCTCTAGTATCTGCAGATGAAGAACAAATGACTACAACTTTTTCTATAATGATATCTTTCTTAAGTAACATCACAATCGTAGTGAATAGGATCCATACAATGCCTAAAAAGTGTTGGATTGAAACAATGTAAGAAGGATTTGTAAAAGATTTATTCACCTAATACGAATATCAAAATTTTGTTATTTCTCAAATATGCATGATGATCTCGTTTCATAGACAGAACAACATCTTTAGGAACAAGGGTTGCTATCAGGTATTACCTTCTACATCTCATTCCTCCCCAAGGCATTTTCGATCATGACAAAAGATCTGCATGCTCGTGATGTAAGCATCGCATGAACTCTTGATGGGTAGACAGAATCAGTAGTGTCCATTTTGTAACTGCCAATTATTGAGCATTCCTCTTGACCATCAGTAAGAGTAGAAATCAGGTCTTTGACATCTGTTCCAAAAGAAATTTACCAATAAACTACTCAAGTTAACTGCTGCAAGATTGAAAGAGTTGTCCCCAATTCAAAGGCATTATGTTTCACCCTTCCTCAAAAGGAAGACAACAAGGTCATAACGTTTTGACCAACAAAAAATTGAATAATAAATATACGAGGTCATTAGCTAAACAACTTAGTCATGACAGGATATATGCATCTGAATCTCAATCAAGTAGCCAATTAAACAGTTCTCCCTAAGAATGTTTTTTCATTAATTGGAAAGAAAGCTCTTTCCCTACCTTCCAATCACACAGATGTCAAGAAAGTTTTTTGCAATGAGACTGCCTTTATTTACATGGTTATGTTGTATATAGCCCTTTGGTGAGTAAATAAACGCATCAGAAGCACAAAAGATGGATTTGATATCATCTTATATGCACAGAAAAATATGTAATCACATGAACGCAATCCCAGGCATATTATGTGTAAATCAAAGATGTTTTTGGTTTTTATTTCAAAAAAATTGTCACACTCGGTTGCAGATCATAAGTTTCCTGTATCATATACAATTGGAAGGATACTCAAAAAGAAAAAGGCTTACCTTCAACCCCAAAAGTTGTGCTCTTGGTGAAAGGAATAGCTTTCAATTTAAAGCGGTGTCCAAGTTGTGCCTATAGATCCTCTTCGAGAGTGAATCTGTTGGGACCTGATTTTAGAACCGGACCCCAACCGAAAAAATGGAGTTTTAAAACAAAAAGCGAAGCAAAAAAAAAGAACACTAAGAACGAATCAAAACGAAAGAACGCAAACGAAGCGAAATGAACGAAAGCAAATCGAAGACGAATCGAAGGAATGGAATACGAAAGCAAACAAATCGTGCGGAACTAATCCGACCTCAAAAAACCGAAATCGAAGAACAAGATGGCGGAAAGTCCGACATCCAAAAACGTATATCTTAGAAAACTAAATTAGCGTTGGAAACCTTTTAAACTAAAGCCGACCAAATCCAAAAATCGGTGTAAATTTTTTTGGATTTACATTTCCATGTTCATCACATTCTCACAAATTTAATCTTAACAAACATATTGCCCAAGTAAGATCATAATACTGGGCTCTGATACCATAAATGTTGGGACCCGCTCTCGAAACTGGACCCCAACCAAAAAAATAGAGTTTTAAAATGAAAAACGAAACAAAAGAATAGAACGCTAAGAACGAATCAAAACGAAAGAACAGAAACGAAGCAAAACGAACAAAAGCAAATCGAAGACAAATCGAAGGAATGGAATACGAAAGCAAACAAATCGTGCGGAACTACTCCGACCTCAAAAAAGCGAAACTGAAGAACAAGGTGGCAGAAAGTCCGACATCCGAAAACGTATATCTTAGAAAACTAAATTAGCGTTGGAAACCTTTTAGACTAAAGCCGATCAAATCTAGAAATCAGTGTAAATTTTTTTCTTTTCCTCATTTAAGTATCAACTCATACAAAGCAATCTTATTTCCCTTTTTGGAAATTCATCCTCATGCAAATTGTTTCTTTTATTTTCTTTTTCATTTTCATTCAATCTCTTACTTCAACTTGGAATTTACCAATTCCATAACCTCAATCAAAAACTCAATTCATAATAGTCATCTTAAACAATCATACAAATCCCATAATTCACATTTTAAACATCTTATTTGACCCTTTTTTTTCAAAAATTGGGCAGCATAACGACTGTATTTTAATGAACCCAAAAACCTACAAATAGTTTAAACTCACTTCTATATATCAGCTCAATCAATAATCACTATCATCGGACCTCCCATCCGAAAACCAAATCACAAGCAATCCTATTCAAACACATCTATATTCCTATGCAAATCACATTCATATCTCAAATCATACACAAATCCCATTCATATCTTAATTCAATATCCAAATCCATAATTTAATCCAAACCAAACCAATCATATTCATATACAATCACAATTCATATCTCATAATCATACACCAATTTATAACTCAATTTCTTACATAAATTCATAATTCATATCCATCATGAAATAAATGCTTACAATACATTAATGGCATTCCAAGCCATTGACAAAACTCATACTAAAATCTAAAATACACAAAACCCAAGATAACTAAAATCGAATAAAGGCCTTGATGTTCTTTCATCTGATCTCCTGCTCGAGACCTAGAGATGGAGATGAAAGGGGGGTGAGCTTGACAGCTCGTGGATAACATGTTTATAAAATGAACAATAAGCAAAAACATTTGCAAAAATCATTTTCCATTTTATCAAAATTTCACAATAGAAAGTTTATCAAAATCTTATTTCCAAAACTTTTCAACCTTTCAAATCATTTATAAACAGTTTTCAAAAACTTTCACGGTTGAAAACCTAAATTCCTCATTCCTCGAAATTTCAAAACTTTTCACAATTCATAAATAAAATCGAAACATGAATGCATCACATATAAACAAAATCAAAAACATATAACACATCATAATGGTTTGGGTCGGTCCAAAACAGAACGTACTGCACATTCCCGCATAACGGTCCTGTACAGTCGTGAACAGAACGTACTACACTCTCCTGCATAGCGGTTCAATGTAGCCGTGAGCTTATGAGAGTCCGAAATCGGAGCTCCAGTGCTACTAGTGGGCAGGCAGGAGAAGCCTTTAAAAACGAGACAAGTGCACTTGACTCAAACTTATGGGACCTAACCAAACCCACATAACACATATCACACTTGAAATTTGTATTGCCTGAAGGCACATTTCAAAACCTTATTTATCATGTCGCGTCATATCAAACAAATTACATTCATAATTTTCCCCAAATTTCAAAATTCACATAACAATAAAATTCATATATCAAATTGTCAATCATAATTCACACAAATTCATATATCAAAAGCACAATCATTTACAAACAAGAAAAGCCACAATTTTCATAATTTCTCAATTAACATATAATACATCATTGAAAAGCTAGCAAAATCTTCTATGACTTTCAGTAGGCGACTTAACCCAATTCAAACACATTAGTATAGAAATTGGCCTCAAAGCAATACACACAAAATTACCCTTAACTAACATTTTTAAAAACAAAGTAACATATCCTTAACTTCGGAAAATCATAACTTTAAATCCTGATATCGAAAAATGTTAAACTTTATAGCGACAAAAAGCTTTCAACATATTCTACAAGTTTCATGAAGATCAATTTCTTAAATTCTGTCTAAATCAAAAAGTCAACTCCCTATAACCAAAAAGTCAAACTTTCTTAATTCTTCAAATTCTCACACTTCCACTATTTATTCCTTGCTTTTCAACTTCCATTTAAAACAATGTATTCACTATCAATTTCATTTAAAATCGAAACAACACTTTAGACCATAATTAATCATAATCATTAATAACCTATCTTAATCTCATATAACAATTCATATTCTTGACTCTTCTTTTTCTTTGTACACTAATAAGTCACCATAAGTTTCCTCATTTAATGCCACTTTATAATTTAAAATTTTCAAAAAAATTCGGGGTCCAACAAAATCCATTTTTCCTGACAAATTGGGAAAACCATACCTAAGTCATCAGCATACCATGGATGATCTTGTAATAATTTTTATAACTGGTTTAGTTGAAAAATCATGGCGAAAAATAAATCAATCAGAAAAGAGAATTAGTGAAGCATGGAATGTATTTTACCTGATTATTCCCTTATTAATCGAAGCAACTACTAGCAACTACTTCCTCTTCTGAAGATAGCTCCAATTCAAATGTCTTACACATGGTGCCCAAATACCAATCATTAAGACTTTTTGGAGAAGACAACAACATCGGCGAAGATGATCAACGGAGCCAAATGGGTCAATCTTGGAATTGAATTCAACCCTAACTGAAAAGGGAAGCAACTCCAAGATACAACTTGTGTTTGTTCATCTTCTTCTTCCTATTTTTCTTCACGCTATCAGCCTACATCCCCGAATCATCGTCCTTAAGTTCACCTTGGATCGACCCGGTTGATGAAATTGGATATGAAAAATACCCAGTCGGAGAGATGGGAAAATACATAGAGGGATAAAATTGGGTAAATGAACCCCTAACCGAAGGGACGTTAGAAGTGAGATTTTTACTTGAATTGATGTAAAGATTGGGACTTTGGCGTTGAAGATTAAATGGCAGAGTGGGATTTTGTGAGCTTTCAATTCGAAGTGAGTTTTGGAGCACATAGATGATTCTCGTAGGTAGTGGCAATTTTTGTAAGAGGTTCTTGAGAGTTGACAATGCCATTGTACTCGAACCTTAAAGTTTTCCTACTCCCTCTCAGATCTACCTACAAAGTACGTCGAATCCATCAAACCTATATTTGCTACTATTATTCGTCAATGCGTTGTATGGAGTAGAGAGTCAGAGACAGAGATAGAGGGACGAAGAAGATTTCTTTAACATACCTTATAAATCTGTCGGTTGCTCACGACTAGAACAAAGAACAAACAGTGACTGAGAAAAATGTGAGAGTGAAGACGGTAGGAGAGGGACGAACTTGTCCTGAAGCTAAAGAGATGTTTTTACCTATTCCGGATATGCGTGGAATAGGTAACGACAAGTTCATATATCTTTACCTATTTCCTCGCATCGGGAATAGTTATTCTTATGAACAATTATTTGGTTGTTTGTTTTTATTTTTATTTTAATTTTTAAGTTTTATTTTAAAATTTAATAAAAAATTTTGTTTATTTGAATTCTTAGTTTTAGTTTTTAATTTTATTTTCTTTCAATTTTTAAAAATTATGAAAATCATAAAAAGTGGTTTTTGTTACTTGATCATAATTTAATTTACTATCATTTAAATATATATTATTTAATTTTCAATAAAATTATGAATAATTGAATTTTATTTAATTTTTATAATTAAATTATATATAATTAAATTTAAAATATATAAATATTCAAATAAAATTTTATTTAATAATTAAAATATGTTTCAAATAAATATTAATTTATAAACAAAATTAAATTTTAAAATATAAATAAATTTATTTAATTAAAAATAATTTATTTTAATTATTATCAGTGATAAAAATATAACTACATTAACAATCAAACATGTTTTTATTTTTATTTGAAAGAAAAACATAAACTAAAAACTAAAAACTGAAACTGTAACAGCAACAGAAAAACAGAAGTAGAACCAAGCTCTAAGTTGAAATTAATGTCAATTTGCATCAAAGAAGAATCTTTAACTCTAATGTAATAAAACAATGTTGGACACCCTCTCTAATGTGCTCACTCTGTCTTGATATGGCCTCCCAAATTATAAATCTTACAGAAAAATTGAAGAAGAAAATAAAATTGGAGTACAGATTCAATTTGATTCTTGAAGCTAGATGACTGCATCGAAGCTGAACTTTTCGTCAGGTACATAGGCATCATCAAGCTCTTCAAAGCTCTGCTCAACTCTCAAGTCTTTACTGACCTTTAAACCTTCCTG
>JANTNU010000235.1:6898494-6914832 GCA_024752395.1 Erythroxylum havanense | reverse complement strand
ACAACCATACCCATGCTTTTCCTAAGCCATTTGAACCAAAATCCATCAAAAATTTCAAAAGATTTTGACAAAACTCAACTTGAAACTCCACCCACAAAATTTGCTTCTTGTCTCTAATGGAAGATTAAACCTTCCTCTTTCTTTTTCCTTCTTGTAAAACTCTCAAAAATACTTTTCTAAAGCAAGGAAAGATGGAACCCTAACCTCTTCTTCTTCTCTTCTTCTCTTCACTCTCAACCGAAGCTCGCTCCCTTTCTTTTTCTTGTAAAATTCGTTGTCTTCTTTCAAACAAGACAAAATAATGCTTTTCTTTCTTTCTTTTAAAAGAAGCTAAAATGACGTAAATACCCCTCCTTATAAGCCTTAACCTTTAACAACTTAAGTGATCTTCCCAAATTGTCCTTATACAATCTTGTTCCTTTAATTTAACTAACACCATAAAATTCTCTAACTTAATCTTAATTTCTCCTTTTAATTCCATCAATCTAAGAAATAAACTCCTCCACCCATAGACATTCTAATTACACTCTAACGAAAACAATTAATCAAACAAAACCTCAAAGATAAATTTGAAAAACATGCTTATTCAATAAAAAAATTCAAGGGCCAACACTAGAAGCTATTAGGATATTGTTTGCATATGTTGTCTGTCACGATATAAAAATATTTCAAATGGACATGAAGATTGCCTTTCTAAATGGCTTTATAGATGAAGAAGTTTATGTGAAGCAACCTCCAGGTTTCTAAAATGTCAAGAAATCGGATCATGTCTATAGACTTCGTAATTCTTTGTATGGCATGAAACAAGCTCCTTGAGCTTCGTATGATCGTCTGAGTTCTTTTCTTATTGAGAATAAGTTCACTAGAGGTCAAGTGGATAAAACCTTATTTAAAAAGTGCATGAAGAATGATTTTATTATTTTTCAAATTTATGTTGATGATATTATTTTTGGTGCTACTTTTGAAGTGTTATGTGATAATTTTGAAAATTTGATGAAAAATAAATTTGAGATGAGCATAATGGGTGAATTAAAATTCTTTCTTGGGTTGCAAGTTAAGCAAACCAAAGAAAAGATTTCCATTCATCAACAGAAGTATGTGAAGGAATTGTTAATAAAGTATGATATGGGAAAAGTAAAAGCAATTTCAACTCCGATGCATCCTTCAAACCATTTGTCCAAGGACGAAACTGGCAAGAAGGTTGATCAAACTCTGTATAGAGGGATCATTGGTTCCTTACTTTACCTTACAGCAAGTAGACCTGATATTTTGTTTAGTGTTTGTTTGTGTGCAAGATATCAGGCAGATCCTAGAGAATCTCATTATATTACTGTTAAAAGAATTTTGAGATATCTATCAGGTACTACTGATCTTTGCTTAATGTATGAGAAAGGTAAAGATTTCAGGTTGATTGGCTACTGTGATGCGGATTATGCTGGAGATAGGATTGATAGAAAAAGTACGAGTGGAGGATGTCACTTTCTTGACAATAACCTAGTGTCGTGGTCAATTAAGAGGCAAAGTTCAATTGCTCTATCAATAGTGAAAGCCGAGTATATGTCAGCCACAAGTTGCTGTTCACAGATGTTGTAGATTAAGTACCAGCTAGAGAACTACGCAGTACAAGAAGAAGAAATTCCAATCTACTGTGACAACATAAGTGCCATCAATTTGTCGAAGAATCCCATACAACATTCGAGAGTTAAACATATCGAAGTCGGACATCATTTTCCATGAGACTATGTTTAGAGAAAGATCGTGAGTCTTCAGTTTGTTAAGACGAACCATCAGTGGGTGAACATCTTCACTAAGACATTAAGTGAAGAAAGATTCAGAGAAACTAGACGAAACCTTAACATAGTAATATTAAGTAATCAACCGTCTAACAGGTTATGACCCAGATGGAAAGATTGTAAGAGTTAACGGTAACCGTAATCGTGAGTTACAGCTGATAACGTCCGTTAGAAGAAAGTTTTGGAGGGCAGGTTTCTCATAGCCTTGAGAACACCACCTATTCTAGAACACTCATGATATATTCTGACAACCAACCCTTGAAGAGCCCTCAACAAAAACCTTTCATTACTCTGTTTGGATTTCAAACTTTCTTTGATCACACTCTCAACCTCATAAATACACTTCACTTCTTTAAAAACTTCTCTATTTTTAGTTCGTTGTTAACTACAAGAAATGGAGACAGGCATGACAAGCAAAAGACTTGTTAACTTTGAATCCCTGAAGTAGAACAACATGGATATTGAACCAGAGATTGTCGCAACCGGATGGAGGAATTTCTTTCAAATTCGAAAGACAGTCTACATGAACGAAGTTTATGATTTCTGGAAGAATATGGAATTGATAGTTGATACGCTTGTATCTTCGGTGGACAACTTGTCGATTATTGTGATCATAAAGATGATTGAGAAGGTCACGGAGTGTCTATTTGAAGGAGAGAAATTCACAAGCAAAGTTAGATGGATGAAACAAGCCAGCATGAAGGAAACCCAGATCAATTTGCAGTTATATAGAGGCAATGATCCAAGGGAAAAGAACTCATCCAATCTTGTTCCAAAGGCTAGGGTATTACACTCACTTCTTTTTCATTGTGTACTAACGAGAATAGGGTCAAGGAATTTGGTAACAACACTAGATGAACAATGTCTATTTAATCTACTAAATCATCAGTCTATCAACCTACCATTCCTTATCTTTCATTATATGGTAAAGTATAAGAAAGACTCGACTGCTCTACCATACGGAATGATACTAACAAGGATATTCAGAGACTCTGGAGTACATCTGGATAGGGGAAACAGGATGATGATGAATATCAAAAGTGTCATCAATTTTGCAACAATTGGTAAAATGGACTTGAAGAATCTAGAGAGAGTAGAAGCTGATTCTAAGAAGAAAGTCAGGATTGAGGGGGAGCGTGCTAGAAAAGAATCTCCCTCAACAAAATCAAAATCTCAATCTGTTGAGAAGATACCTGCAGAAGGAGAAAAAGAATCGCCAGGAAAATCAATGGGAAGGATGATATCTCTTAAAGAAGGAAGCCAGGTGCAAAAAAAGGAGACAGTAACCCTGTAAAGAAAAGGGGATATGCTACTTTCGAAGAAGCCGAAGCAAGCAAAAAGGTCACCTAGAGTTTGAATCTTGTGTCAACAAGAAGAAAAGAAAAGGAAAGAGTTGATTCATGGTAAAAACTCTGAGAAAACAACATCTCAGGCAACCAGGTCCTTAGTTTCAATTTTGAGAGAAGAATCACCAAAATTAGCTAAAGTAACTGAAATAAGGAAGAAATTGTAGTTTGAGAAAGTAAAACCTCAACCTCAGCAGACTTTCAGGCTGATTAAGGAGAATAAAAAGGAGAAAATCAATACTGAAAAGAGCACTCCTACTATTGTTCAAAAGAAGAAGAAGACAGTGGAACGTAGTTCATCAAAGGTCAATACTTCTCAACTGTTAAGAAAAGAAGACTTAAGAGTCAAGATTATTGAAGAAATTCAACTTGCCGGGAGTAGCAATTCAATAATAATCAGAGAAATCCCAAAAAGGTTAGTCAAGCTAAAATTTCAACCTATACTAGTAAATAGTAGTACCATGCATCTGTTGAGTGAGGACGAGAAAAGTATGTATAATGTTCTGAAGGATGAAGGAACCAGACCATACCCCACACAGATAACAAAACAGAAGTACACTATTTTTCCAATCACAAGGAAAACTGTGATCAAGGTTGTGTCTAATATTCAACTTCGACCTTTCATTGTTTGCAATGAGGATAAAGGGAAGAAGAAAATGTATCCTGAAAGGATAAATGATCTGACAGGTGAACAGATTGAAGCTGAAGTGAGAAACATTGATGAAGCATGTCATGCAGTCCAGCAGACTGGAACGTGTGTTTCCCATTTCATTTCAACAACATCAGGAAGCAAGTGTGGTCAGCAAATCACTGAAGATTTTTTTCAAGTAGGTGGAAGACTTTCAGAAGGGCTATACAGATCCATTACGGTTGGAGACCGAAGCTACTCAGTAGAGTTCCTTGTGCATCTCATTATCCACATTAGAACTTTATCAACTGTGTCTTCATTTGGTGATGTTCGACACCTATTGGGAAGACAAGTTCCAAGACTAACTGGCCCTGATGATCTTGATCTTCCAAAACCTAACCTATCTGTTCAACCTCCTACCATTACAATAATTGAACCAAATGTTACATCTTCATATGCATATACTGTTGGTGTTGAAGTCGTACAATAGAAGCTAGATGAAGATATTGAAGAGAAAGTTGATTATCTGTGTGCTTCTGTGGGTAACTTGCATAAAGAAGTAGCGGATATTCAACAAGATATCAAGTCACTTCGCATTGAGATGAGAAAATTGTTTTCTAAAGTTATGAACCATCTGCGATCATGATTCTTTTTGATCAATAACAAATAGGGAGAGAAAGGAGAAGACGAAGAAGAAATGACAAAGATAGGGGGAGAAGAAGAAAAGAAAAGGAGAACACAATAGAAGATGGGAGATAAAAAAAAATCTATGTAGTTTCAAAATTGGCGTGGTTATTAGTTAAATGTAACATCTCAATGATAATGCTCTTTTATTTTATTCTTATTAATAATGTTATTTTTATATGCTTCTCTTTGAAATTTTCTTGATCAAAGATTATAAGATATAGTGGTGAGGCTGTTAATTATTTATATATTTACTATTATATAGAATGATAATTTTATAACATTATACCCATTCAATAGTAGTTACTATTTGGGTTTGTTCAATTTCTTGAGATTTAGCCTAAGGACCTAATATCATTTATTTTATCTAGTGAATTGTTGTTATGATAAGTGTACTTTTCTAGTGAGAACTTTGTGTTCTTTAGCATGTATTGTTTATCAATGTATCTCTTAAAGTTGACTTTTATTGATTTTTGAATTACATATATTTTTATTCCAAGATTTTTCAAAGTCAACCGACTAACTGCATTCTTTGTTAGAATATAAAATCATATGTTAATTTCGATTTACCATTATGTTATTTGCAACTTAAATTGCATTCACTAATTTAGTAAATAACTTATAATTGAACAACAACATGAAAAAAGAAGTTGGATGACTCATGAAAAACGGTTTGGTCAATAATTAGAAAGAGTGAAGACTTTCATGAAATTTGTAAAAGATTAAATGGATGTGAAATTCATTGTCCATGCATAGATTGCTTAAATTTCAACAATCAAATTCAAGATGTGGTATATAATCCCTTGCTAATCTAAGACATAGATAAATTCTATACTCGATGATTTATCATAAAGAATGTTCTCCGGCTAGTAATGGCGAAAGTTTTGATCTAGGTGATGATGGTGATAACAATACTGATGTAGATGATGGTGATAACAATGTCGATGTACATAATGAAATCCAAGAAGTTTTAGAGGATGTATAGAATTATATGGAGACTATGGATAATGATACTATGCCTAATACATTTCGTAAAAGTACACAAGATCATTTTGAGAAGTTATTGAAAGAAACTCGAGATGAATTATGTTTTGGGTGCTCCAATTTCTCATAACTATCTTTTTTTCATGAAGTTGCTGCACTTGAATGTACATAATAGGTGGAGTAACAAATCTTTTGACATGTTAATTGACTTGCTCAAAGATACATTACTGGTCAGCCATGAATTGATCAAATCTTACTATTAAAAAAAAGTTAAGGGGCCTAGGATTAGGATATATATCAATACATGCTTGTAAGTATAATTATACTATCTTTTGGAAAGAGTTTGAAGACCTTCTAGAATATCTAATTTGAGGCACATTAAGGTGGAAAGTGGATGATGGAAAAAGTAAAAAGATACCACATAAATTCTTGAGATACTTCCTTGTTAAACGAATACTATAAAGGTTGTTTACATCAACAAAAACAACCATAGCTACGAGGGAGCATAAAAAAATCATTAATGATAATGTCAAGTGTCATCCAATAGACTCAAAGGCATGGAAACACTTTTATTAAAAGTTTTTATAGTTTGCAGAGGATTATTATAATGTTTGACTGAGGTTGGCCTTTGATGGATTTAATCTATTTGGTAATATAAGTACTTCTTACAACTCGTGGTTAGTAATTCTTATGTCATATAATTATGCTCATGGAAATGCATTAAAGAGCCCTTTGTCTTATACATTGATGTATATATGCAACCATTAATTAATTATTTAAAACATCTTTAGGAAGTTAGGTTAGAAACTTATGATACTATAAAAGATGAAAATTTTAAAATGCAGGTGGTTGTTCTATTAACCATAAATGATTTTTCAACCTATAACAATTTGTTTAGATGAAGTACTAAAGGGCCATAGTACTAAAGGGAATATGGCATACCTTGTGTATAATCATCAAACTCATTATATAAGGTTACAAAGCAAAATATGTTACATGGGACATTGTCTTTACTTAGCACATGGGCATAGAAGATGAAGAAGAGAATTGTTTAATGGAAAAGTAGAACATAGTGAAGCTCCTTTGCACTTTTCAAGTGATGATGTGCTAGATCAATTATCACATTTGCAAGAGTTTATTCCTTAAAAACAACCAAGTAAGAGCAAGTGAAAACAAACTTTTGTTGATCTCAATTGGATTTTTTTTTAATTTGCCTTATTAGAAGAATTTGCTATTAAGTAATAATCTTAAATTCATGCATATTGAAAAGATTATAAAAATATTTTAGGCACTTTGATGGGTATTGATGGGTATAAAGTGCCTAAAAACATTTTAGGCACTTTAATTATGTACTTATTAGAAGAAGTACATAATTAATGCTAGATTATATGTAGAAGAGATGAATATAAGAAAATATTTGCACTTGAAAAGAAGAGATGATGGGTCACACATGATTCCATTTGTTTGTTAAACTATGTCAAAAAAGGAGAAACAAACTTTTTCGAGTTTTTTATGTCAGTTAAGTTTCTTGATGGGTATGCCTCTAATATGGCATGTTGTGTTAATGTAAACAAGGAAAATGTTTTGGGTTCGAAGAGCCATTATTGTCATGTGCATCTATAACGGTTACTTCTCGTTAGAATATATGAGTATTTGTAAAAGGATATGTCGACAATTTTGGGTGAGTTAGTATTTTATAAAGCAATTATGTTGTAAGATACAGAAATTTGAATAACTTGAACGAATGAAAAAAGACATTGCTTTTATCCTTTTAAAGCTTGAACTAGTTTTTTTTGCCATCATTCTTTGATGTTATAGTGCATTTGGCAATTCACTTACCATACAAGAAAAAAATTTTGTGGCCCAATTCAAATTTGATGGATGTTCCTAATTAAAAGTTAATTTGTTTTCAATTCTACATTTGATGTCTTTTGTTATTATTTAGTAAAAACTATTGATCTTTTATGCTTTTTTAGGTCTTTGGGCTCTTTAAAACATTATGATCATAATAAAGCTTGACCTTATGGCTCTATTCTAGAGGTTTATATGTCAAATAAATGTTTGAAATTTTGTTTTTCGTACTTACATGATGCTGATTTAATAGATAAGAACATAACTTCAATTTTGACCAAGAGGGTGGCCTGTCAGTTTTCTTCCAAAAATTAAAGTCACTTGTAATAGGATAATAAGTGGAGTTAACTGAAGAGAAACTTGAAATTGGCCATTGGTATATTTTAAGCAATTTTAAGCATTTAACCTTTCTTTTCTTATATCAATTTACATTTTAAATAGAGAGCACAAAGGTGAGACTATAAGTAAAGGTGAAGTTAATGTTAAAGAAAGGCATAAGATAAACTTTCCATCATAGTTTAAGACCCAAGTAAGTCATCTGTGTAAAAATATAAAAATGAATATTGTTATTAATATCACAACATTAACTTTAGTTATTTTATTTTTCTACAGATAATACAGTTACATAACTATAAATTGCCAGAAGCAATGGAAGCTTTATATTCTTTTGGCATGTAGGCCTAGTATGTGTGGTAAAAAAAATACATGTTATGTTGTTAATGGTGTTATATTTCACATAAAAGAACGTGACAATTATCTCACAAGCCAAAATTGTGGGGTTATTATTGAGGGACAACATAAGGATGAGTTAATTAACTTTTATAGTGTTATTTTTAAAATAATTGAATTAGATTACATCGAGAATAGAAATTTATTCTATTTAAGTGCAAATAGTTTAATCTTAAAGACAAAGGAATTAACATAAAAGTGAATGACAATATTAATAGCATCAATGTTAGTAAAACTTTGTATGAAAATATTTTTTGAATTATCCATTGTTTTAGTTCCTTTTCTCCCAATAGCTTCCTTTCTCTAAAATTTTGTTCCTATTGACATGTATTCTCTTTATACACTAACACTTTCTATACCATGCAACCTTCTAATTGCTACCATGGCTCCTTAACTTCCATATATTCTTTATCTTCTTCAAAGTCCACTCCCCTCTTATTTTATGCTCCTTCCTATCCTTCTCCCATTTTCAAGCTTAACCTTGATTTAGTTTTCTTGCTTGCAAAATATGTTCTTGTGTTTTTTGTAAAGTGCATAACTATTTTAACCTAATTCAACCTGGTGCTCACCCTCACCCTTTCTCCACCACTATATTCATCTCTGAACCTCCATATCTCCTTTTCCACCTTATAATTCACCTACAAAACCATAAACACAAACATCATCAATCAATTATGGATAGATAGGTAACTTGCCTAATACAATTTGCCACCTCTACCTTACTTTGTCTTTAAACAGCATCCATTCTATAAAACTTTCCCCCTCTATTATAAGTAGACACCATAATGGTATTAGTGACAAAATTTGTTGGAAATATATAAGATAAAAGGTCCTTTCCACCTCTTTTAGCTAACCCCCCACATGCACCTAATATTTCTTATAAACCAGTCAATCCATCACTTAGTTCAAAACAAGTGGTGGGAGATGAATATGGGCAATATCTACACCATTCTCCACCTAAAGTAGAAAAGGGCAGTTATCTAGTTACTCCTGATGACTAAATTTTGATTAAAGGAGCCAAAACTTAGAAGTCAACATTGGTAGGTTCCTGTATGGGAAGTATATAGCCTTACCCATTATGAAGGAATAAACCATAAGAAGATGGAAATCCAGAGGTTTAAACGAGATACTAATGTTCAAAGACAATTTGATTCTCTTTAAATCTTTCAGTCATCTTCATACTAAGGAGATAATGGAGATTAGCTTATGGCATATCTGGATCTAACCATGGTTTCTTTTGTTATGGAAACTAAGAATGAGTTTGGAAAAATTTACGCATGAACAGATACCACTGTGGATTAACATACATAGTTTTTCATAGGAATAATAGTTTTAAAAACTTCTCTACACCTTTCAAGTTGTGTATTAAACATTGGGGGTTATTGACCTTAGTATAAAGGGGAATTAGTACACATAGTTAAACAAACAATCTAGTAGTTACTTTATTAGAAAGAAGTTAGATAGATGCTTAAGATTATGTGTCTACGGTGGTACAAAGCATCTTTTAGTGGACTAAAAATATTTTTTCATTCAGATTTAATGATTATTTGGTGAATCATAAGGGTACAAGTAGTTAGAAAAGGAAAGGAGAAGATGGTTCAAGGGTTTAAAGCTTATATTTGTGTGAAGAAATTGGAATATATCAAAGAAGAATTGAAATTATTGAAGGAGAATATAGGTAATGATAGCTTACAACAAGTTAAACAATCCAAAGATGTAATGCCCCCAAATCACGAATTCATGAATATTACTTTTTGGGTCTTGAATAGTGTATCCTGAGGTGAATAGTGACACCCGAGATCTAAAATGAATTTTATTTTATTTGGCACCAGATAATATTGTTGCAGGATAGGCTAAGGATCAAATTAGAACTCTAAATGAGTTCGTTTAGATGGGCTGACCAAGAGTTGACCAGTGGTCAAAGTTTGACCCAAAAAAGGTAAAAGTCAAACCCGAAAATATTGATGAAAATAAATTATATTAATTAAGGTCTTTATATGGAGTTGATATTTTTCTTATAGGCATTTTTTATTAAGAAAAAGAAAGAACTAATTAATAGATAAAGATAATTTTGGTTTTTAAAAAAAGAATTGGAAAACTTTTAAAAAGGGACCACATAACATATTTGTCAACTTCCTATTCTCTTCTTCTCCAAAACATTACCGGGAATACCTCCCTCATTTCTTCTCCTTTTTCTTTCATTTCTTTCATTTTCAAGCCAACTTTCTTTAATTTTAACTCTCAAATCACCTATTAAACACTAAATTATCTACCTAGGGTCTCTAAACTCACCATATTAACAAAAAAATTTGAGAAAAGAAAAAGAAAAGGTATATGGGTGTTCTTGATGAATAGTACCAAAAATTTATAAGGTGAGTTAATGGAGTTTTAATTATTTTTAGTACATGATTTTGGTGTAGTTGTAGGCATTGATGGATAAAATGTGTGAAATTGAATTTGTTGTGCAATATTACGAAGATAAACAAGATGAATTGAAGGAGAGAGAGAAAGAGAAAGAGAAGGAATAAGGAATTGATGATAAAATTAAAGTTTATGGAAGTTTAATTTGAAGATTGGACATCAATTTGGTATGTGTTCTTGCAATTCTACTTTTTCCTAAAAATTATGTATTAGGAAATTTAGGATTCTTGAGTAAAATTGGGAGTTTATGATATTGTTGTTAAAAATATTTAATTTGTTGTTAATTGAAGAAGTATATGTGATTAATTGATATTTTGCACTAATAATTTGTATTTTTCTCAATTGGCATACATTATGTTTAAATTAAGAAACTTGATATACATGTTATTTTTGACTAATTGGTGAGATGAATATATCTTGAATGTTTTATAAATTAAATTAAAATGTATCTTAAAATTGCTCTTTGTATTGTCTTATTTAATATTGGTAACATTTATCTTGCTAATGCTATTAATGATGATTGAATGTATTTGAAAGTGCTCTTTTGATATGATTCTTATGTTATATTTACTTTTTATAAGATGCCTATTTTTCTTATAGATAAATTACATTATAACACTTAGTTGAAATAAAGGGAAAAAAAAGCAACTGCTAAAAAATTTTCAGAGCCCAACAATATGTAACTTTAACAAAATCAGTCAATTGATGCCAAAAGTTTCTGGCTAACAACAACATTCCACCTTAAAAACAATAAAACTAGTAATGTAGATTTGAAATTTCTATATGCCTTCAAGTGTACATATATTTTAATATGTATCGTTATAGTTTAAACATTTTCTTATCATATCCTTTCATTACCATAGAAAATAAACCATTTTCTAGTATAATGCCAAAATATAGCAACAATAACGTGATGCCTTCAAGTCATACACAACAACTTCATTCTACCTTAAACAACAATGAATCTAATATTACAAGTTTCTGACTTTTTTATGCCTTCAAATATGCTTATGCTAGAATATATATTTTTATAGTTTATACATTTTCTTTTCATATCTATTTATGATTAACTTCCAATAATAGTAATGAAAAAAGAGGTGGAGGTAAAACTAGATGTTGTGAATTGCAATGAAAAAATGTTACAATGAATTACAAGATATCCATACATATTGATGCATAGCATGGTCATCCTATAAACAAGATCCAATATGTGAAATTTTCAAGTGAGACGGAAATTATTGCAAGAATGGAAGTACATTGTCTAAAACATGTTAAGGACTTTAAGAAAGACCAGTTGCTTGAAAATACATTTAAAAAGTTGCTGTGATTTTTCAAAATCTTTAACTTTATACAATATTGTTTAAATGAATTTAAGATTATTTATATTTTTATTAATTATTCATATTTGAAATTATATGTTGTAAATATTGAGAACCTAAATGTTTCAAATTGTGTTCCTTCATTATTAAAACAAAGGAGTAGGGATCATCATTTCAAGTTACATAAGTATTATAAGTCTTTTGCTTCTAATGCAAAGGTATGAAGTCATGTTTATGAACGAATGACTGAACAAAACTGGAATAGTTTGTGTGACTATTATTTGGAATTAAAAGTTTAGATTTGATTTTTTTGTCTTTACATTTGCTTGTATTAATCTTGTTACATGAATTAACAGCTAATCTATGTTTTTTTTCTTGAGTTTAGAAAAATTGTGAGAAGACAAGGGTGAGCAAATAAAAAATAAAAACACGTCATGTATAGTCGTTCAAAATTAATATGTATGTTTGCAAGTTGTGCTTTAATAAATAAGCATTAAGTTATTTATTATGCCTTGATTTTTTTATTTCATAAAATAAAGTGAGAAAGAACTAGATGGATAAGAGTGTGATAGGATTATATTATATAAACTCACTTATTGTAAGGAAGGTAAAGGATAGGTGTCACAAGAACCCGAAAATAACTATATAATTATAAATATTTTTGTTCATTTATAAATGTAGTGGTATTTGAACATTGGTTTTCTTCTTTTATTTTAGAATAAGATACAAAAGATATTGTAGAAGTCTAAATTTGAGGATAATGAGCTCAATGCAAATGAGATTTGTGATAGAATACTTGGGAATTATTTGGGTTATGTTAAAGGCCTTGGTTATTGTCCTAAGCCAAATGTTTTAACTTCTGCATATAATACAATTATTGAACAACTTGAAGAGAAAAAGAACAAGCTTAACACTACATTAAATGCTGAAGTAATCAAGGGAAAAGAAATCAATCTAAATTAGCAAAACATGATATATTATTCAGAAATTTACTTGGCCTGAATTATGAGGGAAATGAAGAGGATTGATTCTAGGTCCTAGCCTTGTTCTATCACTTGCTCTACCTATATATATATATATATATATATATATATGACGAGTACCAAGTGTTGTCCAAGTTTATAACCCTGTAACAAATAAGAAAGTTGGTTAAAATCAACTAAAATTATTATTAAAAATTGATTATCTATATATCTATAAGATGCTACTAATGGGTGATCCTATTATGAATGATAAAATTATGTAGTTTTTACTTTAATTTGAACCAAATAAGTATTGTATCAATTTTTACATAATAATTTTAGTTTACGTTAACTAACCTTCTTATTTGTTATAGGGTTATAGACTTGGAGAACACTTGGTACTCGTCTGGGTTATGCTCAAACTTTGTGTTGCTTTAAACATCTTTGAAAGTATTTTAAGATATATTCCAATCTGTGAAGTTTCTTCTTCGAAATTTTATGTTTACAAATTATAAGGAATGCTCAAACTATGATTAATATTTTGTGTAGAAACAAATTATAAGGAATGCTCAAACTTTGTTGGTACAATTTGATTATACTTACATAATTTTGCTTATATAAGGAATGTTCAACATTTTGAATTAATAATGTTTCTCTATGACCTAATTTGATAATAATAACTAAACAATTCACAACAAAAAAAATATATTGATAAATTATATACAGAACATCGTAAATTGCTCAATATCATAGATTATGCAAAAAGTTACAAAAATATTTGGCAACATTTTTTACAATCATAATTAGAAGACTTTACTTATGAAATTATAAAAACGTGGTTAAAAGATTTAACACAGAAACTAGAAAATCGTAACAAAACATATATCACTAAGAATTTATAAAAACGTAGCTAAAAAGTATTGGCTACTTTGTTTTTCCATTGCTTACCATTTGGGCTAAATTTGTTCCTTTCAATGTTGGCTTATACTCTTATTTAGCTACATACTTATAGTATTGTAGGTTTAAAAAATTCCTGGCTAATAATATTTGTCTGTGATTTTAGGAAATGTCCCCTATAATTTTTTTTCTGAGAGAAATTAATGATGTTTAAAAAACATCACAAATAATCATATGTGATTTTTTTGACAACTTGATTACGTTTTTATTTATTGCCTATAGTCTAATTTGCTGTAGTAAGCTAATAATCTAACTAAGCACAAGTTGATCCATTATGAACCACAAATCATATACAGGGTTTGGTTCATTGTTAACAGCTTGTGGAGGATATGTTCTTGTACTATCGACATATGTAATAAGGTAATTTTGTAGCTGTTTAATATTGGCATTAATTGGGCTTTCCATAATAGGTAGTTGGTGGCATTTAATTTTGTATGTAATTGTTGAACAACATTTTGTGGAGTAGAGACTGTTTTGAGTTGGAGTAGTGAAGGCTGGAATGATATTAGCAACTGGTATATCAAATTAAGATAAGAAAGTTGTAGTAGCTACATGATTGTTATAGAAAAGCTAATGGTAAGAAAGAGCTAATCTAAGTTGTATAGTATCAAATTAGAGCTAGTAATGCAGTGGTACTCAAGGCCTCTCTTAGTATGAGATAAACGTTAGGTTACGTATTAATGGAAAAGGCTGTTCCCCAGTTGAGCCGATCTCCCAAGAAAGTTAGACCTCTTTAAACGGAAATATCGAATCCTGACCACCACTTTTTGTCATCACTTATGTACTGAATGTTTGTCATTTTGCAAGATACAGAAGTTGATACTGTGATTACGTACTCTCTTCTTGGCATTATTCCTGCCACCGGCCACAAATAATAGATGCCATTAAAAGCATGCAACGTACAGGTGACCCCAGTAGACTAAATAGCTTAACTTGTGTCCCTGAATCAAAACGTTCATTGAATCTTGATGATGGTTTTTTTTCACAATCATATGATGACCCTCGAGAACTAATGATTGGTGGAACCCGTGTGGTGTGGATGCATGGTAAGCAATGCAACATGTCACGATCTTTGTCTTTTATCTCACGCTTCAACAAGACAAAAAGGTATGGAGCCAAAAGGCAGCTACCAGAAGTTTTAAGAGCTCCCTCACCTTACAAACATACTAAAACAAATCGTTAATCAGTGTAATAATTGGCCTTTTTTCTTCGTTGTTCGTTTTCATTTTAGAAAAGTACTGAAGGGATTCTTTAAATATTCTTTCAGGATTTAACTCGAGTGGAACATAAATAAACAATCTGAGGGAGCACCTCTTCTTGACCTGGGTCTAAAAAGATAGATAATTGAATAATTAATACTATTATGTCATTTTCAAAGAAAATATTGTCAAAAAATCAATCTTAGAACCAAAATTGCTGAAAACTAGGTCAGTGTCTGGGATTGATGAGCAAAGCAGACTAGGTCTCACCAGTTGAGCGATTTTTGTCGGGTGCGGGAAACGTTTTGTCTTTCTCAAATGGTGACTAAGTTTGAATTTTTCAACGTTCTGCATATAACAACAACACCCCGTACAGTGAGAGTCCACTGAAATGCAGGGTCTCACCAATATGCTGTATAAGTTATATACAATTTGAGACTGCCTTCGCTTAGCTCATAACAACATCATTCCATCCTAGTAAATACATTTTGTCTGTTTATGAATAATAAAACTGCTAAACTTCTGATATAGAGCACAACATCACCCATTAATCGACAGAATGCAACAACCTGGAATGAGTAGGGTTGGCAAACCCTCGTGTAATCCACGAGAAAACCAACAGGCAACAACAATTACCCATTGATAGTGAAGAAAATAAGTACCCTAGAGGATATAGAAAAATATAACAGAATGTTGTATTTGTGAGAGCACAACCGCTACTCACTCAATTAATATGTCTTAGTTACAGTAACCCAAGAAGAACCTTTAAATAAATAAAACAAACTAATCATCTACGGAAACAACTATAATAGAATACATAGAATCTCTACATCCCCCCCTCAAGTTGGACTTTGGAAGTAATCCAACAAAGCCAACTTGGACAGTAAACGATTAAACACTGGTGAAGACAGCGGCTTGGTAAAAATATCCGCAACCTGTAAAGACGAAGCCACATGAACCGGCGAAATGAATCCTTGTTTATACTGATTGCGAACAACATGACAATCAATGTCAAGGTGTTTCGTGCGCTCATGAAATACAGGATTACAAGTGATGTGAATAGCAGATTTACTATCACAATGAAAAGGAATCGGAAGAGAAACTGGAATCCGCAAATCAGTCAACAAATAGCTAATCCACTGTAATTCACACACTGTCGAAGCCATTGCCCTGTATTCAGCCTCAGCAGAGCTGCGAGAAACAGTAGTTTGACGCTTGGTCTTCCAAGAAATCAGACTATCGCCCAGAAAAATACAGAAACCAGTAAGCGATTTTCTAGTGACAACACATGAAGCCCAATCAGCATCGGAATAAGCTTGCAAAGATAAATCGGAAGAAGCAGAAAAATGAAGACCCAAAGATGGTCGAAGCTTAAGATACTTCAGAATATGAACAGCATGTTGAAGATGAACCTCTCGTGGAGCCTGTAAATATTGACTAAGCTGCTGGACATAATATGTAATAT
>JANTNU010000235.1:6734883-6745599 GCA_024752395.1 Erythroxylum havanense | reverse complement strand
TTTTTGAACTGATTGTGACTTACTGCGGCTGCAGAATCAACTTTGATGTTTGCTTCTGATGGAAAGCAGATTAGCTTTGCAAAGCTGATTCAAGGATACCGCCTTTCATCATCAGATGGCCATTATATATCAACCAAAGCTGAAGGGAGAAAATCAATTAAGTTGAAAATGAATGAAATTGTGGTACAGGTAAGTATAACAACTTTCTAAGCAGCTTTTGAGGAAATTGCAGGTCGAGTTCTGTAACACTCGGTAATAATGGAATTTTCTTGGAGTTGACTTCTTTTGTGCAAACCTAAGTTAGATAGGTTGAAGTTGAAGTTTCTTGTCATTGTCTATGACAAGCACAATATTATCCATCTTTTGGATATTTCCCATGTGAAATTTGCCCATGTGAAATTTTCCTGTTTGCTTTTTAATCAATTGCCTTTATTTTTAATATATTAGCTTATTAAGGCCAAAAAGAAAAGGAAAATATCTGTAAGCTGAAAACCTGGTCTTCTGTTTTGATTCTTTAGGTGCACTGGCAAGAGACTCTACGGGGCTATGTGGCTGGAATATTGACCACCAAAAGAGTACTGATGGTTTCTGCAGACCTTGATATATTGGCAAGCAGTTTGACAAAAATTGATAAAGGACTTCCATCAATATCCTGAACTTGTTTCTGTTGTTAATGCCTGAACTTTTGTAATTTATAGTTTTTTTTTGAGAATTTTTTGTAATTTGTAATTCTTCTAAAGTTTGTGTGAATACTTAACATAGCATACTTCAGATCTCTGTTATGGGTTGGGCCTGCTCTTCTCTTCTCGACTGCTACTTCAGTTAGAATGCTAGGCTGGGATGGAGTAGTGAGAACAATTTTGTCCGTTAGCATGCCTAATGCAGGTATTATCCTTTATTTGGTGACTTTTTGCTTCTCATGATTTTGAGTTCTTTGACAGTCTTGCCTTTCTGCTACTGTTATTGGTTTTATTGTCAAATTGACTGCACCAGCATCTATCTGTTTACTGGATTGATTGTTTTTTCAGTGTTGCTTGGTGCTTTGAATGATCGGTTGCTAATTGCTAATCCAACGGATATAAATCCCAGACAAAAAAAGGGAGTTGAAGTCAGGAGCTGTCTTGTTGGCCTCCTGGAACCACTTCTTATTGGATTTGCCACCATGCAACAGACTTTCGAGCAGAAACTTGATCTGGGTGAAGTCTTATACCAAATAACATCTAGGTATCCCCTTTCTGATAATCTTCATACTATCTTTTTCAAGTTAAATATTTGTTGAATGTGGTGAATGAACTACAATCTGCAAATGTTCAATTAATAGCCTGTTTAACCTTTTAATTGGGTTCTGATTGGTTAAACTGAAGTTGTTCATGGCAGATAGTGATAGTTGACCTTTCCATCTAAGTGCAGGTTTGACAGCTTGCGTATCACTCCAAGATCTGTTGATATACTTTCTAGAGGGCCTCCAGTTTGCGGGGATCTTGCAGTATCATTATCCCAAGCTAGTCCTCAGTTCACTCAGGTCATTAACTTCACTGCTTACTTTCTGTATCTGCTTTTATACTTCTGCTAACGTTTTATTAACATGGTTGTTTACAATCAAAGGTATTGCGAGGTGTTTATGCCATCAAAGCTCTCCGTTTTTCTACTGCTTTATCTGTCTTGAAGGATGAATTCTTACGATCTAGAGATTATCCAAAATGTCCTCCAACCTCTCTTTTATTCCACCGCTTTCGACAGCTGGGTTATGCTTGTATCAAGTAAGTAAAGAATCGTGGTAATGGATCTGTGTGTTTCGTTTCTGTTTCTATCAGCTAATTTTGTTACTTGCTTCCAAGTTCTCTATCCTCCCGTGGACAGTAATTCATGTTACATATCCCTAAAGCCCTCCTCACTTTTAGTGTAATAAAATTTCATATGCCGAGTGTGTGGATTATTAATATTATTAATGAGAGGATGACATCACATCATTATTGAGTCATTAACCTTCCTAGATATCTGTGCTTTGACTTAAAGGTCTCTGCTGCTTTGGGGCTTTAAATTCTGTCTTTTTCTGTTGGGCATTCTACTGTCAACTATTCTATTCGTTTTACGGTCTTTTGTTGCATCCCTTGTTATTTTCCTCCAGCTTTGCCTTGAATTTTCCATTTGATAAACTTTATAAGAGATCTGAGTCAGTAATGATATTCATCTGCGTGCATGTAAACCAACACAAGTTTGGCAAAGAATACACTTGTAACAAATGTCTTCATTTTCTCTTGCTTCTTCTTGAAATGATCTGTTAAGATTGAAGCTTTCAAGCAAAAGCTAAGAGTAGCTTAAGCTCATATGAATATAATATTTTTATTGCAATTGCTCTGTCTTTACAGGATTAGGTTGGAACGTATTAATGGTCAAATATTAAAGTATAGGACATGATTAAAGGATTAAATAATGTAAACATATCTAATTTTCTATCTTGTATATCTAATGTTTGGAACTCTCCTCTCTGGCTTAAAAGAAATAATACTTTCCATCATAAAGCTCAGTAGTGACTTAGCTTCTATCTTTCAAATTACAGGTATGGTCAGTTTGATAGTGCAAAAGAAACTTTTGAAGTCATTGCAGACTATGAAAGCATGTTAGATCTCTTTATATGCCACCTTAACCCTAGTGCCATGAGGCGACTTGCTCAGAAATTAGAAGAAGAAGGAGCTGATTCAGAGCTGAGGCGATATTGTGAAAGGATCTTAAGAGTTCGCTCTACAGGGTGGACACAAGGTATCTTTGCCAACTTTGCTGCCGAGAGTATGGTTCCCAAGGGACCTGAATGGGGTGGTGGAAACTGGGAGATCAAGACACCCACTGGTTTGAAAAGTGTACCACAGTGGGAACTGGCTGCTGAAGTGATGCCATATATGAAGACTGATGATGGCACTATCCCAGCTATTATTACGGATCATATTGGGGTTTACTTGGGCTCAATCAAAGGAAGAGGCACTGTTGTTGAAGTACGGGAAGATAGTTTGGTCAAGGCTTTCATTCCCAATGCTGACAATAAGCCTAATGGTCAGGATAATTCATTGGTTAAAACCACATCCAATAAGTCTAAGACACAACCTGATGGTAAATCAAATGGTGATTCCTTGATGGGACTGGATATGCTTATTAAACAAAGTCCTGGTTCAACTGCTGCTGATGAACAGGCAAAAGCAGAAGAAGAGTTCAAGAAAACAATGTATGGTGCTGCCACTGATGGCAGCAGCAGTGATGAGGAAGGAGCATCAAAAACTAAAAAGCTGCAAATCAGGATACGTGACAAGCCATCTTCTACGGTGGATGTCAATAAAATCAAAGAAGCCACCAAGCAGTTTAAACTTGGTGAAGGATTAGGTCCACCGATGAGGACGAAGTCATTAACCAACTCCCAGGACCTTGGCCAAATTTTGACCAACCCACCTGCTGCTACCAATGCAACGGTAGCCACAACACCCTCAGTTTCTGCCCCTTCTGACTTGTTTGGTATTGACTCACTGAGACAACCTGGTCCAGTATCACAACCGGCTCCTGTAGTTACAAGTATAGGAGTTACATCTAGACCTATACCGGAGAACTTTTTCCAAGATACAATACCATCCCTTCAAGTTGCAGCATCACTACCCCCTCCAGGAACTTATCTTGCAAAATTTCATCAAACTTCTCAAGGGGTTTCAGACAAGTCAGCAGCTAATCTAGTTAGTACTTCTGGAGTTGATGTTGGTCTTCCTGATGGTGGTGTTCCTTCACAAGCCACTCAGCAAGCTATCCCACTTGATGCTATTGGACTTCCTGATGGTGGTGTTCCACCTAAGGGCCCCAGTCAGGTTCCTATATCTACCCAAGGCCCCTTTCAGGCTGGTGTTCCTCAACCTCAGGTTCAGGCACCTCAGACCCCATTATTCTCGCAACCTCTTGATCTTACTGTTCTTGGAGCTCCAAATTTTGCAGATTCGGGAAAACCTCCTGGAGTTGCCTCCCCTCCATCCGCTGTGCGGCCAGGCTTGGTACAAATTTACTTCTTTCCTTTGTCATTTTTTTTGCACCCTTCCTTTTCCTTTTGTTTAAAGCCAACTTCATCCCCAAAAGAGGAGCATTCGACCTAAGTCTTTGTTTTAGTAACAGGCTAGTTTTCCTTGGCGTACTGCTTTGGTTCTTCGTTTTTTTCCTTTTAGAAAAGGAAATTCATTAAAAAGTAGTTCTCATTAGTATTTGTGAAGTACAGAAGAGATTACCACAATAAAATTTAAGTATTGAGAATTAAAAGTTTTGGACACTATCAACCTTTTTTGGAGATTATATTTTGCAGTCATTAGAATTTTGCATGCACCAACTGCAGCTTGTACCTGCAGTATATTGTCTACCAAATCTCATATGCTATACTGTTCTGGCAGACATGTTGAGCCTCTGGGCTTACTTATTCCTGATATCACTGTTGTCGTGTGGCATTTAATAGGTTCCACGAGGGGCAGCTGCTTCAGTATGTTTCAAGACTGGGCTTGCTCACCTTGAGCAGAACCAACTTCCAGATGCACTATCCTGTTTCGATGAAGGTTTCTTGGCATTAGCCAAGGATTTCTCTCGTGGAGCTGATATCAAAGCGCAGGCAACCATTTGTGCTCAGTACAAGATTGCAGTTACCCTTCTTCTGGTATTAGTCTTTATCCAGATTTCCCCATTAACCAACTTGACATTCTACTGTCACCTCATGACAGATATTGGTTATTGCTACTAGGTTGGGCTTTGCCATCCAATATTAAGGTACTGAACATAGAACTGACCATAACTAACGATTTAACATCCTTGTACAGGAAATTGCTCGGTTGCAGAAAGTTCAAGGTCCAAGTGCACTCAGTGCAAAAGATGAGATGGCAAGGCTGACACGACATTTGAGTTCTTTACCTCTTCAAGCAAAGCACCGAATAAATTGTATTCGAACTGCCATTAAACGAAACATGGAAGTACAGAATTATGCTTATAGCAAGCAGATGCTTGAGCTCCTTCTCTCCAAGGCTCCACCAAATAAGCAGGATGAGTTAAGAAGCCTGATTGACATGTGTGTTCAGAGAGGTGCAACGAACAAGTCCATTGATCCCCTGGAAGATCCTTCCCAATTCTGTGCTGCCACACTCAGTCGCTTATCAACCATTGGATACGATGTCTGTGATCTTTGCGGGGCCAAATTTTCAGCCCTTGCGGCACCTGGATGCATTATATGTGGCATGGGAAGTATCAAAAGATCTGATGCACCTACTGGCCCTCTGACTTCACCATTCGGCTGAGATATGATTAAGCACAATCTTGCTGTACGATAAGAAACCTGAAAAATCCCGTCACCGATATTTTGCGGGTACTGCATTCAGACCTAGACTTCAGTAGGAAACATTGTTTTGGATGAAACCGAGGCGAGTCACCGAAGAGGGGACAACTAGCGTTTGCCGATTAGCTGTGTACATCTATTACAATCAATTAGCTTTATTTGGATTCTCTATTTTTTTTTTTTCACTTTTCCTTTGTTATATAATCAGTAATTTTTGTATACTATAACAATATTGTACATTATCATGTATGATAGGCGTAGTTTGTCTTGATTGACATTGGAGTCGTTTGGTAAGTGAAATGTTCGTCAGTTTTTTTCACGATCCACCTTATACTACAGTAGGAATTTAGTATCTCCTGGTACTTGGAATTCTTAAACAGGTTGATTTGGTTTCTAAGGACTATCGTTGTATACGTGTGAATATTCCTTTTTGTTAGATAATAATGCTGAACTATCCAAATCAGAAAAGAACGGCATTTGATTTAGGTAAAAACAATATTAAATAACAGCCTCATAAAAGGTGTCAGAACTTGTTCAGTCTGAGATTGAAATTTGAAAGTGTCAATGGTATCAAATTTACTAAAGACGTAAAATTTTGATTGAATTTTTTAGCAACTCGAGAAAACCCATACTCACCCACTTTGTGTAGATGATAAGCTATAATATCCCCATTTATATGTACAATGGTCATGTACACTTCCCACAATCCAATCTTGGTAATAATGAATGTCCGGAATACTTTCACCTTTGTAGAAGCAACCTGAAACTGAAATCGTAAGGCGTGACTTGTACTATATGTGAAACACGGTGTCTTCGTCGCCTTGTTTCAATGCATTTGATCGCTTCAGTTTTTAATTTACCAGGTAGCTGCAAGCACACCCAATCCACCAAAGACTCCATGTCCTTGGCAAAGTCTAGTAGGTACCAATCCAACAGCTTGGGGAGTATCAACTTGTTTGTTTTAGAAATCCCAACAGCTGCCTGTATATAGTCTCCCTTTGCTGCTTCTAGTTCCTCTTCAACTTTAGTGGCTGTGTATACCCTTACCTGCATATTTTTGCAAGTGTGCTACTGAAACTACATCACCAAGAAATAATTCATAAATATTTTTTTGACCCTGATCATTAATGATAATATATAATGGAACCAAACTTACTGCAGGGGAGGACCAGCTTCCGCAGGAAAGTGCAAATGTAACCAAAGGTTCAGACCACTCCAACCCGAAATTGCTGAGTGCTTTTATTTCCTCGTTTTTTGCTGCTGCTTTCGGGCAAGTCTACCATATTGATCGAAAATGATCCAGTAAGCAAAATACTGTAAGAAACAGTATTGGTGATTCACTATCTCTTATTTAGATAAAGTGACTCACGAATTTTAAGTGGTAAGGAAGCCTCAAGATGAAGTGCTCGATTGTAATTGCATTCAACAACCTTCCTCCCACTGTTATTGTTGCCTGAAGGATGTATATACATGTCAATCCTATACTATTGATGGTTAGAAGTTGCTGTTCATGCACGTGCATGTAGAAGGACCACTGTCAGGAACCTCATAGCATTTAGTACAAAGCATCCATGTGAACTCTTATTTCACGGTTAAGGAGAATTTCTCAGTTCATTAATGTTCACCAGGTTTCCGAGAACTTGACAAGAAGAAAGGTACTTCTTACCTTTTGCATTAGTGCCACAACCATTTCGGGAGTTTCAGGAATGCCATGCTCCAAAATAGCCTGAAGGATTAGCGGCCTAGCTTTGTCAATGTGTGGTGTAAGGAGGATAAAAGAAAATGTTTTTAGACGTATAACGGATTTCTCCAAACCCTGTTCTGACTTCTCAGTTATATTTTCAGATTTCACATATAACAAGAACAGACTGAACCTTACATTCATCATGCATGAATTATAAATGTTTATCCAGAAAGCAAGCTTTTGCTGATGGGTAAGACCCCCCAAGCTTACAGTGGCAAGATTCTCCAGTAGGAACCTGAAACAGCTTCAGCGTACCAATGTTATTGCATCTTCGTGAAAAAAAAAATCTTAAAATAAAACTTATGCAATCTCTTACTTTAATCTGTGGATCAGAAACAAGGAATTTGTTACACGATTGAGATCAATTGATCCGGCTTCAATTGTAGAAAGATTTTTATATGGACCAATGTCTTTAGTCTTGATTTCTGAAGACATATCATAAGGATCGCAAAATTGACTTGGAAAAGCCGCTGAATCTGCTGCTTTGTCCTTCAATTTGCTAATTCTTATGAAAATGTTGGACAAGCATCTAACCATATCCTCAGATACCTTGTTTGGCATAGTACTAGTATCTGATACTCTACCATCCGAGTAGCCTGAAGAGCATTCATGTGCTCTTTCTGGTTCTACCAATCTGCACTCTAGCTGAGCAACAAAATGTCTACAATCAAAAATCTGCAACACAGCATAGACTAATACTCGCATATAATCCGTCCATTTACAATGTACCTGCAACTTTAGAGGTTCAAAACACTTCTCATCTGAGTCATGCTTGTTTGATAGTCTCTTTACTGGAGTAACAGTTTTTGTACATTTTTGATCTGGAGATTGTCTACTCTTAACAGAATTTATAATCGATCTGTTCTCCTTACCTCGTCCATCGTCAATTGGAGATGAAGAGGTACCCAGTTTACTGAAAGTTTGTTTCCCATTTCCAGACCTGTTAGAACTTTGCCCTGATCGATCAAGGATAGAGTCCGAAGAAGACTTTCTACTTGACATGCTTCTGGCAAGAGAAGGTTGAGGCCGGGCAGCAGTAAATGACGCTAAATTGACCTCTCCCTGGGATAGAGATTTTGATCGTGTGTGCTTCAATCTTGATATCGATGATTGATCATTAACTTCATCACAATTTTCAACATTTTTCGTGGAGGAGGTGTATACAGCTTCTTGATAGAGTCCTTGTCTAAAATTCACAACTTGCTCTTCAAGCCTAACAACCTCCTCTTCTAACACAGCTACTTCAGCAAGCAGCTCTAACATCTGCACAACAAAATAAGACCCGCATTACAAGATTGAATTCAGAAATCAATAATTTGATTGGTTCTATCAAATTGTATCAATAGCTGTTGCTTTCCTAATGGTCGAAAGCAAATTTCCTTAGGGAAGCATTAGAGGGAGAGAGGGGAAAGAACAGTGAATTTACTCACATATGGAGGGAGATAAGCAGGTAAGCGTGGTAGAGCTCCCAAAGGTCTTGTAAAAGCTCTCTCCAATGCTCTGTGAATGTTCTCTTCTTGCCTAAGCTTCTTCTTTAACTTATCAACCTGAAAATATATAGCTAAGTAACAGTTAAATAAAGGAAGTAACAGGGATGGTTTCCGATACGAATACTGAGATAAAGTTAATCTGAAATATTAGTTACTTCTTCTAGTAAGGCCAATTTCCTTTCCCTGTTCAGTCGTCTCTGATTAACTGTAGATTTCCGAGCACCAACTATCCTGCTTCCTGGACTCTCCATCATCTCCTTCTTTATACATTAAATATCAGATGCATATATAAGTCCACAAAAGGTCGCATAGAGAAATATACTGAAAAGAAAAGAAAAGCAAAAGAAGAAACTATTCCTTTCTTGAGATAAGTGAAAGAACCAAGAGATGATTTTTGGATCTAAATTCTAAAGCGCATGCCTTTTCTGTTTCGGATAAGTTTTCTATTCAGCAAGAACATATAAAAGAAACCAATCAAAGCTTCCCACAACTTACACATATTATTTTAGAGAATATATACTGAACAACAAATGAAGCTTATTTCTCTACTTGAAGCAAACTGAAAATGCCATCTTAATTTTCAACAAAAAAAAAAGAAGAAGCTGTGTTTAGAAGAAAAATGGCTGACAGAGGAGTGAACGAGAGAGGATAGAGAAGAAACTACCTTGTCATTGTTTGAAGAAGCTTTTATTGCTTGAAGAGCAGTGCGGACTCTAGTATTCATCTTTTCCACACTCCAAAACGAAACAACAATTTACCGAACATCAATCAGAACCTGATTAAACAAAAAAAAAAAAAAAAGGAGGGAAACAAGTGAATGATTGAGTTCATAGTCCAGTCAAGGTTCCGAAAAAGTAAAAGAAACCCACCATTAGAGAGGACAAATAGAACACACTGCCGTAGAATTTTTTACAGAGAGCGGGAAACTTGAAAGCAGAGAAAGAGGGGGACTAGAAATAGGAATGCCCGTACATTAGAGGAAGCATTTGTTCACCAGTTCTACTTGTTTCATTAAAATAGAAGGGAAAAAGAAAAGTCTCGAACAGAGTGAAAAGAAAGCAACAAAAGCTCGTAGCAACATAGCAGAATAAGATAGAAAAAGGACGAGGATTGGATTTGGAGCTTAAAAGCGCCATCCAAGAAAAGAGTAGCAGAGAGAGGGACTCGGACAGAACTCATTAAACTAATCGAATAAGCTTATTATAACAAAATCCATAGCCTCACAATTACTAAGATATATTACAGAAGTAGAAGAAGGTGACAAGAGAGGCAATTAAAAAAACTACGTCAAGTGTCAAATGCTGTTATTGGGACAGTAGCACAGTATTATTGTTTTTCTGAGTTCTCTCACTTGTGTTGTACTTGTGCAGGCAAGTGTTTATTAGAGAGACAGAGTGAACTGGCAAGAAAAAGTGGCATGTGATTGTCGCTTAGCCATGTGTGTGTGTGGCCATCCTCTGCCTTTTTCATCATACCATATCTTGACCTGCTCTCTCCTTCTCTGCCTCTAATACCATTGCTTTTCATTTCCCTTGTACACTAAATCACTAGATAATTACATTCTTTAGCTTTTAATCTTGAAGTGGTTCGATGATCAGAAGTCGAGGAAGTGAAGAAGTGGGTTGAGTTTGATATTTACTTAGCCACTTGGCCTGCAATTGCAGCCATAAATGAGGTTTAGTAAAGCTTAGTTTAATGTCACCGAGTTATAGTTATGAGCACATCATTTCTGCAGATTTATTTAACCGTTGAAAACATAGGATACCCACTTTTTAATGTCAACGGCTGCCGTCCAAACTAAGCAAGTTAATGCATGGGAATTAACTAATAACGAGTTGCCAAGCTCAAGGATTAGTGTTATCTGTACTCTCTGTGACATAACTTGATCCTTACATTAAGTACTGCCACACCATGTTTTCCGCCACTTTATCAAAAGCTTTACTTCACTGTTCTTTGTTGAGAGAATATAATCTTGAACATGCAAGCACTTTATTTATATACTTCTAGCAAAGCAACATATCGAAATATTCTTCTTAATTATGTTTTGTTATACTTAAAGTGTCAACTTAAAACGAATTGTGTTTAAATTATGCCTATTTTTGAAGAGTAAACTCATCTTATTTTCAAATTATGATATGATATCAGAA
>JANTNU010000235.1:6588489-6607328 GCA_024752395.1 Erythroxylum havanense | reverse complement strand
CTCCAATTTCATAATTCAACTTCCTAACTCTCATTTCTAATTCAAATTCAATCCTCGAGCCTATTTTGACCTAATTAACACACTCTTGCCCTACTCAATTATCCAAATCCCAATTGTCCAAATCATACCGAAATTTTGTCATAC
The DNA here is from genome assembly GCA_024752395.1 of Erythroxylum havanense. Taxonomy (NCBI): domain Eukaryota; kingdom Viridiplantae; phylum Streptophyta; class Magnoliopsida; order Malpighiales; family Erythroxylaceae; genus Erythroxylum; species Erythroxylum havanense. Next base: position 6,607,184 of record JANTNU010000235.1, on the reverse strand, counting down.
ATGTGTGTACGTACAAATACCAATTCACTAATTGGCAAATATGCACAATTCAATAATGCATGCACATGCCAAATACGTATAAAGTGAACTGTATCCATCCCATCGGTGACGGGATGTTACAGAAAGTAACAACATGATAGGAACTGAGAGCTCCTACCGAACTGGGGTGCAGAAATGAAGATCAAGCACAACCACAATCACAAAAGAAACAGTACTCAAGAATAAGAATAATAAGTCAGTGTAATATATGACACTTTGTAGATTGATTTTATTGAATGTAAAAGGATAAACAACTATTCAAGTGGTTGCATCACTCCTATCAACATTTTGAGATGTTAATTCTCTCTAGAAAATCCATTCACTAACAAAACTTTTCTTTGCCGTTCTTTTTTTTTTCCTCTGTCACCTTATATTTATCTTCCACTGCCTCAGCACATTCTCTGCATGATGCTTGTTGTCCACATCATTCTATTGTAACAAATTATCCATGCCAGCAGGTATACTCCGAGTCTTTTAATTCTTAACTGGGCCCCCCAAATCTTTTTCTTTTGGGCCATGCTTCTTCCCTATACACTTATACTGTCATCTAATAGGAGGCTTATCATTACTCCTCCTAACAAGACAAACCTTATCCTCAAGGTTAAAACAAGGAAACTGCTGGTCAATCATGTCAAAAGGCTCCCAAGTGGCTTCAAATTCCAAAAGATCCTTCCAAGCAATTAGAACTTCCATGGTAGATTCACCATGAGCTGGATGAACATTGAGTACTTTATCCGGCTCAACATCCCACTGTTGCTACACAAAACTAGAGGTATATCTTGTGGTGGAAAAGAAGATCCTACTGTTACCCGAAGTTGGGACATATGGAAAACTTGGTGCAAGGATGAAGTGGGAGGTAACTTCAGCTTATATGTCACTTCCCCTATGCGTTGAACAACCTCATACGGCCCATAATATCTTGGAGCCAACTTCTCATTAAACTTTTGAGCCAAGGATTTAGAACGATAAGGATGGAGCTTCACAAAAACCCAATCCCCAACAGCAAAAACCACTTCACGTCACTTGGCATCAGCCTGTTTTTTCATACGATTTTGAGTTATCTCTAGGTGCCCCTTCAATTCATCCAATATCATATTACGAGCCAGTAACTGCGTTTGCAACTCCGAATTTGCAATTTCATTTAATCCATAGCGGATCACAAGTGGTGGATCTCTTCCATAGATAGCTTTGAAAGGAGAACAATGGATAGCCATGTGGTAAGAGGTATTATACCATAACTCTGCCCATGTCAGCCATTTTGCCCACGAACAAGGATGCCCATTTGCGAAACAATAAAGGTATGTCTCAACACAGCGGTTCACCACCTCCGATTGCCCATCCGTTTGAGGATGATATGCAGTACTACACCGCAAAGTTGTTTGTTGCAACCTGAACAACTCACTCCAAAACCAACTAAAAAATATCTTATCCCGATCCGACACAATAGAGCGGGGAAAACTATGCAACTTCACCACATTATTAACAAAAATTTCTGCCACTTTTGCAGCCGTACAGGAATTTTTAATAACTATAAAGTGAGAATATTTTGTCAAACGATCAACCACAACAAAAATAGAATCATACCCATGTGATGTTGGAAGTCCTTCAATGAAGTCCATTGACACATCCTCCCAAATAGCCTTTGAAATTGGCAAAGGCTGTAGTAATCCTGCTGGAGAAAGCGTCAAATACTTATTTTGCTGGCACACCACACACTTGACGACAAACTCTTAAATATCTTTCTTCATGCCCTCCAAATCAACTCTGATGCAATCCGCTTATAGGTTTTAAAAAACCCCGAATGACCACCCAAAACACTGCTGTGGTACTCCTGCAGAAGCTTCTTAATCAATTCAGAACAACGTGGTATAACTAATCTACCATGGTGTCGCAATTGCCCTTGTACAAAGGTCTAACCAGCCTTCCCATTTGAATCTTTTTTTTAACTCCTCAATGACAGCTGAAAACTTTAGGTCTTGTTAAACTTTTTCCGATATTATCACCGTATCCAACACATTTGTCACTGTAATTGGCCGCAGAATAACCTTTGCATTTTCCCTTTCATGAATTCTAGACAAAGCATCTGCCACTTTATTTTGCGCACCCGGATTGTACTAAATTTCAAATTCAAAACCCAGCAACTTGGACAACCATTTCTGGTGCTCCATAGAGACTAAGCGTTGCTTCAATATGAACTTTAAGTTGCTCTGATATGTCCGAACTATAAACCTCCTCCCAAGCAAGTAATGACGCCACTTTTGGATCACTAGCACAATGACCCTGAGTTCCCGCTCGTATACAGATTTGAACCGAGCTCTTCCCGACAAGGTTTGACTAAAATAAGAGATAGGATGCTTATTTTGTGTCAAAATAGCCCCCAAACCATTCCCCAACACATCAATTTCTAGGATGAACGGCTCCGTGAAGTTGGGCAGCGTCAAAACAGGGACCTTAGTCATCACTTCCTTTAGTTGTTCAAATGCTGCCGTTGCCTCTTCATGCCACACAAATGCGTCTTTTTTTAGGAGTTGTGTTAAAGGAAAAGCGATTTTCCCATAGTCTTTACAAAGCAGCGATAATACCCCGTTAACTCGAGGAATCTACGTAAACTTTTCAAGTTTTACGGCAGTGGCCAACACTTCATGGCTGCGATTTTCTCTGGATCCGTTGCAACCCGTAGACCTGAAATTATGTGATCCAAGTATTCCACCTGTTGTTGACAAAATCGACATTTCTTTTTGTTGACATACAAACTGTGTTTACTAAACAGAGAAAGTACCTCCCTTAGATGACAAATGTGCTTTTCCAAGGTCGGGTTATATATTAAGATGTCGTCAAAAAACACCATCACGCATTTCTATAACAATTTTCCAAAAATAGAGTTCATCAAGGATTGAAAAGTAGCTGGTGCATTGGTCAAACCGAAAGGCATTATTAGGAACTCATAGTATCCCTCATGAGTCCTAAATGTAGTTTTGGGAACATCTTCAACTTTCACACAAATTTGGTGATACCCGGACTTCAAGTCTAACTTTGAGAAATATTGCGCTCCATACAACTTGTCAAGAAGCTCATTAATGGTAGATATAGGGAAATGGTCTAGAATTGTAGCCTTGTTCAAAGTCCGATAATCGACGCAAAAACACCAGTTGCCATCTTTTTTCTTCACTAACAACATCGGACTTGAGAAAGGATTTTCACTTTCTCTAATGATCCCAGCAGCCATCATCTCTCCCATCATCACTTTCTGACTTTTGGGCATGCGAATACCGATAAGGACGCACATTGCTTGGTTCCACTCCCTCCTTCAAGACAATTGAATGCTCCTTATCTCGTATAGGTAGTAATCCACTTGGCATATTAAAAACGCATGCAAATTCTGCCAAAATTGGTTGCACATTTGGTTCCTGTTGTACATCCTCCATGATCAACTGAGCTTGCATCTGCCCAAAATCAATCATCAACATCTGCCCCTCCGATTGATAAATTTTCTATAGCGATTTCAAAGAGACCACGGATTTACGCAACCCTGAGTCACCTCTCAAGACCACCTTAATGTCCCCCATTTTCACTCCCATCGTCAACTGTTGCCAATTATTACAAGTCTCCCCCAGAGTAGTAAGTCATTGCATTCCCAAAATTACATCAGAGCTTCTGAGTTTCAAAGGCAAAAAATCCTCAACTACAACCAACCCCTATAACCTCACTGTCACCCCCCCCCCCTTTGTAAATCCCTTGTCCTCCTATGAACATTCCCGTTTCCTTAACAACCCCATATCGCTCTATTTCTGTCTGTGGCAATCCCATCTTGTCAGCCAACACTATTGAAATGAAATTATGTGAAGCTCCGCTATCAATCAGGACCACAATTTTTTCACCTTCAATCTCCCCATTCAATCTCAAAAACTTTGGTGATGTAAGGCCCACCACCGAATTCAGTGACACTTCTACTGTACCCATAGTCAAATTACCTTCCTCAGCCTACGCACAGGCCATCTCTGGTTCCTCCTCCACTTTCGAGTCGTCATTCACCACTAAGATCTAGAGTTGTCGGTGCTTACAGACATGACCCGGATGGTACTTCTCGTCACATCAGAAACACAGTCCTTTTTCTCTTCATGCCTGCACCTCTACCCCCGTATACCTCCTAAAGGTCCCACGGCTACCTCTTTGGAAAGGTGAACTGGCTGTAGAGGTGACAGTGAATGATCTGTTCTTTGAGTTTGAATTTGTGGTAAGGTCGGGTTGTGGGTTTGCACTGGTAGTAGAGTTTTGGGTGTTTTTGTTTGTGGATGACTAGGTTTGGGTTTTATGGTTAGGATAAATTGTTTTCGCTGGTTTAGGAGAATGGTATCTCCATGGATTCATATTGGTGAGAACAAGAGCTCGAGCTTATACTCTTTAGGCCGCATCTATGGTCTCTGCCAACCCAAGAGGATCCAACAAGATTACTTCAGCCTTGACCTTCTTCTCCAACCCAATGATGAAAACAGCCACCATGGTGTCATCATCCAAGCTCAATGGCAAAGATAAAGTCTCAAATTGTCCCCTATACTCCTGTACAGTCCCTTCTTGTTTCAACGATAAAAATGTTGATGTAGGATGTTTGCATTTCCACCCGGAAACCTTAACAAAATCTGATTCTTAAGCTCCTCCCAAGTTAAGAATATCCTCCTCTTCTCCTCAAATCTCACCCATGAAAGGGCTCCTCCTTTAAAGCAAACAACTGCCGCCTCCAACTTCTGTGGTTCAGTTAGGTTGTTCACTGAGAAATAGCATTCTGCTCTAAAAACCCAAGAGTAAAGATCTTCTTAAATAGTGGCATCTCCAACTTCCGAGTATACTCCTTGCATTCACAATAATTGGTGTGGGCATTGTTTGATGTTTCAAAGGTTGTATTATCTGTTTGGTTGGTTTGGTGTGGGTGTTGTGGGCTTGAGGAGTTGGGTGGTTCATTTTGGCTATCTGGTGAAGGGTGGAATGAGTTGATGTTATGGGATTTTTTGGTGGAGTTGAAGTGTTTCGTGACATTTAATAGGCGTGGAATCTCTTCGAATCGTTTTGGTGGTTTCTTCAAAGTTTTGCTCTGTGTTTGCCACAAAAGTTGCCAATGATGTAGCCAAACTAGCCATGCTTTCTTCAAGTACTGAGATCCGTTTCTCCATCGTATCTACCCTTTCTGTCATCCTTGTATAGGGCATCCACAATATCCAGAATCGAAGATTGCTCTGATACCAATTTGATAGGAACCGAGAGCTCCTACCGGACTGAGGTGCAGAAATGAAGATCAAGCACAACCACAATCACAAAAGGAACAGTACTCAAGAACAAGAATAATAGGTCAGTGTAATATATGTCACTTTGTAGATTGATTTTATTGAATGTAAAAGGATACACAGCTATTCGAGTGGCTGCATCACTCTTATCAACATTTTGAGAGGTTGATTATCTCCAGAAAATCCATTCACTAACAAAACTTTTCTCTGTCATTCTTTTTTTCCTCTGTCACCTTATATTCATCTTCCACTACCTCAGCACATTCTCTGCGTGATGCTTGCTGTCCACATCATTTTGTTGTAACAAATTATCCACGCCAGCAGGTATACTCCGAGTCTTCTAATTCTGAGATGGGCCCCCCAAATCCTTTTCTTTTGGGCCATGCTTCTTCCCTCTACGCTTGTACTGCCATCTAATAGGAGGCTTATCACAACACAAACTGTTGAAAAGGGCTTTTGTAAACAAGTCAACTAGTTGAGCTTAAGACCGAATATAAGCGAGATTAATTTGCCTTCCATGAACTTTTCACGAACATAATAACAATCCAATTCGATATGTTTAGTACGGTCATGAAACACTGGGTTAGAGGCAACATGAAGAACTGCTTGATTATCAAAAAGGAGTCGCATAGTCTGAGGATGAGAAATGCCAAGAGACGCAAGAATAAACTTAAGCCAAATGAGTTATCATCAGTAGCAACGACCATAGTGCGATATTCAGCTTCTGCCAATGAACGAGATACTGTAGGTTCTTTTTTTGTTTTCCAGGAAACCGGTAAACACCCATGTAACACAAAATAGCCAGTGAAGGACTGGCGAGTCAACGGATAGGCAGCCAAATTAGAATCACCATAAGCATGCAATTGGAGAGTAGAACGAAGAGATACGCCTTGTCTTGGGCTCCCTTTGATATAACAATGAACACGATATACTGCATCAAGATGTTCTTTATTTGGTGCCCAGAGAAACTATGATAATATATAAACATAATTGTTAATTTCAGGGTGAGTAATAGTTAAGTACACAAGACGACCAACTAGGTGACGGTATTGCATGCGATCATCGAGAAGAGGACCCGAAACCTTGGCCAGATCATGGTTCTGCTCCATAGGAAAAGATGCGTGTTTAGTAACAGAAAGTCCAGCTCTAGTCAAGATATCTAATGTATATTTCAATTGTGATAAAAACATGCCCTTAGGATTACGGGCCACCTCTATGTTCAGAAAATACTTCAAAACACCTGAATCTTTAATTTGAAAACAAGTTTTCAAATATTTCTTGAAAGATACACATGTAGCCGAATTGTTGCCAGACAATATAAGATCATCAACATAAAGAAGCACCACAAGAAAAATGTCACCTTGAAGGTAAGTAAATAAAGTATGGCTAACATGAGACTGAATGAACTCATAAGAGCGCAGAGCAGAAGCAAGTTTAACAAACCAGTTACGAGGAGATTAATGAAGGCCATAAATTGACTTACAAAGTTTGCACACTTTCGTGGGAGTAGAAGGAGAGAAACGAGGTGAGAGTTTCATATACATTTTCCTTTGCAAGTCCCCATAAAAAATGCGTTATTAATATCTAACTGATGTAACTCCCAACTTTTGACCAAAGCAACAACTAACAAGATACAAACAGTAACCAGTTTTGCAATAGGAGAAAAAGTTTCAGTGTAATCAATACCAACATCTTGATTATTTCCAACGATAACAAAAGGAGCCTTGTAACACTCGATGGTACCATTAAAGTTGTATTTAATGCACTACACCCATTTACACAAAAAAGCATGTTTATTTGGAGGAAGGTCCACAAGTGTCCATGTGTTGTTTCTTTCTATCACATCAATTTCTTTCTTCATTGCTTCACACCAATGAGCGTCCTGAGTGGCCTCTTTATAACTTCGAGGCTCATATCCTACAGTAACAATAGCTAGAAACTTCTAGTGGCAAGTAAGAAGGGATTATATGTGACATAATTAATTAATGGGTAGGGCGTACGTAAAGAAGATGACAGAGAGATAGACGACAAAATGGGTCAAGGATATGAGTCGATTGACACATAATAATCACTAAGAAATGTAGGAAGTTTATGAACTCATTGAGGTTTACTGTTGTCATCTTGTGGTTCGGTGTGGGCATGTGAACTAGCATTGTTGATGGATGGTGGTAAGGAGTCAGGGGACACTCCCCTTATTGGCGAGCTAGGTGGTGCAGTAGTACCTACTGAAGATGATACTTGTGCTGGTGATGGTGCATTTGGTGGAGATGGTGCCCAAAACTAGTTTTCAACATACATAATAAATGGTTAATCATCGAGGGGAAGAGATACATCAAGGTTGGCGAAAGGGAAGGAATACTCATCATAAATAATATCACGAGACACAAATACCTCGTATGTCTCTAAACATGCCAGTCTTTTTACCCATGATGGTATCCCAAAAAAAACACATCAATATCTTCTAGCTGTAAATTTATCTCTGTGAGTTCGATTAATCACACATGCCGCTATTAAAACACATTACTCCCAAAAATCAATAGGCAAGTTTGTTTGAAAACACAATGCATGTCCTACTTCCAAAATATGTTTATGTTTACGCTTAACACAACCATTTTCTTTTGGGTGTCATTACAACTAGTTTGATGCTACATCATTCATTGACAATATAAAACTGCAACATGGGTCCTGAAGGAAATTCTGGCCATTATCACTTCTAATAATTTTAACATTTTTCCCAAATTTTGTGATAGCCTTAGCACAAAAACTGTGTAACAAATCAACTGACTTTTATTAATCATTACATAAACCTAAATTGCAAGACTGAAAAAATTCACAATAGTAAGAAAATAACGTGCCCCCATAAGGGAGCTCATATGATAAGGATCACAAATTTATGTATGAATCAATTTAAAACAATCAATTGCATGATTGTCACTACTAGGAAAGCTACTTCAAGTCTATTTTGCTTGACATCACACATCACACAACTTATTTTTTTGAACTGAAGTGGAACTAATGCCAGGAACAAAAGAGAGAAGCTGACTTGACAGATGACTAAGATGCCTATACCATAAATATGCTAACTTGGAGACTCTTGCAGCTAACGCAGTAGCAGCTTGTGTTAGTGGCTTGTGGTAATAAACCTCGTTCTGCCATTCACCAGCTCCAATCGACTTCCTTAAGGTGCGGTCATGTATAACACTAATGTCATAAAAATGTCACAAAATAATCTAAATCAAAACACAACCTGCACATAGAAATAAGATTGACAAATAAATTAGGGACATATAAAACATGGTTCAAGACTCGTCCCGAGGAGAAGACTACTGGACCAGCCTTAATGGCTTGCGTCTGGGTGCCGTCAAGAAGGCTAACCAGAGATGGAGTAATATCATAAATATTACTAAGATAGGACAATTTGCCTATCATATGATGAGAAGCCCTACTATCAATAAGCCATAAATCACAATCGACATCCTTACCAGATAACTTATCTGATGGAGAGGCATGTAATATGTTCACCAGATACTGAATTTCATCTAAATTAAGACCCAATATAATGGGAATGTACCGATAAGAGATGGTTCAGGGATAACTGAAGAACCTCAAACAGTGGCAGTATTGGTAAAAGCAATAGAGGACGATTGTGTAGCATTGACAATCGAACCAAAGGCATTGTGGTTATTGATGTTTTGATACCCCCTTGTCCTCATCCTTGTCCTCCAAAACCTCTAGAGATCCACCTGGTTGGATAATTTCTAGTACGATCATAACACTGTTCGTAAGAATGGCCAACACTATTACAATAAGAGCAATAAGGATGAGATTGATCACCACATTGTAGGCTGGAATAACGTCATTGTAGAAGGCTATAGAATGATGTTTCTTTTCCTACACAATCATCGAATATACTCGAGACAAAGGTGCACTAGATCAGTGATCAAAATATGTGATAGTGCTAAACATTGGTGTGTCTAAACCAATTAAAAATTATTATAATTATATCTCTTTGAACTACGCCACAAACTGAGGAATATGTTTGGATGTGTGAACGACAATTTCATCCCACATAGCCAGTTGTTTAGTGTAATAGGACATGATAGTTAAACCTTGCTTCTTAATGCTTGCAATTTCAGACCACAATTGACAAAAAACATAACTTTAGATTATCCCACAAGACTGAAGCATCATTAATATGATTTACAATAGCATAAACTGAAGAATCTTGTGTATTTTTAATCCACGTAACAACCATATAATTCACAACATTCCAAGTTAACAAAAAAAGCCTACTTTATTTTTGCCCTAAGATTAGTTGTGAATCCAACCTCCCATGAATCATAATTTTCTCCATTTAATACCAATTTTGTGAGTAGCAAACTGGTAGCATTAGAGGGATGAAAATAATAAGGCGAAGATGGATCAGAAACAAGGAAAGTAGAGTTAGGCATACTGTCCTTTGGAACATTAGACGTGGTGAAACAAATTACAACAACACAACAGTTCAAAGAAGGCGACGACGATGCTTAAAGAGATAAATGATGCTTAGATATTAGGGTTAGGCTCTGATACCATATCAAGTTTGTGATTTGAAGAGAAAAATAATGACTTGTATTGCTTGTCTGCTGTTACATGTATATATATATATATAAGTACATACAACTGTGGTATAAATATAACCAAGCCTAAACAAGCCCACTTAATTGCATAATACATTGCCCAACTTCACAGTACTGGTTGCAAACATACCTTAAAGGTGCTTGCGTCATAGAAATTATAAAGAGAATTATAACTTATCCCAATGCAAAAGCACTTTTTAAAGTTATTTTTTCATTGTTTTGACATTAAAAATGCCACTAAAGCATAATCAACATAGTATGATCGAAGTTTTTGTAACAATCTTGTCTTTATATACACATTTAATCATGATTAAACAATAATCATGATTTATTAAACTATTTGTGACTACTAATTAATTAAATATTTATTAAACTATTTATGACTACTAATTAATTAAATATTAATATCATCGTACGTTTCAACTACAATGTTGTGAGCGCTTCAGTTTCATTTTAAAATTAAATGCAATTTGGATTGGTGAATTTTAATTTAGTTTATGTTCAAATTTTTTCCTTTTTTATTGTTTCATTGAGTATTGTTAATGAAAAAAATGAATTGGTTGGGATGATTTAATTGTGAAAATTTTGAACTAATTAATTTTTCAGTTCAATTTTCAATATTTTAGTTTGACTTACTTGAATAATCTTTATGATTAAAAATCGATTAGTTTATTAATTAATCTTTTGCTTTTTATAAACTAGTCGATTTTATAAACTAAAATTAATTAAATTAAGATTTATTTAATAGTATTTTTTAATTAAATTTCAAATTAGTCTATAAACAAGAATAGTTTCCTACAATCATATTTCAATATTTTTAATTTTTAATCAATTTTATAATAATTTAATACTAACTTAAACTTTTAAAATTTAAATATTTTATCTTATTTTTTTAACTTTCGATCTAATTTTTAAAACATTAAAAAAATTTAGGTGCTAGACTTTTGAGGTATAACTGCTATAATAAATGCATTAATTAACCACATTCAACAATCAAGATCACATTCTATTTAAAACATAACAAGATAATGAAATCATACCTCCAACATTTGGTATGTGGTTTTGAACCCTCTCCATGCTTCACCAAAACCTATCAAAGAGAAAAATACAAACCTTGTGCAAGAGAGAGTAATGGTAGAAGACCCCCTTGTGTTTTTTCACCCACACACACTATATGTGCAACAATCTCACCTTATGTCATATATTATGACATGTTCTACCCTAAGGGGTAGAATAGGCTAATTGTGTTATTTGAAATGGATGTTGTGAACTATAATTTAATGGGCTAATATATAGTTATTAGGGTACTACCATGTGCCTCAAATGTAATTAGTAAATTAACCATCCCATTATGATTATTAAATATACATTAGGCAATTCGATTTTGGTTAGGCATATGCAATTAATGTTGTGATTATATTAGTCCACACATATATTTCTAACATTCTCCCACTTAGACAATAAAATCAAACCACCATATCAATCTTCATCATCCAAAAGCAATCCAGTAAATCATATGCAATATCATATCAACAGGATATATATATACTGCACATGATTTAGCCTTGGAGATTTTCAAATACCACAATAACCATTAAAAACAACATGTGTGCATTACAATATCAATATATATATATATATATATATTACTGCAAACATCATTATGCATGTCTCATATATAAAAGCCATAAGCAATCCGTACAAAGTGCCAACATGTTCAATACAAAATAACAAACTACCATTAATCTTATCTATTTAGGCTCCTAACAATCCCATGCGAGAGACGTGTTCTGCGAACACACATATAGGGAAGCCTTTTGTGAGTGGATCTGCTAACATGCTAGTTGTAGGTGTAAACTCAACAGTAATGAGGGATTCAACGACTTTCTCATTAACAAAATAATACTTAATATCAATATGCTTTGAGCGAGAAGTACTCCTAGTGTTCTTAGAGAAAGCTACAGTTGTAGAATTATCACAATATAATTTTAGCGGACTTGAAATAGAGTCTACAATACCCAATGCTGAAATAAAATTCCGCAACTATATTGATTGACAAGCTACCTCATAGCACGTTATATACTGATGTTGTGAGTGTCTGTTTGACACTTTTCACGATACAGCTCCTCCAGCCATCATAAAGATGCATCCTGAAGTGGACTTTTTATCATTCATACATCCTGCATAATCAGCATCATTGAACCCAACTATATCAAGAGTGTTAGTTCGTCGATAAGTCAACATATAATCTTTGGTATCCTGAAGATACCTCATGACTTTCTTAGCCGCTTTCCAACGGCTAAGACCACGGTCACTCAAGTATCTTCCCAACACACCTACAATAAAAGCAATATCAGGGTGTGTGCATACTTGAGCATACATCAGATTGCCCACAAGTGACGCATAAGAAACGACCTTCATTTCATCTCTCTCTTTATCACTTTATGGACATTGGGCCTTTGAAAATTTTGCCACCTTTCACTATTGGTGCCTTTCCAGGAGAACAAGAATGCATGTTGAATCTTTTCAAAATCCAATCAATGTAAGTCTTTTGAGACAATTGAAGAATCCCATTAGCTCTATCTTGAAGAATCTAAATTCCAAGTACATAAGAGGCCTCTCCAAGATCCTTCATATCAAAATGACTAAACAATAGTTATTTTGTCTTAAATAATAAATCAGTGTCATTAGAGGCAAGTAGGATGTCATCAATATATAGTATCAGAAAAATGAAATTGCTCCCACTGAACTTCATATATATACATTGATCAACTACATTCTTCTCAAAGCCATTTGTAGTGACAATCATATCAATCTTGAGATACCACTGCCTTGACGCTTGTTTTAACCCATAAATAGATTTCCTGAGCTTCCAAACCTTGTGCTCTTTACCAGTTATCTCGAAACCAACTGATTGGGTCATATAGATATCTTCATATAGATCTCCATTCAAGACGGCGATCCTCACATCCATTTGATTGAGTTCTAAGTCAAAATGAGCAATTATAGCCATATTGATTCGTAATGAATCTTTTGTAGAAACTAGTGAGAAAGTTTCATTGAAATCAATCCCTTCTCTCTGGCTATAGCCTTTAGCTATAAGTCTGGCTTTATACCTTTCTAATTGTTCACTTGAGTCATGTTTGATTTTGTAAACCCATTTATCCCAATAGGTTGACAACCTTTGGGTAGTTCAACCAACTCCCAAACTACATTTTGTGATATAGAACTCAACTCATCTTCCATGGCTTTCATCCATAACGTATATTGAGGACTGTTCATGACTTCTAGAAAACTGATTGGTTCAGTATGATCCCTCACATCAAACTCATGTTCTTGCAAATAGACAATATAGTCATCAGGAATGGTAGGTCTACGTGTTCTTTGTGATCTCCTGATAACAACTTTGTCATTCCCAGTATCAATGACTTCATCCTGTGCTTGATTTTGAGGTTCATCACGAGATTCTATTGGAATTTGTTCAATCACAAGATCATCAGTAGGAGTTGAAGTAATGGGTACAGGGACTATAATGCATTCTTCCTTGAACAAAATTTCTCTTAACCCTTGACTTGAATGAAATTCATCTTCAAAATAGACAACTCTATCTGATTCTATAATTCTGGTTATGTGAGATGGGCAATAAAATCTAGAACCTCTTGATTCGATGGTGTAGCCTACAAAGTAGCCACTAATAGTTTTCAAATCAAGCTTATTAGATTTTAGATTATAGGGCCTCACTTCTGCTTTTCATCCTCAAACATGAAAACGACGCAAGCTTGGTTTCTTACTTGACCATAACTCATATGGAGTCTTTGGAATTGATTTGCTAGGTACTTGATTTAAGATATAAACTACTGTGTTCAATGCCTCACCCCACAAAAATTTAGGGAAACTAAAATGAATCAACATACACCGCAATACATCAAAAAGTGTGTGATTTCTTCTTTCAGCGTTTCCATTCTACTGAGGTGTCCCTGGCATTGTATACCCTACTTCAATACTACATTCTTGCAAGTATCTAACAAAAGACTCTGGATTGCTTCCACTCTCATCATAACACTCATAATACTCTCCACCTTTATCAGAATTAACTACTTTGATTTTCTTCCCCTTTTGAAGCTCAACATTCATCTTGAAAGTTTTAAATGCTTCCAAGGATTCAAATTTTTCACGAATGAGTTCCACATGACCATACTTGAAAAAATCATCAATAAAAGTAATTAAGTATTTATAACCATCCATAGCAGGTGGAATAAATGGTCTACATATATCAGTATGAATCAACTTTAACAATTCTGAACTCCTGTCTGTTTTGCTTTTTCTAACCGTGGCAGTTAACTTCCCTTTAAAACAGTCAACATAGGTGGTGAAATCTAAAAAATCAAGATCCTTTAGTACACCATCCTTTACTAACCTCTCCATTCTGTCTCTATAAATATGGCTTAAACGTTTGTGCCATAACATAAAAGATCTCAAATCCAACCTCATATGTTTGGAACTAACAACAGTATTAAGAGAAGAGGAAGAAACAATAGTATCACAATCATTCAACTCAAGTTTGTATAAACTTTCACATAAAATTTCATTTCCTACCAAAAGAGAGTAACGATACAAAGTCAATTTTTCAGTTCCAAAACGAAGACTATAATGTAGTCTATCCAAAATAGATACAGAAATTAAATTCCTCCTAATGGAGGGTAAATAAGCGACATCATGTAACACCAAAAGATGCCCTGTATTTAATTGTAGTTCAACTGTCCCAAAAAATCAAAATTGACTTTGTTATCGTCTCCCATGTATACATGCTGCTCAGATCTAGTCGATCTTCTTTGACTTTTCAATTTTTGCAAGGAATTCGTAACATGAATTGTTGCTCTACTATCTAACCACCAAGTATTTAAGGATACATAAATAACATTTGACTCTAAACAAACCATCACAAGACAGTTACCTTTCTTCTCTAAATGAGTTTTGAGTTTTCGACAATCAGCTTTCTTCTGCCCAAAACTCTTACAAAATTGCACTCCCCTTTGAAAAACTTGTTCTTTTGACTAACAGAAGATGTACCCGCCTGTCCACTTTCTTTAGCATTGACAACTTTCTTCTTGACAAGCTTC
Organism: Erythroxylum havanense; assembly: GCA_024752395.1. Classification (NCBI taxonomy): domain Eukaryota; kingdom Viridiplantae; phylum Streptophyta; class Magnoliopsida; order Malpighiales; family Erythroxylaceae; genus Erythroxylum; species Erythroxylum havanense. Next base: position 6,592,130 of record JANTNU010000235.1, on the reverse strand, counting down.
TGATCACCTGAGCTATTAGAAGTGAACTTTCTTTTTTGATAATTGCCATGGTCCGTCATTATAGAGATGGTTCTCGCCCTTCCCTTTTTCATATCATCCTCTTCTTTGGCAAGAATAACAGTTATCTCTTCAATAGTCCATTGCTCTTTCTGAGCATTATAACTCGTAATTGAATCAAATTTAGAGGGAAGAGTCCCCATCACAAACCATACCATATAGTCCTCACTAAGGTCCATATCCATAGCCTTAAGCTTATGGTATCAACCCATGAGCTTGTCGATGTAGGCCTTAATATCACTTGCATCATCATAAATGGTATGATGAAGCATGTTTAAGTATTCATTCTTCTCATTCTTTGAGAACTTCATGTATTTCTTCTTAATAGCAGCAAGAAAATCCTTTACATTGTTGGTCTCAGAAATACTATCACGAATGGATTCATCCATGGGATATCTCATAATCATCAAACAACATCGATTAGAGTACTCCCACTCCTCATAAGATTTCCTTTCCTTTTTAGTAGCATCATCAGCAGGTTTTTGTGGTGGATCAATTCTCAAGGCCAAGTCCATTCACATGATGGTCAAATTCATTATGAGAGATTCAACCCATTGCTTGTGGTTCGTTCCATTCAACGTCAGGATAGTAGAGACTCTTGGATTGCTCAAAACTGAATGAGAACCAAGAGAAATAACTATGATATGCATGTTAAAACATAATCATGCAATTCGTGCTCTTTTTCTCAAAATTAACTATATCATTCATGCTAGAGTTCCTTAAATCAATATAGAACTTATTCATAGGTAAGAACAATTTATTAAAATATCATAGCCAAATCATCAATATACTATCCAAAGGATAGAAAAATTGTTCGGTTCATAATATTTTAATAAAATTTCTTCACCATACTAAGCATCCTACTGTGCAGTAATTATCGACAAGACAATTAATTACCCGTATGGATCTTAACGTTATTTAAGAGGAAAAACACAAATTTTAAATATATGTTAATATTTAAAAATTCCTCATCATAAATAGTTTCACATGCTTAATTCTACGACAGGTAAAAATAAGCATTAAGTATTGTTAACAAAACATGTTTATGCCATAATAAGATTAAAACAATTAGAATTATCAAATAAAATTACCAATTAATCTTATACATAAACATATGGGAAAAATTAGAAATAAAATTTGAAGTAAAAAAATAGGAAAAAGATATCAGAAATGAGTCTGCGTGCGTGCAGATTTTTTTATTTTTTAAAATAAATATAAAATAAAATAAAACAAAAATTAAAGATTCAGGTCGGGTCGCCCGCATGCAGCACTGGCTGGATGACGCCATATACGTCATCCTTATCCTCCAGCCAAGGCTGGATCTCCCTCTCCCGACCTCCATTTCTGACGATTTTTGAGGTGTTTTCTTCTATTTTTCACGCTCTATGAATTTTCCATATCCATTTCAGCCAAAGGTGCTCCAAAATTTGAAAACATCAAACCCATTTTGGCCATGGAAGAAAACACAAAAACTCATCCAAAAATCGTGGTTTTTGTCCAAAATAGAGATGAAACATAACAACAACAACTGACAATCTTCTTTGAACCAATAACTCATCATTTCAAAGTTGTTTAGACGAAAAACAATTTCAACCCAAAATGTTTTGAACAATCGAAAAAACGAGCCCTAAAATCAAATGACCTGGTGCTCTGATACCAATTGTTATAATAAATGCAGTAATTAACCACATTCAATAACCAAGATCATATTGTATTTAAAGCATAACAAGATAATGAAATCATACCTCCAACATTTGGTATGTGGTCTTAAACCCTCTCCATGCTTCACCAAAACCTATCAAAGAGAAAAATACAAACTTGTGCAAGAGAGAGTAATGGTAGAAGACCCCCTTGTGCTTTTTCACCCACATACACTATATGTGCAACAATCTCACCTTATGTCATATATTATGACATGTTCTATCATAAAGGGTAGAATAGGCTAATTGTATTATTTGAAATGGATGATGTGAACTATAGTTTAATGGACCAACATATAGTTATTAGGGTACTACCATATGCCTCAAATGTAATTGGTAAATTAACCATCCCATTATGATTATTAAATATACATTAGGCAATTCAATTGTGGTTAGGCATATGAAATTAATGTTGTGATTATATTAGTCCACATATATATTTCTAAAAATAAATATATATGATGGATATAGATGGTGGAATAAGTAAAGGTTGGTGAACTCACCGCAAAATGTCTTCATTCGTTAGTGGAGTCAATTTGCAGAGGACTCTCTTGAAAGATACATGTGCGCAATCTGAATCGTTAAATTTCAGTTAAGTGTTAATTTCTTTATAACAAAGTAGCATTAATCAGAGATCTTGACGCATTGACGGTGAATTTAATTCCATTTCCAATTTTCGTTTCTACCACTTGTCTTTCACATAAAAATAAGACCAATTAACTACTTCTCTAGGTATGAAAACTTTAAAGGCGAAACTAAAACAAGTTGTCATAATATGAAACGATCTAAAGAATGGTATAAATAATTGTTTAAATCTTTTTTATAGTTTTAGACTAAGTTCTATTAGATAAACTGATAAAAGAGAGAGTAAACTATCTTAATTAAATTTATGATAAGTACTCTTTTTATGTACAAGTGGATAATTCATATTTTATTTTCTAAGAAAAAATGAAAGAAACAAAAAGACTGACTTTAAATAGAAAACATGTACTTTCCATAAATATTGTTTTTTTTTGTTACAAGGGATAAAAGATAAAACAAAGCACACTCCACTCTAACCAGCACACCCCACTAATGCAGAATTCTGCGGTAGAGTGCTCTTTTCATATCTTGGTGAATGTAATCCATAATGATCACGGGGACTCTTGGAGTAGATGCAGTCTTAGACTAGCTAAAAAGGCTTGAGTAGCCAGTCTATCGGCACACTAGTTCCTTTCCTGATAAGTATGTTGAATTTGCACCTCTCATATTTGGCGAATTAACCTTCTGATACCTGCCATCAAAAGATTATTGTTAGTCATAACTATATTTGAAAAAGAAAGAATGTTAACTTCAAAACAAGAAGAAACAGTGCACATGTAATGACAGTTTAAGGAATAATTAGATGATGCAACAGGGTGGATTTGAATTTAAACTAATTAGAGGACTGAACTGACCTAATGGGTACGCCCTTTCTTTAAGATTGCACCGAACATTAGACCTTATAAAAAAGTTTATTAAGTGGTCATATTATGTTTTAATTTGGTATTAGACATGCAGTGATGATAGAGAGTAGTGGGATTATCCAAACCCACATAGAACTGAGTATACCATTCTACTACTCTGGTTTCTAATCTCACCTGTTGCACACTAACAAGAGAAAACCTTCTTATATGTTTATTTAAGGTTAAGCTCATCAGGAAATAACTCGATAATAAAAATTATTAATAATGTAGCAAGACCCAACTTGCCCCTGGAATTCAGTCGTTTTTCTGCCTTTTCTTCCTTCTAGGTGTTGCAAGGAGCCAGGTCGTTACATTGTGAAAGAAAACATAGAAACCATGTACTCGGTTGGCTCATTGAGAAAGAAACAATGAAATATGGTACTAAACTCTATGTAATTAC
>JANTNU010000235.1:6573753-6585130 GCA_024752395.1 Erythroxylum havanense | reverse complement strand
ATTAATTAAATTTATTTTATTAAAACAAATAAGTTAAAAATAAAAATTTTATTTTAAATATATTTTAATTATTAAATCAAAATTTTATTTGGAATTTATATATATTGAAGATATTTTAAATTTAATTATAATTATTAATAATTATTAAATTAGTTTTATTTAATTTAATCACATAAATTAAATTAAATTATTTATAATTTTTATTAATAATTAATATACTAAACAATTAAATTATATATATATAATCAAATTATAAAAATAAACATAAAAATAAAAATAACTTTTATAGTTTTCATATAATTTGAAAATCTGAAGAAATGAAAACTAAAAACAGAAAATAAATATTTAAACAAACAAAATTTTTTCATTAAATTTAAAAACAAAAACATAAAACATAATTGAAAACAAATAGGTCCTGAATCTGTTTTTATTTATTGTCAGTTTAATATGGATGTTAGTGTAATTGGATGATTATTAATAGTTTAACACATTAGGCCCCAAGTTTGTTAGATCTAATTCCATACGTTAAGAAAAAAAAAAAAGCGGCGTCGCTTAAATCTATGTACAATTGTTTAATGTATCGAATATACATAATGTGTAGCTTGCAAAGTTTTTGACATAGTGTCCTAAAATACTTCTGGAATCGATGTTCTTCGTTAAAACTTCATTCAAATTTGTTTCAAGAGATGAGATATCTTGCAACTTAATTATAGAACCGAAACTTGCAATAATGATAACCAAAATTAATATAAAGAGCATTTAGTTGATCTTTTAGGTTTTAAAGAAAGTCTTGTAGCTATAATTAACTACAGAAAGTCTCGTTTGAAGAAGACTAACCCCCTTTGGGCCTTCACTTCAATACAATTAAACCTTTTTAGTCTTACTTCTAATCAAAGTTTAGCTTGGTTCCAGTGGTTACATTTTCTTCACTGCATTATCTTGTAGAAATATATAAAAGAATAATCCAACTCACGTTCTGAGCACCACCTGCACGAGGCTCATAAACTGATGAAAGGTCAGGAAACAAAGAAAGCAAAATGAATCCCGTTCTAGCTTTTATCACACTAATTTACCTGATTATGCTCTGCTCTCGCCAACTAAAAACAAGCAAACATAAGCCCAAGCCCAAGCGACAAGAATCTGTACCAATTCCACCCTTTTGTTTCGCCCTTCTTTTCTTTTTATACGGAGATGCACATACACCAATACAGCCCAAATTGAATAAAGAAATAAGTGGAAGTAAATCAAAGAATTGTATCAGTTTTACAGGGACTCAAGCTATGGAAATATTTGTTGGATGACTGTCTCAGCATTTCCATTATACTGAGCGAGAAGATGGATGGCATCAGCCCTCGGCAAAGCAAGAAATTCCTGCATCCCAAAACAGGAAAATGCGTGGTTAAACAGCTAGGCTCAAGTATCGAGCTTTGTTAAAGGTTTATTTTCAAGAAAGAGCAAAAGAATTAGAATAACTTGGTGTCAAAATTCTCTCCCATGAATTATCTATAAATTTGCATGATTTCATTTCAGGCAAGGAGAAAGATCACCCAATAGGAACAAAGCAAATTTTAAGAGATAAAAAAGTAAAATGCACTTCTAAGAAAAGAAGGGGCAACCAACCATAACTTTGAGTATAGCATTTTCATCACAAACATCTCCGGATGAAGCTTGAGTTGGACTGTTACCATCTTCCGAAACCTTAACACTTGAAGATGATGTTACTTGGGAGTATCCTTGGGTACAACTATCAGTATGCGACTTGGACGTGGAACAAACAGAGTCAAATTGAGTATTGACGTCCTTCAAGGAATCTATCCTGAGAAGACTTTCGAAACGATCCTTACACATCTGTAGTCTAAACCACTCATTATGGGTATGAAGGGTTGCTCTAATTATTCTCATAAGCTGTGGTTCTTGAATACCAAGCCTCCTACCAAATGCAACCTGTGAAATATTTTGAATTTTTTAGTAAAATGATACGCAGGCACAATCCAAATTTGCATACTCATTGGTCAAGGAAGGAAGATTGCTGTATCAATAACCTAGTTTAAACAGGTTCTGATATTTTCTCTCTCGTGAATAATAACAATTGCCGAGATTCTGGCACAAGGGTAAAAAATTCAAGTAATCACTCGATTAAGGCAAGGCTGGGCCCTCTAGAATGTAAATTCTCCTTCAAGATAAAATTCATGTAAATGGGAGAAGCTACAAAATTCACTGATGTTTGTTGAAGATATTTTTACCACACGACATTAACCTGTTCGGGCATTTTACAGTAGTGAGTCTCAATAAGAGCTTTACTCAACAAGCAAGAATACCACAAAGCTTGAGAACAAGTTCACCAACCATCTTGATGCTTAGGAACCATGAAGAACTTTCCAAAAATATTCTTTATTCCTAACTATGAGTTGCCAAACTCCTGCCTAAGATGCATACTTGTTAACTCACTTCAAGTCCCAGATAGACAAACCTTGGTTCTCTGAAATAACATGCCTTACATACCAACAGGACATTGGTAAACCAATTATTACCAACATTTCTAAGCAACCGAATCATCACAAGTGCAAAATGTAAAGAGTAAATACTGCATTTATTGGGAATACAAAACATCGCCCTCTATTTAAGCATTCAAAATTTACCTGGAGAGAAGTTGCAAGGGCATGTAAAGGTAAGGCCTTCCCAAATGCATCTTCATCAGGTCGAAGCAATGCCAACAAAGTCTCCTTTAAGGGCTTCAGCAGAGAAGGATCTCCAGCTGCTAAAGGGCCCAAGGATGAGCATGCAACCCTTAGAGCACTTGCATGATCACCAGAGCTGACCAGCTTAAGAAATTCAACCTAAAACCAGTGGAATAAATACAATAATTTCTTCAAACACTTACCCTATGTAATTGACAAAATAATTACTTTAAACACTTTCCCTTTGTAATTTCTTTAACAATCAAAATATAGTTCAACGTTATTTACCTGCTTCAGTTGGAAAAGTAAATTGGGATTTTGCAGGAAAAAGCTCGGATCCAAAGCATTAACTTCTTCTACTACCTCTGCAGCCATTCCTCTACTTGCTAGTTCCTTCATTGCTAGCACAATCTCGTATTTATCATCCCTTTGATTTATGTCCATTGTGCAGTGACTTTCAACATGCTGCAGAAAAGTATTATATTACATAATGATTGATCACTAAGACAAACAATAAAATACAGAAAAGATACCTGTTGTTCCATTGGCACAATGGTTCGATTGGTAGTAGAATTTGTTTCTTGCTTAGAACATCTATTGGCATAAACAGCAGGAATATAATCTTTTTCATCATGCCTCCCCCTCCATCTTTTGCGTTTGTTTCTTTCTCTGGTTAGATAACTTCTATTTCTTTGAAGAACTTTTGGAATTGCAGGTTTTTGAGACTCACTTGTGCTGCAGTCTTCACAATTGCTAGTTGATTCACAAACGTATCTTAATTCAACGTCAGTTCCCTGATTGTTGTTCACATCCACATTGCTTTCAGGAGAACCGTGCATGCAAGCATTGCTTATGGAAATCTCACCATCAGAGTGTTTACTGGTAGCAAGATCCACTTCAACAGAACAGTTTGATGAACAATAGCCAGTGTCTGCTTGACTAACTTTTAAAGGGTCGGAAAGGGTTTGTGTTCCTGACTCTGAAAGAAGAGCACAATAGAAATTAGAAGGGAAATACAGAATGAAACAGGACATCATAAACTGAAAAAGAAAGTAAAATATACAACAATAAGTACAACATTTACCTATAGGGGATGAAAGACCAGAATCGACCATACCCCTGTATATGCAGTACTCATGGACAAGCTCATCATAAAGAGAAACATCTAATTTCATTCGACATAATTCATTCTGCAGCAGATGAATAAAATCACATATTTGAGAGATCAAATATACACTGGGATCTCTTCATTCCCATGCAAGGCATGAAGCGCACACAAGTCTAGATTTAAAAAAAAATATGATAAGGGTTCATTCAAACATCTGGCGACGAAAGACATAAGCCATAGTGAAAATGATACCACTGATGCTAATCAATTTTGAACATGCAATTCATGCTTGAAGAGTTTGAATTCCTTTGACGAGGTCAAGAAAATATACAGGTCATTACTTTTTAAAAATCAGAGCAGCTAGAAATAAGAAACAGGGACAAAACATATCATTAGAATGTAACATCTTTTCTATCCAATCCAACTCTGACTCAGTGCCATTCAAATCGATAAGACAAATAAAAGAAGTTTGTTCATCAGAATACCTCACTGCTTGGCACTACCAAATTATTTCTCAACTCTGTTTTAAATTTTCAAACTGGACCATTGCACCAAAATTCCTTGTGAGCATCTGTAATACAAAGATACATGAACTATATATCTGATGCATTGCTATCATACCTGGAATGCCTGAAACAAATCTCCCTTGGCAAATCTCAAGCTATCAACTGCACCTTGTCTTGTGAGCTCCACAGCATGTGCAAGAGCTTGAATGTCCACCTATATCCCATTATGAGATATGTATGATAAATAAGATAAATGTTCTAGGAATGGTAGGTTACAGGATAAGAATAACATATGGCTCTCAGTTTAGCAATTTCATGTATAATCAATGGAATGCCAGCACAACAGTTTCCTGCATTCCATTTCTAAATACAGAATTAATAGTCCAAAATCAAGAAGAATCACCTCATCAAAAGGTGGCGCCTCATAAAGACTCTCCTGTGGAACAGCAGGAGGATCACGTTCCTCTAGAAGCAATCTTTCTGTAAGATCTGAAATTGGTGATGGTGTTCCTTGACGAAGGCAAAAGCTTTTGTGAATGCTGAAGAACAAAGAAGAGTATAAAGAACAATCACCCTCGAGCATGAAAAGCATGGAATGGAACCAATAGATTTCAGAAAACTGTAATTCAGGGATAACCTTATCAGATATTTCAAAGTCATAGAGAAAACAGGATCATATGCATGTAATTGAGCTCTTAACACAGAGCACACCAAGCCAGCAATGTCAAGCCTCCTCGTTTCAGACCACTGAAATATATAACATGTGACGTTAGTGCTCCACTTACAATCATATAACCTTGACATGTATTATCAATGTTCAACCATACTCGCAAATAAATTAGGTAAACGAAACAAGTTGCATCACTTCTCTTTGTCTCAACACATAATTTGTTTCAGGTTGAAGCACAACAATCAAGTAAACAATCATGTCAAAGTGAATTTGACCCACAAATAATAGCTATGTAGAACCATAAAAAAGAAGTACGAGTCCAAAAAGCGACAAAAAAAGATAAATGTGTGAAAAAATTCTCTCTATCCATAGCCAAAGAATCAAAGATGAAAGATCACATTTTGAGAGGGGTATCAGCCTCCAATGAGAAGGATGAAAGTCCAAACCTTATCAAGAAAAGATTCCCGGTAGTACATACAGAACCTACTAGAATGTCGAGGTATAAATGTTGGGAATGAAAATAGAACAGACAGTTCACCTCATTAAACACAGGAGAACTGTCATCATCTTTGTTGAATATTAAGGCAAGAAGAACATGCTTGAATTCCTCATACGCTTCCTTGAACACAGATTCAAACATTTGTTAGTCTCCATAGAAACAAAACAGAGAAGAAGATTATATGCTAAAATTGCAAAGATAATTGGCCAGAAGCTCAAACAGAATTAGATCGTAATAGGATCACAGAAAGCCAAAACAAAGTTGGTTCATTGATCATAAACATGGACATGGAACTTTAAAATCGGGAAGTCTTGCTAGCCAACTAGAAGAAAATTCCACATAATATACAGTTAAGAATAGGAAATCCAATATTGTGAGAAAATATACAAGTTGTGTATCAGTATATGTTATCAAATTCAACCATCTTGACGTCTTCTAAAGATAAATGTTACGTAAATTCCAATGCAGCAAGAAATCAGTAAAGCCATTCTAATCTATAAGCCTCAAAAAAGCTGCAATTTTTTAGAAGATTGCAAAAACGACAAACAAATCAGCTAACAAGAAGGCATCGCATAAAATAACCTTTTTACAATCAATTGAAGAAGCCTCAGTTTTCAGTTTTTACTTTTTACAAATAAAAAAGCACGAGCAAATAAAAGACTATTTCTCCTCTTGAATTTAGTACCAAATCTCCAGATGCCTAAAAAAAATAAAGTTCTGCCAGTGATAGCTCATAATCATTCGTTAACACGAATAAATTAGACGTTTTATTCACCTCCAGTTAAGAACTAAAACTATTCAAGGGTGATCACTAAATTGGATGAGTAAGAGATTGGAAAAATAGATGTGCATACCGGATAGGCGTCAAGTGCACAAGGAGCAAGACACGTTCTGATGCATTCGATTGCAGCAGCTTTACACTCTTCAGTCCCTCTCCTCAATAGCTCAATAAATTTCTTTGCACACGCAAAAAGCGGTGAAAAGTAAAATCAATCCTCCATATTAAAAAGTCTAATAGAAACAAATGCAATCAACTTATTAACAGTTTGTGGATAATCCCAAAAATCGCCTGGCTAATCAAACCTAATACACCATTTCCCGCCATTTTCTCTACAAACCTGCTTCTGCAGCCGAAACAAAAAGCGATGATCGTCGAGAATGAACGGCCCGTGGACCCGGAGAAGATCGATAGCAGAGTCAATGTCGCCTGTTTCCAAGCACCGTCTGATCTGGCGAATGATGAGTCTCGAATGATAAGAAGAAGACGAAACCGAAGAGGAGGAAGGAGAAGAGAGCTGCGATGGCGATGACAGCGAGTCCTCAATTAAGTTCTCCGATTTCGCAAAATCAATAACAAGCGAGTCAAGAGCTTCCCAGTTCACAGGCGTGGAGTCCATACGATTGCTTGTTTCCATCTGGTCTCTTAAAATTTCCGGGGAAAATTCGAGTGCGTGAGAAAGTTTGGGAGTGCTTTGGTTCGGTTTTGATTTCTTCTTCGGATTTTTTTTCTTTTTTTTTAATGAGGGAAAAATCCCCACAGCCAAGAAAGGCGGCGATGTGAGGTCAAAAGAAAAGTGGGGATTCCGGGTTATATAGTTGCCACGTGTCTTTTAATTACGTGACGTTGTACTTCAGGGGCTTTACTAGAGTAACAGTTAAGGTGAACACAGTTTCTCACTCTCGATGACTAGCAACAGCCCTTGAGTTTAGCAACAGCCCTTGCACGGATGTGAGCTTTTCAACTTATCAGGAGCAATGTATACACACCGCGCCAATTTTCGCGTCGGATTAAGTCTTTAATATGGCATTATATTGGTTAATATTAAGTATTATTTTGAATAGTTTTTTAAATTTACAAAATAATCCATGAATTTTTTAAAAGTTATAAAATAGTTCATTAGCATATTTTATGGTATATTTTATAACTTTACATCAACTCTACCTCCAAAAATTATAATAATTTTTTTTAAATAATCATAATTTATTTATTTTTATTAATAATAATTTTTAAATATTTCACATATAAATAATAATCACAATTAATATGAAAAAAGACAATCATCATACAACTATAAAATTAAAAACAATATAAAGTATTTAAAATATTCTAATTTCATCATATAATAAATAATAATTATATCAAAACATCAAACAAAAAGAACAACAAATATCATTTAACTCTCTAACTGTTATAATTTGCAATAAGTGTTTGTCATGAGGAAACAACTAAGTGTTAGCTCAAGGTTTATGAATAACGATTTTGATGATAATTGTATAATATTTTGAAATTCAAATTAGATTTATTTCTTTGTATAATTAATGGTCTTATTTACCTTCATTATGAACTTACCTTATTATAAATGATACATCCAAAAGGATCCTACTAATTATAAATGTCGTATATTAGCTTTGTAATTGTCGAAATATTTATAGCAAAAATGACATCGAAATTATTCAAATTCAAATCGATCCAGTTAACTAAAGATGCAAGTGAAGCAACGGCTAATTGAGCAAATGTCTATTTAAGGAAGAGTCAATGCAACTATGAATAACAACTGAATGACACATAAGCTTATGAAGCTATATTATTGAAACTCATCAAAAGCATATGCATTCTTGAAAGTGATATCTTTATAAAAAATTCTCTTGTGAGTTAGAAAGTGAAATTATGTTGAGAGAGTTTACTGAAGCTCATATCGACCAAACCTCATTTTTTTAAGAGCTTGCAGTATAACAGCCCAGACTATCCGCTCACAGATATTGTCCGCTTTGGGCCTTAGCCTAGCCAAGCCCTCACGGTTTTGTTTTTCAACTTTTGGGAAAACGCGTCTGTAAGAGAGAGGTATTTGTACCCTTATATGTACTTCGTTCTTCTCTCCAATCGATATGGGATCTCACACTCTCCACCCCCTTAGGGCCTAGCTCTCTTTGGGGTTCAGCCTATCTGACACAACGGTTCGAGTATCGACTCTGATATCACTTTAACAGCCCAGACCACTCGCTTACAGATATTGTTCGCTTTGCCAAGCCCTCACAGTTTTGCTCTTCCACTTTTGGGATGACCCGGTCAAGCTCAAAAATAAACAATATTTGTGAGCAGGTAATCTGGACTATTACATATAGAGTCTAGTGAAATACTACTAGTATGGAAGGTTGAAGAATCTTGAAAAATATGTTTGTGAGTTTAGAGAGGCTTGTCAAATTACTATTTGATTTTTTAGTGAAAGAATCAAGTTGGATACTTAGGAATTGGACGTAGGCTTAGTTTATAAGCCAAATCAGTATAAATCAACTACGTCCTTCTACTCTCTCTCTCCTTATCTTTTATATTTTCACATTATATTGTGTGTGTGATCATTTCAACAACAGGCTCCTTCACTTTTATAATAGGTCCTTTCTGCTTTCAACTTGCTGACGATTTCTTTTAGTTTTAACAGGCACCTTCTGTTTTTAAATTGTTTTAACAGGATTCATTATTCAGTAGGCTCCTTTCATTTAAATAGGGTTTTATCCTATAAAAGGCTCTTATCGCCTAATAAGCTCTTGTCGTTAGAAGCTTTATCATCTGACAGGTTCCTATTATTTTTATTCATTAACTAGGATTTATTTTTTTATACAAACTGAGAGTAACTTGGAAAAAAATTTTAGTCACACAAAATCCACCCCCACTCTTGTGTATGTTGCTTTATCATTTGATATCAGAGCTAGGTTTCATATATTTGTGCTTTACAACATGCGATAAATTATGGAAAACACCTTGAGAAGTTTTGAAGGGCAATCTGTCTTAAAGTCTCCTTATTTTAATAGAAGCAACTACTCATATTGGAAGCAGAGAATGACCATATATCTCAAATCTGTAGATATTGAAGTATGACAAGCAATTAGAGTTGGAGCTACAATTCCCACTTTTAATAACATAGAAGTATGGATTGATGCTGAAAGGAGAAATGCACAACTAAACGCTAAGGTAAAACATCACCTAATATGTGCGTTATCTCCAGAAGAATATGAAGTAATATCATACCACTCTACAACAATAGAAATGTGGGACAAACTTTAAGTTACCTTTAAATAGATGAATGAGGTAAAGAAACATAAAATAAGTCTCTTAGTACATCAATATGAAACTACTGGCTTGAAATAAGGGGAGAACATAGATGAACTTCAGACGCTTCATCAACATCATCATGACCTTAAAGAACGTGAGAAAGATATATCCCAATGACGAGCTTGTAATGAATATTCTAATGTCACTACCAAAGGAATGGAGACCTAAGGTGATAATTCTAGAAATGGCAAAGGATCTAGACACTATTTCACTCGGCTGACTATGAGAAAATCTGATGATCCATGAAATTGAGCTTAGGTGAGATGAAGGATTCTCCTACAGAAAAGGAATGGTACTAAAAGCAACTTATGAATCAAACAGTGATGAATGTGACACTGAGTTACAAATAGATAGAGATGAAGAATTCAAATTTATGGTCAAAAAATATGTCTGCTTCTATAAAAAGAAATCGATGAAGAAAAGAGAAAGAAACAAGAAAGTTAGAAATAACGGGTTCCTATCAAAAAGTGATGGTAGCAATAGCAATACATAAAACAATCGAATCATATGCTATTACTGCAAAGCCTAGACACATAGACCAGAATGTCCTCTTCTTCAAAAGGACAAGTCAGAAAGCAGAAAATCTAAAAAGTAAGCAATGAATGTAGCCTGGTCAGATGAGGATTCTAAAAAATTTAAAGAAGAAAAGCCAGAAGAAGTCGACAACTTTTGCTTAATGGCTGAATCAAGAGATGATGAGGTATATTATTCTGACTCTGATATTGAAGTTAATAAATTGAAAAATGCATATCATGAATTGTATGATCAATATAAAAGGTTAACAATGAAGTATTTCAAAGAAGTTGAGAATTCCAACAGCAATGATGCATCATTAAAGAGTGAGATTAAATAATTGGAATCTGTGAATGAGGATTTAGCGACCAAGAATATGTCTCTTGAGGTTGACTATAAGCAAAAGGTATCTGAAAAGGAAGTTCTGGAAGTAAGAGTAGCTAAGTTGGCGAATACACTGCTAAAAATTGATTATGATAAGGTAAGACAGTTAGAAGAAAAAGTTGCTACCTTAGAACTTGAAAAGGAGAAAAGTGATGGAAAGATCTTACCTCTAGAAAAATTTCTACAAAATTTTGTTAATGGAAGGAATAATCTTGATGCATTGGTTGGTAGTAATAAGTGCATTTTTTGTAAGGTCAAAATAGAATACAATGAAAATAACAATATCAGGCCATATAAAAGCTTCTTTGTTAAATCCAACAGTAGCTATAGCCAAGATAGCAAAAAACTGCTAAGTGGAAAAAATCATAACAATTATCATTCATATGTTTTATGCGATTACTTTGGTAAATATGGTCACATTAGTCATTCTTGTAATTTTTGTAAAAGAAATTATCTTAGACGTATGTTTAGAGATCGAAATATCAAACTACTAACCCGAAAGGATTCAAAAAAATTTGAGTACATAAAATGAGATAATGCTTTCTATAGATATGTTTCAAAATGGAGACAAGGGAGAATCAATAGATAGTTGATAGAATGATAGTGGCTATTCGAGACACATGATAGGTGAAATATCACATTTCAACTACATTGAAAGAAAAGACGGGGGTAATGTTATCTTTGCAGACAAAATAAAACAAAAGTCACTGGAATTGGTAAAATTAGCAATTCTAACTCTACTTTCATTGATAACGTTCTCTTTGTTAGTGTAAGTCGACTTCTGTGCTTATGCAAGGCGATTTACACATGTCCAGTACCGATAAGTCGACTTGAACATTGGGTAAGTCGACTTATTCAAGGACGGTACTGTTAATTTGTGCCCTAAAGGCAATCTCCTTTAGCGCGTTTTA
>JANTNU010000235.1:6521326-6532574 GCA_024752395.1 Erythroxylum havanense | reverse complement strand
TGCTTTTACCGTGAGAAGTGAGAACCAAGAAATGGGAGAGACGCAAGGAAAGTGTCGAGGAAATGAGGGCATAATCGACAAAAAAAAAATAAAAATATCAGCTGATTCATTGAAACGCTCCTCAGATGAGCTTATTCAATATCAGCTGGTTGGGTTGAATAAGCCAACCCAACCAGCTAATAACCAAACACCTTAAACAACTTTTGTATAAAGTCAACCAGCTAAATATTGGTCAATAAGCTATTTTTTGGCTGATCAGCCATCAACCAAACACAGCCCAAGACGTTGTTCATGGAGGAGCTTTCACGTGAAGCTCAAAAAAGAGAAGGTTGGCTGGTGAGTGAGGTCGCTTGTCATGTTAGAGTAGAATTGCAGGAACTCCCTGGATCTGAAGGCCTGTTTTTAACAGTATCAAACATCACATCACACGCTTTTTGTTTTCACATATTCCAAGCTCCTCTTTTTGGGGAAAAGGCTATAAGAATTTAACCATGACCATTTCCCTTGTTTGGTCTTTCGGTTCTTTTTAACTTTTACCAACCTTAATAATTATCATAAAAATTTACGTAATTCATGCATTCTTTTTAAATGCTCGCTGATCAAGGCGACTTCTTGATCTTTGTACCAGGCTCAAAGGAAATGAGCCTATATTCGAATGTGGCTTCAGAAATACTTTCAACACCCTTGGTTTATGTGCAATGTAAGTTGAAAAGCGATCAGGAGGATCCCCAAGCCTCCATAGTACAGAATGACTATAAAAACCTGGCCAGTTTGGACTATTATCATTATAATATCAAATTCTTAAAAGAGTATGATCTCACAAGGCAAGAAATGTTGGGAAAAACCAACGAGTCACTGTCAACTACTTGGATGAAACGATTCAAACAATTCAGCAACACATTAACTACATCATTTATCAAACGGTTGACGTGAAGCAGCATTGTCCTATTGACAAATACTTCTATAGCAAGTAATACATGTCTGAGAGTAATGTATGCCAGACAAGTCCTCAAACTATGATCTATATACACCCAAAAATGATAAAAGATGGACTAATCCTAGACATTTTCTACACGGGCAACTGATCTGATGGAATTGGATCTGATTGAACCTTCATTGTCTGCAGAATATGCCAGTAGCGCCTTCACCACATGGCGATATCTCCTCCTGTATGTTGGGAACTTCGATACACTCCTAACCACACCAGACATCCTGTTCACACATTATCCACAAGATCATTCGATGAAAAGACGGGAGACTTAAGCTTCAAACTACGTTAATGTGAATGTGTGAAAAGGATGTTCAACAACAACAAGGAACCAAGATGACGAGTTCAAGCATGTTAATAAATGAACAAACCAAAACTAGGTTATCAGCACACACAATGCCAACTGCACCATGTAAACATTTCATGCATACTTCAAATCCTCACTAAGTCAATGAGGATTGCACTGTGAACAAATGGAAATTTTTATGAGAAGATTAACAGCATTAGTTTCCTCAATTACTTGGAGAAGGGGATGCAAATAGAAGCCCTTACCTTCTGCTGATGCCCTGGATTTGAGCAGCTCTAAGCGCCTCTTGGGGTACTACACTGCCGTTATCCCAAGCCTCGATACGTGTTGTATCATTTCCATATAGAACTACTTTGTGCAAGAATTTTTCTTCACCATCTTCCAACTTAATGACCTTAATCTGTTCTTTTAAAACCAAAAGAGGTTGAAAGAACCACTCGAATATCTTGTCATTAGGTCTATTAAGATGTGTTACTTCAACACCGTCAATCAGCAGTAAACCATCAGAACGGGCCCCAATGGAGATGAGGAAAGTCTGTAGCAATGAATAACAAGGAATTCCGACATTTACAATGGTTGCATCATTGCTATTCTTGGCCTTTAAGTAGTCCTTGAGGTCAACTGTTGTTATTGCGCCAGCATCCAAAAGTTCCTTACCCCTCATTTCACATAACCTCATCGTCATTCCCCAGACCTGTTGCATTTGACGTTTAAAAATATCAAGAACTTCTCATGCATCTGAAACAGAGTAAGTGCTGGATATACATATAAAGGGGCATCAGGAAACAAAACAGGGAAATAAACTTTGATCAGTACCAGTACTTTACAACCTTTTGAGACCCTTCTTTTCAATCTTCTTAACAATGGCCTAGTCAACGTTGACACATGTATTATTTATGTCAATACCCAACAGAGAGTTCCATGTCATAAGTCCCAAATTCTCAGCTATTTTTTGTTTTTAAATTCCAGAGAAAAATGTTCCCATATCTACAGATCTCAATCGGCAATCTCCTTTAGCTAATTCATGAGGTTATATATGTGAATGAGAAGAGCAAGTACTAGTCATGACTATATCAGTCTTTCTAATTTGCTAACAAGCCCTTATAGATCATATAGACAGATGCTACAAGAATCAAGCAGAAGTCCAATACAAGACAGTCTTCATTGATACTTCATATGTCCCAAAACTAGTAGCAGCCAGCACGTGCCTGGTTTAAGATACCAATTTGCTGAATATTGCATGGTAAACACAAAAGAATAGCGTGATATGTTGAAGAGGTAAGCATATGTATATAACCACAACCAAATTCAGTTGCAATTTCATTATGAAGAAGCTAAAAAGAAAAGGAATTCCAAAACCATTAAGGGATAGAATTTCTTCTGCAAACTTTGTAATATATGTCCAACACAAGAATTGAACACAAAAAGATGTGCGTTTGGATGATAACAAGAACTTCTTAAGTACCTGAACCATTTTTATTTCCTGTATTGTCTCTCTAACTGATCTTGAAGGAGCTAAAGTTGGAACAAGCATTGCAGGAGCTTCTGCAGAAACAGAACCATGTTTGGCCTGACTTCCTCCAACTGAGATCTCAGATGAGTGAGAGACCTTGTGTTTTCTGTAACGGGGCCTGGCTGTGGCAACGTTACGAGTGCAGTTAAAACATTGAAACTAGAGATTTTTCTTTAAGATGTGTAAAATCAACATATTTCAGAATTAAAAGGTAAAGTATTACTTTGGAAGGAAAGTTCCCTCTCTAAGGTAGAGAGCATCATTTGTGTACTCATCAAATTCTGCAAGCATTGCAATCACATAAGCTAAACCTCTTCGGAAGGACCTTTCCTGCAAGCATAAAATTGCTCATTTATGAATTCACTAGTGAGAAATAACAGATAAAAGATATGCTGAACTAAAACCAACCTGGTATACTACAACTGATGCATACAATCCTATAAAAATGCTGGAGAAAACGGTCGCCAATATGCTCCCTACAACAACTAGTGGCCACAGAAGGATTGTCAACCCAGCAATAGGGATGCAAGCAGTTTCCAGAAACGGACCCTCTCGGCTGATTAGATCATGTATCAGGCGGAACCAGCCCTTGAATAACATGTATGGACTCTTAATTATAGCAATTATAGTGAAAAGAGGAATTTCCACTATAAGCCCCATTAGTCCAGCAATTATAAGTGCAGGGACATGAATTAACCTATAACACACCATAAAACAATTGTCAACTCAGCAAAATGCATGAACTGGGTAATAGCAAGGAGAAATTCATAATTCATCGTAACATTAAATTATAAATTTTCAGGCTCATGTTGTGGGACAGTGTCTAAGAGTTATATTTTCCTGTTATTTCCCGTTGAACCTTGCAAGTGCTAGAGGAGTGGAACTAAATGCTAAGTAATCGCCTACAGGCCCTTCGCAATGAAATACCAGTAGCAGCAGATTGTACCAATCCAGATGAAAATCAAATGGGACAGGTCACAGGAATATTAACATGCTTTGAGCATGTTTTGATATTTGAAGAGAGTCAAAACATTACCTAAGTGTTCGAAGCTGATTGGAAGCAGGGCAATCCCGCAACTCCTTCAAGTAGAGAGGATACGAATGGTAGCATAAGTCTGCAAAATCTCTAACAGCAGTGCAGCTGCCCCTTATAGTTCCCCATGTTCCATCCTAATAAGCCATGAAAAGGAAGTGTGTGTGTATATATATATATAAACAATCCGAAAAACAAAATGAATAAGCAATCAAAATATGAGCAGCAAAATAGAATTAGAACAATTGTTGCAATTGTTATACACTTACCACAAGACAGTGATAAAATTTCTTGGACTCGTTATCTTGTCTAAAAGCTTCGAAGGTGGCAACCCAAGGAGTAAAGAAACCATACCCCAATCCACAAACAATACTTGCAGCTATGCTTAAGCCCAACCACATACCAAACAAAGCAGGAACAGCAAGCAAGATAGCAACTTTAAGTGGTAAATCCAATTTATTACACCTGCAAATACACATAATCGTCATGCCAAGAAACCATCACAACACAAACAATACATTGTCCTGAATTCCTAAGATTCCTGCTCATGAAAACCATACGAAAGGGAAATCTTTATGGTGTTTACTTTACAATCGTGTAGACTGTCCACCCAACATGTGGAGGAAACATCCCCAGGATCACGCCAACATTCCCTGCTATTAGTATTGATGCAGCAATAGGGCCCACTATCGCAGCTACAACATTGAACGAGACCCGTCATCAAACTCATGCTCACTTCTCAAGAAAGGTAAAAGGAAACACACCAGTGCAACAAGCTCACCAAGAAATGGACGGGAAAAGACATACCTTTAAGAGCACCCAGAATAAAAGCAGCGGAGAAAGCGAAGACCACATAAACGATTTGTAAGCAACCAGGAAGATTTTCTGATGGGGCCATCCCAGACACCATACAAAGGTCAAATCTTTTGTCCCAACAGGTAAGAAGTATAAAGAAAGCTTCAATCTTTTTGCGTAACGATCAGGGGTCAAGACTCATAACAGAAGACCCAAGTTGAATAAGAAAGACCGGAACTCGCAGAACAATGACAAACAGAAAGACAGAGAAATAAACGAGACCTCGGGCTGCAAGATGGAGACAAAAAAAAAAAAAAACCAAGATGTTAGGGACAAGAAATGAAACTTTCAAACAATTTAGTACTCAGGAGAGAGAGAGAAGATTTTGAATATATGTTCCTCTGGTTCTGGCTACCACTAAACTTCATGTTAGTAATCAAACAATCATTGACGTGTAGACCAAGGAGACACAGATAACCATAGCCATAAAAGCTTGACTTTTGTGATCCAACGGCCAAGTATTAAACATAAACTGACTTGCATGCAAACACCTTCAAAATTGGAACACTTGGAAAGAGTTAGAAAAGGCGTGAGGGGTTATCAAAGCTACGATGGCTCTCTGGCCATGTGAAGTCTCCAAGCTCACGGTCAAATAATGATTATACTAATGGGTGCATGACACTCGCCAGATCATTGAGCTTTTGACCGTTTAGCTTTTTCAGCGTTTGGGTTGCTTGGAAGTGAGAATTTCATGCCATGAAACTATTTGGTTTGGAAAAAAAAATGCCGCTTCCGTGGGTACGAACGTGGCATTTCAATGTTTAATTATCATTATCTTTATGCCATAAAGACTTCAGCAACCTTGACATTGATGTTTTGGAGTTATGAAGCACTTTCAGTTCTTACTGATGAGTTGGATCTTTCCTTATTTTAACGGTTAGGTAATTGTGCTTATCGTCATGACATGAAATTATTTTTAATGGTCCAAATCCGTTGTCATGGTATGGAATTATTTTTAGTTTCTATAAACAAGGCACTTCGACAAAATTATGATAGTTCTAGTTCAAGGTTCCATTGTGGCAATTTAATACGATTAATGATATTAATGGGCTGCCACATTCTAGAATTTTGAATAATCAAAGGCTCTGGTCAAAATGTTGAAGGGAACCCAAGAGAGACATCATATTTGGGCACATTTGACTTTTCAACGAAAGTCTAAAACTAAAGCACTACAATTGGGGACGGCTACTCACACGTCTAATCGCATTTACTTTTCACATGCATGACCTGGGTGGCTTGTCCCATTTCGGAGCATTAGGCTATCTTTTACTTTTTTTAATGCAATAAAAAATAATTAATTTTGTGACCTAACTTAGTAGTTAATTTTTTAACATCTCATGTAATTGCTGTCTCACACATACACTGAGGCTTTCTTTAACATTTACGTACACATTCTGCTGCTTTGAACTGGGTGTTGCTCTTCGGCCTCTAGCTATGAGAGCTACCCCGACGCTCATATGGAGCCCCCTATCTCAAAGGGCCAGCTCCATAAACGGGTCCGTACCCGTAAATGCGAGGATGACCCCGTTGTGGCCCTTCCCACGTCCTATAGTGTTGCCGCGAAGGGCCCTGCTTTTGCTGGCGACGCTGCCCCCGCTTGGGTTGACGATGATGTTATAGACATCACTGGAGGCGATATCCAAGTCTCCGAGGCACCCTGGGGCAGTATTCTTCTCTCCACCGCCTTCAGGTCTAAGCTTGACGCCCAATGGAATTATGCAATGGTCGTGAAGCTACTTGGGAGAAAGATTGGCTATCGTTTGCTCTGCTCGCGATTGGAGTCTCTCTGGCATTCTCAGGGGTCGATGAAAGTCATTGATTTAGACTTCGATTACTTTCTCGTTCGCTTCCGAGAGGAAACCGACTTCTTTCAAGTTTTAACTCAGGGCTCATGGGTGCTGTTAGGCCACGTCCTATCGGTGTAAAAATGGCATCCGACTTTCAGGCCCTCTCAGAGCTCTGCGAACTGTGCGGTTGTCTAGGTGCACATCCTTAATCTTCCCATTGCACGTTACCATCCCCAGATTATCACTGTGGTGGGCAACCTTATGGGTAGAACCGTTCAGATTGATGAGGCTACCGTGATGAAAGACAGGGGCAAATACGCACGACTGGCCATCGACATCGACCTCGGCTCTCCTCTACGCCATAGCGTTGAGCTTGATGGGGAGACACTATTTTTGGCGTATGAAGGCTTGTCCCAGCTGTGCTTCACCTGTGGGAGGATCGGTCACAGTGATACCGCTTGCCCCCAGGGACACCATCCCCCCCATGACACTCCCCCAAGAGTTGCCGATCAGCAGCCGCAGTCCCCCCACATTTCGCCTCCAGCAGCGTCGGTAATGGCTCTCCCAGCTAACAGCTATGGTGAATGGACGCAAGTGCAACGGCGTGGTTCACACAAATCACAAACTCAGGGAGATGCTGCGCGACGTGACAAGGAAGGAACATACTTGGGGGGCTCGAGGTTTGAGCTGCTAGCCAGTCCGGCAGCTTCAGAAAATCTAGTACAGAATCCATTCCAAGGCCCACCTCCATGCTCTCCATTTGGTCACTGGCATAACCACTCAACTAAACCCTCTCCAGCTAAAGGCCAGAAGGCCCACGCAACAGTTAAAGGAAAGCAGGCCCAAGTGGGCCTTGTTTTTTCCTCCCCTGGACCACCAGCCCACGGGGCTTCTAAAACCCAGTCGGCCCATACGGACCCAGTTTTTTACCTCCCCTGGGCCCTCCAAGTGTCCCCCCCCTCCCTTCTACAGATCTAGACCCCCTACCCCTGGCTTTTTTAGGGGAGAGAGTTCCACGTCCAGACCTCACATTGCGCCCGGACTGACAACGATCTCTCCTGCCCCACTCTAACCTACCCCTCAGGACAATCATCTAGCGATCGGTCTCTCCTCACACACCGAAATGGTGTGTGATTCCCAAATTTTTGAGACAAGCCAACCTCAGCCCGAGGCCCACATCCAACCCAAGCCCGAGGCCAACATCCAACACCTGGAAGGAACCAACACCCTCGTCGAGTGCCCTCCCGCGGGTGGTCCTACCCCCCAGGCTACTGCTCCTCCTGCTCTCGGTAGTACACCGCCTGTTTGGGACGCAAGCCCACATGCACGGGCCCACGAGGTCCCGGATGACATGGTCCAAGATGATGACACTGAGACTGCTACTACAGGAGGTACCACTTCACCCTCTTTAGTAGCATAGCTCTTTTTCGATCACGATTTATGTCTATCTTACTGTGGAATTGCCAAGGAGCTAGGGGTACCAACTTCCTAGCCATACTTCGTAATTATGTGCGTACGTATCAGCCAGGCATACTGGTTTTACTGGAGACCCGCATTAGTGGCTCCCGGGCCGATGCGGATATTCATTCATTGGGTTATGACTATTCATTTGGTGTCGAAGCGATCGGCTTCTCAGGTGGGATATGGCTTCTCTGGAAAAAGGTTATGATCTTTCCATAAGCCTTGCTCATTGCCAATTCATACATACCCGTATTAAGTTTGTGTGGGGCTCGTGCGAGTTCACGGCTGTTTATGTTAGTCCACAGCGGGCCTCCCAGTCCTTCCTTTGGCCCGCCTTGAGTTGGGTAGGCCAACATATCCAACGACCCTGGCTAGTAGGCGGCGACTTTAATGCCAAGCTGGCCCAATCGGATAAGGTGGGAGGGACCACATCTACGCGGGTTGTGAGCAAGCCTTTCACCGATTGGTGCACGGGTGCGAGCTCCATGACCTCGAATACATCGGCTCGAAGTACACGTGGCGTCGCAAACTGATTAAAGCTCGCTTGGACCGTATGTTTGGGTCCTCATCTTGGATTCAGGCGTTCCCGTAGACGACGAATCACCACCTACCCTTTATGGGCTCTGATCATCGCCCTCTGCTGGTTCGGTTCCATGCCCCACCGCCTCCTGTCCCCAGAACTAAGACTTTTCAGTTTCAGAATGCTTGGCTCACACATCCCAACTTCGCGGCCGTTGTGGCGGAGCATTGGCTGCCTATAGCCGCAACGATGAGCCAATCTCTTATCACGCTCTCCGCCCTCCTCACGCGCTGGAATCAAGACAATTTTGGTAACATCTTCCATAAAAAAACGTCACTTGTTGGCGCGGCTAGAAGGGATCCAAAAGCATATGACGGAAGACAACTTGGACTCCCTCCTTCCACTAGAAGAGAAACTGAGTGAGGACCTGAGCCAGGTCTTGTGTGAGGAGGAATTTTTCTGGCACCAGCAAGCTCGGTGCAATTGGATCTCGAAAGGGGATCGAAACATTGCTTTCTATCATCTGTCCACTACTTCCCGGCGTAAGAAATTGGTAGTGGAGCACCTTTTTGATTCACATGGGACCGTCGTTACGGATCCAGCTCACCTTGGCCAACTCGCCCGCTCTTTCTTTGCAGAACTCTATACCGCTGAGTCAGGTCCCCACCCCTAGTTTTCGATTCGGGCGGCCTTTGCCCGCCCCTCCACGGAAGGGC
Source organism: Erythroxylum havanense (assembly GCA_024752395.1). NCBI lineage: Eukaryota > Viridiplantae > Streptophyta > Magnoliopsida > Malpighiales > Erythroxylaceae > Erythroxylum > Erythroxylum havanense. Next base: position 6,523,394 of record JANTNU010000235.1, on the reverse strand, counting down.
TTCGCGATCTAAATCAACCTCTCCACCCTCTGGAAGTTAAGCACGTTGTTTTTGATATGGCTCCCAATAAAGCCCCAGGGGTTGATGGATTTAACACCCTTTTTTTCCAAAACCAATGGAGCCATATTAGGCCCACTGTCGAGAATTTTATCACGGCACTCTTTCACCTAGAACGGTGGGAAGAGGAGTTAAATCAGACCATTCTTGTCCTCATTCCTAAAACTCCCTCCCTGACTTGCCTAACCCAATTCCGTCCTATCAGCCTCTATAACGTGCTCTATAAAGTCCTTTCTAAGGTTGTTGTGAATCAGTTAAAACCCATGATGCCACATCTAGTTGCCGAGACCCAATGCAGTTTCATTCCTGGTAGGCTTATCACGGATAATATCATCATCGCCCAGGAGGTCATCCACACGATGCGCCGGAAGAAGGGAAAAAAGGGCTATCTTGCCATTAAAGTGGATCTCGAGAAAGCTTACGATCGACTCAGGTGGGAATTCATTCTCGACACGTTGCAGGACATTGGCTTGCCAGAGCGATTCATCTGACTTATTATGCAGTGTGTGATTATAGTTTCTATACAAGTCGCTTGGCAAGGTCATTGGACTCCTCCTTTTACACCCTCTCGTGGCCTCCGCCAAGGTGATCCTCTCTCACCTTACCTCTTTGTCCTGTGCATGGAACGTCTCGAGCATCTCGTTTCTCGTGAGGTGGCCCAAGTGGCTTGGAAGCCGATTCGCCTGAGCCCCACTGGACCCCACATCTGTCATCTATTTTTTGTCGACGACTTGATTCTTTTTGCAGAAGCCACAGCAGCTCAAGCTCGGCTTATTGCCAATACTTTGGAGGTGTTCTGTGATGCTTCAGGCCACAAAGTCAATTTAGATAAATCTCGACTCTTCTTCTCTCACAATGTTGAGCCTACTATTGCGCGCAGTCTTAGCCAGATTTTACGCATCACCTGTACGCGCAATCTTGGGAAGTACTTAGTGGTCCCTTTACTGCATGAGCGTACCACGCGGGGTACCTATCAGCATATTCTAGACTCGACACAGCAACGTCTGTCGGGCTGGAAGGCCAAGACTTTATCCTTAGCAGGACGAGTTACTCTCGCCCAGTCAGTCCTATCGGCCCTCCTTGTCTATGCTATGCAAACAGTGAGGCTCCCAAGACACCTTTGCGACGCGCTGGAGCGCTCCATGCGCCATTTTATTTAGGGGCACACTACAGAGTCTCGCAAACTGCATCTTGTTAATTGGGATGAAGTGTGTAAGCCTAAGAAAGCAGGAGGCCTTGGTCTCAAAAGCATCCGCGCCACTGATGATGCCCTCTTGACCAAACTCGGGTGGGCCTTAATTTACCGACCCTCAACTTTATGGGTTCAATTGGTTAAAGCCAAGTACCACTACAAGAAAATAAGGCATTTTGCGACGTTTTTAAAACGTCACAGAATGTCCAAAAACGTCACAGAATGTATTCTGCGACATTTTAAAAAAAGTCACAAAAAACGTCGCGGATTGTGATGTAGGCAAAAGGTTTTTGCGACGTTTTAAGTAAAACGTCACAGAAAATATTGACATTCCGCGACGTTTATAAAAACGTTACTGAAAGTTTGGTGATTCCACGACGTTTTTAAAAAACATCGCGGATTGTCTAACATTTTGTGACGTTTTAAAACGTCACAGAATGTTGAAGAATCCGTGATGTTTTTTTGGAAACGTCGCAGAATGTCTTCTGCGACGTTTTTAGAAACGTCACAGAATGTCTTCTGCGACGTTTTTAGAAACGTCACAGAATGTCTTCCGTGACATTTTTATAATTATTTGTATTTTTCAGTTTTCATTTTCTAGAAAATCATATTAATTTAATAATTTGTTAATTTTAATAAATTTTTTTAAAATACAAAATTTTAACCTTATTTATTTAATAACTATTTAATATTATTTATAAATTTTATTTATTTAATAATTCTTCAATTTTTTTAGTATATCATTAATTTTAATAATTATTTTCATACAGATAATGTATTATTTAATTGCAATTTGTAAACATATCATAACACATTAAT
>JANTNU010000235.1:6479370-6490977 GCA_024752395.1 Erythroxylum havanense | reverse complement strand
AGGATAGTGAACAAATATACATTCTTGTTATAGGTTGAATGAGGTTTTAAGGGGAAAATTACAAGATATAGAAGCTTAAGCAAGTGTTGTCATCTTTTGTTAACAAAAGTGGAAAAAAGATATTTATATGCCTTTTGCATGTGATTAAATACATTATGTAGTTAATTTATTTCCTATCAAAGGACCGCCAAAGGTTATTAATTGAGATTGCAAAATATGAAAGTAAAGTTGATAGTATTGGGCATCTTGATTGCATTAATTTTCATTATTATACTGTTCGTTTACAATGGCTTTAAATGCATTTAGCTTCAAAGAGCTAATGTTTTTACTTATTCTTTTTTTTGGCTAATATAGCCTATATCATAAGACTACGTCGATATATATTTTTTTGAATTTTTTTAATACTAAGTCTTGATATGCGGAAGTTTGCCATTTCTTGTTTTGGTTTCCTCTTGCTCACAATTTTACAATCATAAATTAGTAGGAGTACTTCATGATGGAGATTTTCATTTTGAGTTATAACAATCGTTATCATGCCTAAACTTTTGGAGGCATAAATGAATATGAAACAAACAATATTGTGCTACCCTCAGATTTTATATACTATTTTAGTTTGTTGCTTTTATCATTCAATCCATTTCTATTTAGTTATGAAATAAAACCTTTAACATCTTTTTTATTTGCTTCCTCTTAAGTTGCAATATATGTTTAACAATTTGTTTTCATTTTTGTTAAATGGATTGCTTCAGATCATTTGCTAAAATGTATTGATGTTCTATGAATCTTCCTTGGCTATAAATGATTTGGAAAATTATTTCTGTCAAAATCTAAAATAGAGATTATTTTGGAGTTCCTTTTTTAAATGCCATCTTTGCCTTTTACATTACATTCAAAAGTAGTAATTGCTAAATTTTTTTCATAATATAACAAAAGATAGAAAGGAGGTTCACATGCATTACTAAATCAAGTATAAACTTGACTCTTCTATAGTTAAATACAAACATGAATGATAAAACTTAGGTATAATGTTTGAAGTAATTAATTGTTCTACGTCAAACATAGAATTACATAGGATGATCTTTAATCATCATGAATTAATCAATACCTTCAATTGTCCTTTTTATAAACAATCTGAAGCTTGCAAAGCTTTAATAAAATTAAAATAATTGAAACATTTATATAAAATCATACAAGTAATCTTGTGAATATAAATGCATACACATTTGTTGAAAGTAGATAAAGATTCCGTTCACTATAATTTTAAACTATCTAACTAATCTAATGTTTTATTATGGAATTTTCTTTCATATTTCCCTTTTGTTTTCATGTTTCTTATCTCTTTATTCTATTGTCACTCATATGTAATTAATATTAGTGATGGAAGTTTCAAACAATATGAACAAGTCAAATGATTGTATGAATATAAATGAAAAGTATAAGATATGAAATAATACTATAGAGGTGTATTTAATCTCATTAATGGATAAAGAAGTGAAGAAAGGAAATTGAATAACTACAACCTTTTCTAAATTTGGTTAAAAGAACATTAAGGTGGGTTTTGAAACAAATTCAATAAAAAATACGATGATGTCCAATTAAAGAACAAATGTAATGCATTAAGGACCAGATTGAAAATTTTTAAGAATTTATTTAAAGAAGTAAGAATCTGTTACAACTCTTTAATTATTGAAGTCAATGCTATATATGATTAATGGCAAATTTTATTTAAGGTAAAATATTTCTTTGTTTATTCGTATCATATTATAATTTTTTTTCTTATATACACTTTTACCATTGTAGGTACATCAAATCGTTCACTGATTCAAGAAAAAAATGGAAAGCGTTTTTTGGCATGTCATATTCTTTAAGATATTACGACAATTTGTTTGCATATACATCTTTCAACTAAATCTCAATCAAATAGTGCAACAAGGCAAAATTAAATTGATGTTGATGAAGTTTATTCATTTAATGAAAAAGGGGATCAAGTTGCAAGTTCATTTAGGAAAAAGAAATATCTTAGTAAGAAAAATACAAAAAAAGACATACTCTAGCATTCTAGAAAATGTACAATTAGTGAATAGTCGAAAAGAAATAATGATTTACTTGAGACTAAAGTGGCAACAATATCATCCACTATATATAATAAAATTGAAGCTTTATTAATTAATCAAGAGACTAATATAATGATGAAATGGTTAGATTCCTTCCATGATTCTAGTGTCAAGAGTGTGTAATATAAAAAAGTAGTGAAAACTTTGCATGATTCTCTATCTTATAAGTAGAAGTTTATGAAGATTACAGATCTCTTTAGTTTTGTTTTCGTAGTAATGCATCCTAAAGTCTTATTGGCTTAGGTAATTTTATATTAAGAATTATTCTATGGTTTGAACATTTTAATTGTATATTTTATATGAATGTTTTAACTCAATGTTTGGTATGAACTTCTTAAATTTATGTTAAATATTATGATGTTTCTTTATCTTTTTAACAATATACCTTATGAAATTCAACATAATAAAAAAATACTTCCACTTTTTCTAGTATATTGATTTTTTTATAACTATTTTCATTATGCCCTTACGTTTAATTAATTATCTTAATTATATAATTTTAATTTTAGTATTGTAAAAGAGCAATAGACGATATGCATATTGATGCATATGTTTTAACCAATGAACAGATACCATATAATGGTAAAATAATTGATCGAATATTGTGGGCCGGGTTGTTACTCACTTGACATGCATTTCACATATATAATAGTTGTATAAGAAGATAATATAAATGACATTTGAATTCTTTTGTAAACAATAACAAATCTAGTGAATAAAATTTCTATACTTCCACTAAATATTAAATTATTTTAAATAAATATAGTAATCGCAATTAATTTTTTAATTCATCTTTGTTGATATTATATTATTTGTATGTTAATGTAAGTTCTATTTGGTTGAATCATAATCCCTTAATATGCCTAAATTTTTTCATCACATGAAGTTGAAAAATATTATTTGCGAGATTATGTAGGAAGAAAAAGATCTTAAAGTCCAAAAAATTTATTTAACTATATGCATTCTTCATTAAGAAATGCCATTAAATAAAGTTTTGATGTGTCTAAAAGCATGATTTTCTATATTCAAACATGCCTAATTATGATATAAAGAAACAAAAAATGCATCATTATTGATTGTTATGTTATCCATGATTTTAGTAGAATGCATAGACAAAAGATCAATGATTTGACTATTGTGTTAAAGGTAAGAGCAAATTTTAGTCGGTATAAATGAAGATGCAAGTTTTCAAATAAAACATAATATCACTCCAACACAAATTTAGAGTATGTCTTGAAACGGGATGACATTGTTAGACAAAGGTAGAATAATTATATTAATAGAAATTCTAACTAATTTATTTTTCTTTTTGTAAGTGATGTAACATGATAAATGTCTTTTACTACTATGAGTTAATGTAATTTTATAATTTATAGATTATTATTATATAAAATTGACATATAATTTTCTTTAATTATTCCTTTTTATAATAATAAAAATTAATTAATTTAAGCATACAATTTGATACATTAAGAAATGAATTAATTTAAAATTCAATATTAACATTTAATAGTATAATAAAAATAAAGCAAATAACAAAATGATGATACCAAACATAATTTTATTTTCAAATTTTATGATCAATTTTGATAAAATATGTTTTTATTTTAACAAAAATTAAAGATTAAAACCAAAAACTAAAAATCACACACAAAAGCCAAAGTGGAATAAAACGATATTTAAAAAGATTAAATAATGAGTAATATAATAATATTAATTTGATGGACCAAAACAAGGCCCCATGAAGTCCGGCCCATCTGTAGCAGTTTAAATGTCCATTTTGGGCTAAGAATAACAAATGGTTTTCATAATTAAAATCTACTTAAAAGTAAACTCTTCTACTTTCCGAGGGAGGGAGTCACGGAGGGAGGTGTTTGGTTTCAGGACTACTGGTGCTGTGTGTTGATAGCTGATAGGCAAGAGCTGTGAAGATGGGTGATGTGGTGAAAAAGGAAGTGGAAGACTCTGATTTCAACAGAACCACCACGAACGGTCACCAGAAACCGATGTCCTCCCCCGAAGAGGACTTTACTCTCGCTCAATTGTCTCTCTCCCCTGCTGCTATTAGCCCTCGCCCCAAGCTCAGGCTCACCTTTTCTTCCTCGGTCTCTCTTTTTCTCTCTATGTCTCACTCTGTTTGTTTGTTGGAAAAAATTGTCAGGAGACAAGAAATGGTGAAGTGAGAGTTCAGATCTCACGGTTTCTCTTTCGATGCATGAGATTTTATATATATCTAAGTAGAGCGTACCTGTAACCAACTGCATCGTGCATAAAACGTATTTTCGTTTGTTTTACTTCTCGAATCTGCTTTCAGTTTTGGAGGCTGAGTTGGTTTGGTTGCTCGCAGGCAAAGCAGAAGACTGTAATGGCGGAGAAAACCGAAGTGAAGCGTCTCAAGATCAAGAGACGGTCTTCTGATTCCAAAATGAAACACGTATCACTCTGCCTCTTCTTTGTTTTCGTCTCCGTTTTAGCTACTGATGGATTGTAGTGCGATTGATGGTGGAAATGTGATCATTGTAATGCTCTATGAAATGGTTTCGCTATTGCACATTCCTACTCCAATGTATGATATCAATTATAAGATCTTGTTTAGTAGTTTTTGCTTCTGATGTTATCAAGCTGACCTCTGTTTCGTTAATTTTGAACACAAAATGAATCTGTGGTTAGTGATCTTGGCGTAATTGTGAGGCTCATTTCTGTTGAATTTCTAGGTTTTGTAAACACTTCCAGACCCGTTGGTCCTTATCTCTCCTCTTTTTGTTTGTTTCTTTATTCTACGCTCTCATGTTCTCACGTTAGATCTTCTGATCAATAAACCTGTTAATACAGTTTAAATTAGGCCTTATGAAGATATGTTATTTATTGATTGGTAGTTCCTTTCGTTTTTTAACAGGCATTATCACGTCATGCAGGGAAGTGTATATGGTTGGTGATATTGCTTTAAATACTTCAATCCAAGTTTTTTGGTCTCTCGAAATTCTTAGCTTTATAACTGTGACTAATCATTTTATAGCTGTAGGGAAAATAAACCTCAGAACGAGGTAAACAACACTCCTGTGGAAACTAAGTCATCCACTATGATTAAAGCAGAGGAGGTTCAATCAAATCTAGAACCTGGATTCCCTAACTTTTTGAAGGCTTTGGTCAGATCCCATGTTGCTAGTTGTTTCTGGATGGTAAGCATATTCAAAATAATGCATATAGTGAAAAAATCTTATCACAAGAACATGGAATCCGTTTGTAATACTTATGTTTTCCTGTAATAGGGGCTTCCTGGACCATTCTGTAGAGCACACTTACCGCATGTGGATACTACCGTTACCTTGGAAGATGAATTTGGTAGGGAATTCAGGATGAAATACATAGCATATAAGACTGGATTGAGTGCTGGTTGGAGGCAGTTCTCGACAGCACACCAGTTGCTCGAGGGAGATGTGTTGGTCTTTCAACTAATTGAACCCTGCAAATTTAAGGTGATGTTTTGAGTTTGTTTTACTGTCTTCACAATACAGTATCTTTCAGTAGTCACACAACTTTTGCTTCACATAAAAGATATATGGATCAGATGGCAAAATGTACCTGGAAACTACCATGTCTCAAATGTTTCATGTCAATGAGGGTAAAGGGTTTAGCACAGGTGGAGAGAGTACTTAGTAGGAAATGATTCACAGTTCACTATTCTGTGGATAAACAGAGTAGTGCATAGAAATTTGTTCATTGAAATGATGTTTGAACTTACTGTGTTTACAAGAATTGTTTTGACAACATTGCACCTATAAGATTGACCCATGGTCTTCTTGGTTCCGAAAATACCATGAACATATAAAATCAAATCCAACCGTACATCTGTGGATTCATGACTGATATTTACTTACATGATATCTATTTGGGGGAACATGAGGTGCGTTCTAGGCATCAGTTTAGTCTTTTTTTATAAATGCATCAATTTGTTTCATTGGACAATTTGCATCGTTTCTTTCTAGGAAGGCATTGAGTTAGAAGTTTTTGACAGGCCCTAGAAATAGGGTTTTCAGAAGCAATTGCTACTTTACTCATATGTTGCAAGAATTTTAGATCCTAGCTTGCTAAAATACAAAAGTCTTTCATCGTGTATATAGATCTATTCTCTTCAGTATGCTCAATGTTTCTACTTTTCCACTTTGGTGCCTTAATTGTTGAAACAGCTCCTTCACTACTGGATCAAAGTAGTCTAGTTATTATGTTTGACTCATACATCATAATTGAGCAAAAATCAAGTCTGAATATTTTGTTTATGAAATGCACCTCAAAGTTTTATTACGTTTGACTCATAAGTGATAACTAAGCTAAAATCAATTTTCAACGGTTTTGTTATGATATGCATCTCAAAGTTACAATATCTAATTATATGGCTCCCCATATAGTTAGATATTGAGGAAAAAGTGGGCTGATAGTATTGCCTGCAAATGAGAACTAGATTCTGGTTTATATGACAGAAACATGTGGCTTCTGGAGAAAATTTTATTCTGAAGTCATTGATATTTGCAGGTATACATCATAAGGGCAAATGACTTAGCTGAAGTTGATGGAGCGATGGTTCTACTAAATTTGGATGCTCAGACCAAACAAAATGACACAGGCAAGTGGAAAATGTCCCCATCTTACTCATAGCATTCTATTTTATCTTGAAAAGGCTCCTCCATTGCTTGTTAACTGCAAAAAAAAAAAAAAAAGATGATGCAGAGATGGCTGCCATGGCTAGTAAAAATGCAAGGAGGAAACGTCCGCGGTCTCTACCATTAGCTGTTGTGCAGAAACAAAATAAGAAATCTCGCCGACAAAGGTCATCACTTGTTAGTACTGGGCAACCAACCGAGCAATCTGAAAATGATAGCGAGGAAGTGGGTTCAGAAGTTCTAGAAGGTTTCAAATTATCTGTTCCTGCTGTTCAATTTGATGACGTTAAAAACTTTGAGAATTTCAGCATTTTGGTGGATGGTCTAGTTTTGGATTCTGAACTATCAGAAGATATTCGGAATAAATACTACAAGCTGTGCTGCAGTCAGAGTGCATTTCTTCATGACAATCTCGTTAAGGGCATTAACTTTAAGCTGATTGCGGGAATTCTTTCTGAAACTGTTAAGATTGCTGATGCCCTAAGAGCATGCGATCTTACCACCCCACGGGATGACTTTTCTATATGGGACAAGACTTTGAAAGGCTGTGAGCATTTTGGCATGAATGTTGGATTTTTACGTGCTAGACTGAGTCGGCTTGTGAAGCTTGCCTATGACTCAGAAGGTGCCACAAAAACAAGGAGGTACATAGAAGCTAGAAATGAACGGGGACATACAGAAGATGAAATAAGAAATATTGAAGCAAAGCTTGTGGAATTGAAGACCACCTATGCAAGGTTTGGTGCTGACATTGAAAATCTCAAGTCGAAGGCTGAAAGCTATGAGCTCAAATTCCAGGAGGAGGTTCTTGCTCCATGGTGATATGCCTGCTTGTACCATTAGTGTAGTTTCTGCCTTTACTCCAATCTACTCTAAATATTTCTCATCTTATTCCGTTACCCAGAAAGTGAGAAGGCGAAGCAGGTCTGTGCAGAAAAGAATTGCAGTCATTGCTTGATAGTCTGGTTGGTAGCAACACTGTAAACAACATGATAGCATATGCCTTGACATTTTAGGATTTAATAGGAAGATGATATTGTGAGAATCCAAGACTTAATTTGAACACTAATGCTGTAACATTTTTGTACTCCATATTTAGGAGATTGTGTAGCTTTACAAGAAGCACTCCATCCCTCTCTCTCCTCGTCCTTCCCCACCTGAGATTCAGTCATTGCGAGTTATTCATCCTCTTGTGCAGTGATTGTATTCGTCTTGCCTTGTTTGGATTATGACAAAGTCTTACTTTGTTTTTCACTACAATTTTGGTTCTGCTGGCTTCCCAGGAGCCAGGAACGCCATTCAGCATAATACAAGGGCTGCAAGCCGAGGGATTTGCCTTTGTTTGAAAGTTGAAACTGAACCGCGGCATAACATCTTGCAGGACATGAAAGCAGCATTTGATTTTCTCTCCTTTTTTTTTTTGGTAAATACATCTGATATTCCTTAGCCAAACGTGGAACACATGTTTGGAATTTACGTTGCTTTATCAGAAAGAACAAGAACGATTATGATATATGAGTTACCATATACAGGGTTAACTGGGATCTTTAATGACTTGCTCTTTTTAAGTCTTTAGAGATTCGGAACGGACCATCGAAAGCTTTGTGATGATAAGTAGGGTAGCCTTATCGTTCCTTTTTATGGCATTATTTGTGACTACTGGCAATTGCCTTTCTTGTTACACAAGTATAACGGGAGCTTAGATACTAATTTACATTTAATTTTCAAAAAATTTAGATTTTTGTTGATTATTTGTATTAATTCGTCGAATACTTCCATTAAAAGCGAGGGGAGATTCTTAATAGAAATTCAGGTACCTCCAATGCTAAAAAAATACTACAATTAAGATGAAATGCTAATAATGGATTGAGATGTTTTTTGGTTGGTTGGACTGTTTGCAAAATCTAAGGGTGTTATGATAAATTGATAAAAAAGAAAACATCTTATCTTTTGCGGGTGTGTGCTGTCGGCGACCAAAGGTGTCAGGTGTTAACGTGGGATGATGAGTCAGTCCCAACTTGCAAGTAAAATTCCGTTAGGACGTGGCCTTGGGAGGCTTTTTATAGCATTCATCAGCTACTTGGCGTTCAAGTTCAACAACAGAAGATTGTCGTTAGACTTAGATTCGTTACCTGTATCTGACGCCGAAGTCGTTGCACTTACCGACCATGGTCACCAGCAGTCACAAAGTGCCGATGGACCTGGCTAGAACCGGTATTCTTATTTTCTACGAACCCCTGAAGCCTCTACTTAAATGATTTTAGCATTAAGGAAGAAAACATTGCAATCCAATGCCAAAAGCAAACTGAATAATTTCACCCTATCAAATCCATTAAACCGTATGATTCAGGGTTCGTGTCATAGTAAATTGGACAATTTTCGTTATGATTATAAGTTGAATTTCAGCAGATTTTACATAACCAAAGATAAAGGGCCAAATTTGATTAAGAAAATGGAAATGACGGCCAAAGCAAAAGAATTAGAAGAAAGGGAGAAACGATTGGGATCAGTATTCATCAGGACGAGACAATCCTTGTCTCCAACCGCAAACATTTTTTGTACAAGATCGACAGCAAAAACATCAACTTCTAGGAAGAGATCCAAAGAACTAAATAAGGACAGGACAACTCCAAAAACAAACAAAAGAGGAAAAAAAAAAAAGAGCAAGAAAATAAAAAAGGGTCAATCACCAATCAAAGTTTGAACCCACCAACCAATCCTAACAAAGTTCTGATCTACCGAAAAATTAATCCATCCTCTCTGCTTGCTAAAATTTATAAGAAAAACACCACCTTGTTCCTGTTCCCAAAAGAATTGCTACACATCTCTACCAAATGGTAGGTTAGCTCATCTATATGTCCATCTCCACATCTCCGCAACTTGAGCTTGCTTCACTGAACAGCTCCTGCAACCAAAAAGAAGATGAACATCCAAATCCATGTCAGAATGATTCTTAAACATGTCAAAGATTCAATTTTTTAATCAGCCCAAAGAAAATATTTAATCTTTTTCAGGCAATCAATGAAACGAGAAAAGAACAACAAACTAGAGATGAATTCTTCAGGATTTCTAACCTTTGAAGTCTTGTCAATGTGTACCTCCTCCTGAACAAAACCAGACTTACACTCACCAACTTTCTCCAGAGAGCCATCGTTCTTATTATCAACTTTTTTTGATCCAATGTGGGTTCTTTTTAGATTCAAAAAACCCTTCCACCTTGTAGAGCCCTTTGGTGGCCTGCGTGAGATCTCGTCGTCGTCGTCGTCGTCTACAAGAAGCTCGTCTCTGATGGTCCTTGGGACATGTTTGCCTCCATTATCTTTGAATGGCAAAAGCCTACCCTTGAAGAAGAGCTGGTCAGCACTCATCATAGAGTAGTTCGTGACTGAGAATTCAAAGTCCGTCGATGCTGGGGCTTCTCTTGTGCTCCTTTCTTGTTTCATCATCTGCTGTGAATCAACAAAATCATTGGAAAAGGATATCCTAGGGCTTATTGGAGGACAACGACCAGCTTTGTGCTCGGCGTTATACATCTCTAAGCATGCCATGGGAGAGAGAGAGAGAGAAAGAAAGAAAGAAGAGTGACAAACACAGTCCCTAATTAATTGTTCAAGGGACCCTCACGCCCTGTTGCAACCCACCAAGTGTTGTTTGTATTTATAGCCGAAGAACGAAGAGAGGCGTGTGTTGGAGCTATTAGCTAATAGCTAGTAGAAGCTATATAGATGTGTGGTTTTCTTTTTGAAATCATGCACGGTATGCTCATAATGTGATGTTTTGTCATCACATGTTGATGACCAGTAGAAATATTTATTCACTGTTTTCCTTCGACGTGGGGATGGGGGTGGTGAAGACTTAGAGTTTGAAGTTACCAAGAAAACTCTCTGTCCTATTGAATCAAACTAAGATAAATTACAAGAAGTTAATAAAGTAATAATAAACCTCTCGTTTTCAAGGCCCCAATCCCCTCCATTTACGAGTTCTCGACATCTTGGAAACCTTCTACGAAGGTTCTTTCAACTTCGACGTTTTAATACAATTAATCCTATTCAGATTTCAGAATATGGTCAGGAAAACGTAATCTTTCAAAAGATATTTTTGCAATAAGATGACAAACCAACGGCTATTTGAAGTGAAACAATGGCACCAAGTCCAGTTGGAGTGGATATTCATTATTATATGTGATATTTGGAGATAGAGAAATGAATATCCATTTAGATAGAGAATTATTTTTTCTCTGGAAAGTTTTGTGAATTACCCTTTCTCATGTTATGTTGTAGACTTAAATTGAATGCACTCTCATCTGAAGCCATACGCCAGTGATGAACTGATGATGGTCAATGCATGCATGGATAAATTTTTGGAAATTAACAAGAGAAAAAGGAGATTTTGGGCGGACAATACCTAAAAAGAAGTGCAAGCAAGTGGGGCCAAGGAGCATATGATAAAATTGGATACCACGTAACCAGTTTTGGAGATATCATAACAGTTTGACCATCTGAGATAGTAACGGCAGTCTTATTTAAGGGACAGAGCAATGGGGATTCAAATGCTTTTTAACTTAGTTCAGAGGGGAAAGTGAGAGTCCAAAAGGGTTGGGGCAGCACGCACTGGCCTAACTTGGACCAAGCTTTGACTTGTGGGTGAAATTAGCCGTGAATGAGCTGGTGACTGACCCATCAAACGAACCACGTAACCTAGACCGTGTTCTTTGTTTACATAATCATCCAACTATCCAATAAGATCCAAAAATACATAGTAACTAGAAAGTATAATATTGACTAATAAGACCGGCATTAGGGAGTCATTGAGTAGGGAAATACTTCATCATCATC
>JANTNU010000235.1:6407596-6422516 GCA_024752395.1 Erythroxylum havanense | reverse complement strand
TTAATTAATTATATTTTAATTAAATAATTAATTACAATATTTTAATTAATGAATAATTATATTTTAATTAGTTATATTTTAATAAATAATGATATTTTAATTAATTAATTAATTACCTTATTTTAATTAATGAATGGATTATATTTTAACTAATTAAAATAATTAATTAATTATTTTATTTTAATTAATTACATTTTAATTGATTAATTAATTACTATATTTAATTAATGAATGAATTGTATTTTAATTAATTATAATGTACTTAATTAATTAATATTATTATTTTAATTAATTAATTATATTTAATTAATTAATATTAAAAATATTTTTAAAAAATGTCTCTATTAAATAATGAATTTCATTCCTCTACTAAATGGGGGGTATGGAGGATTCCCCTAAAGTGGGATATCAATCCATTACCCCTATAATCATAATCAACAATCAACCATTCATTTTTCATTTCATACCTATTAACCCCTTCCCAAACCCATCAACCAAGCACCCCCTAAAATCCTGTTTGGTTCCTGGCTACACTAATCGAGTAATTTTTCTACTGTCATTACCATAATGATTAAAAAGATTCGAGGAATTTAGAAGTGTATACCTGAAGAACTAATAAAACTTCCCATGTTTTTATTTTAGTTGTTGACAACAAATGTCATAATCGAACTACACCTAATTGATTCAACTTTAGAAACAAGTTAATTACTTTCTTTTCTGGCTCACTCAATTTAAAGATATGTCGAATACAAATAACACTCCGAAAAATGTTTTTTTAAGGGCGTTCTAACTAATTTATAGACTTTTCTAAATGCCCTCCAGATATTTGAAATTTTGTGTTGGAGTTTTCGAGATTCTACTAAGCGTTTAAATATAAAGTGGTGTGAAGCTTCTAATGATCATTTGAGTCAATTAATAACTCAAAATTAAATAATTTATTTAAAATATATAATTTATAAATTATTATGTGTACTTAAAATTTTATTTAATGTGTATTTAAAAATAATAATTATGTATTTCCAATTCAAAAAATAAAAACATTGTGAAAATGGTCCTCCATAACAAAGCTAAACACTTTGAATATGATCTCAGATAAGCTTATCCAATTTTTAGTTTTGTTTTATGGTTTGCAATTTGATGAAAAGTGCATATTGAACCTTAATGATACAATGGAAACAAATCCACTTTGACGTAGTCTCCTTTGACTTCTTTTTGGCTACACCTCCCACTAGCTTTTTGGACTTCTTCTTTTTTCAGTTCTTCTAGTGAGAACCAAAAGGGGAGTCCACTAGCATCACAGTTTAATTGTCTTTCTTAACAGTTTGCTCAACTATTTTAGGTAGATTAATCAGCTCAAGTATCGATGTAGATATTTGGTTCATTCGATGGTTAAACACAAACTGTGAATAACTATCGATCAAATCAGTCAGAATTAAGTATACCTAATTTATGATCCATTACGAAACCCAAATTTGTTAACCTCTCAATGTATCCATACATTTTCTACGCATACTGCACTAAAGATGATCCCTCAACCATCTTAGAGAGAAAAGGCAAACTCGAGATCTTGAACCTTTCAGACCGAGCTTGTTCATCAAATAGTTAACGTAGATGGTAGACTATGGTTTGAGCATCCATAGCCTCATGCTGCTTTTGTAGCTCTAGTGACATAGAGGCTAGTATAATGCAGTTAGCCAACTCACTATTATCCAGTAGCTTATTGTAAGCTTTTTGATCCTCATCAAATGCATCGACAATAGTGGGATCGAGAAGTGGTTCATCTAGGGCGTATCCTAGTTTTTTAGATTTGAGAACAATTTTCAAATTCCATAGCCAATCTAAGAAGGTAGGTCCTATGACTTGTTAGAGTCTAATAGCGAACGTAGGTTCACACCGGACGAAGACATTGTGGAGATTCAATAACCTAGGAGAACGAGAGAAAGTGTTAGAATGTACACTAATGTATATCAATAAGGACTTTAATCACATGCATTATGGGTCCCACTATTTTTATTCAAATTTATAGCCCTCACTATGAATTCGAGAAAACTTATAGTTTTCTTAATGGATCGTTATCCAATATTACTAAGAATGACCTTATGTTTGCCCAACAAACCACTTTAGGTCAAGCAGTAGGTATCATTTATACCAATTGCATTCAGTTATGCAACTATCGACTTGTGCCATCAATTGTTGATTTAACACACTCATTGGGCTATCAACTCTTGATTCCTATACATTCGATGTATACAACCCAACTTCACCCTTATCTACATTGACCTTGGATTTGCCTAACAAATTAATGCTTCCAATTAAGACCAACCTATTAATCTAAAAATCTAATTTCCATGGTTTGAATATATTCTTATAGAGCAGGCTTGGTTTTTCCCAACAACCTAACTCTAAAAGAACTTTGGTTTTTGCAATACTAATGGAAGGTGTAAGTCCTAATATTTCAATTGAGGGATTTGTTGTTTGATCTCATCATTAGTAGGATGGTATTTATGTATATATATATATTTCATATATATATTCAGATATGAACAACTCAATTAAATTGAGCCTTTGTCCATAACCACCCTTAAAATGCATCTAATGCATGCATCACATAAAGGAGGTTTAATTTAGGTTGTAACTTGACTATGCATCTAATGTTCGTGATTCGATTCAACTATTGAACTGAATCAGGTACTAGTATTAGTCTTAGTTAATTCGAATTATGAACATGATTCGATTAGGAACCTTAAAATTAAAATTAAATTATTTTGATTTCCAAATTAAACACTTTAATTTTACTACATATGCCTTTTTTTATTCACACTAGAAATGTTATGCTCTACTTGGATTAATTCTAAATTAATTCCTAGGGTTTCCAAAATTTTCGAACATTAATTAGTCATCTATAATATCCCTAGGTAATCTCAAATTTATCTAAAAAATTTTGGCAAAAGTTAAAAATATCTTGACGACCAAAATCATCAAGATAAATAAGTTAACCTACTAGAAACTAAAAAGATCGATTTGATGTTTGGAAATTTTCCAAAACCCTAATTTTAAGCACATGCACTTAGCATGCTACTAACATCAATATAATACATTTCTTATCTCATAAAACTTTGTTAAGGACTTATAATCGAAACACATACATCATAAGTCATTAAACAGGTGAACTCCATCAACTTTCAAAAAGTTAACCAATGTTGACTTTGACTTGATTTATTAATTGAATCAAATTCAATTAATTCTAGAAAAATTCCAGAGTCTTGTACACATTCTAAATGTGTCTAATAGAAATTCCAAAAACTAATTTATAAGGATTATTTATTAATTTAGTGAAATTAGCCAGCACATCACATGTGTATGACACTTGGCATATTTCTCCTAACACTAGTCATAGTCTACATCATGCATGCATAAGATAATCACTTTAACAACAAGTGTCATGCATCTCATACATGTGTCAACATCTTATCTTGCATGTTCATGCAAAAAATCATAATTTTGTTTATAAAAATTAATTTGCAATTAACAAGCATGCATGTTCATCAGATTTCTAGAATTTCCCAACTGAACTTCATCCATGCATCAAGTTGAAAGTAAATTCGTAATAAAATAACAAATGACGTTCAATTGCAACTTTCTTTGACAAAAACATAACATAACACCTTAAAAACATTTTTGTGAAAGAAACTTAGAAAAAATTCTATAATTATTATGAAAATTTCAAAATCAACACATGCATTCAGTTTTCCAGAAATTCCCAGAAACTATCATATGAACAAACTATATATTAATCCAGAATAAAATAGAAAATGACATTCAATTGTAATTTCCTTTAACAGAAACATGATATAATACCTTATAAACATTTTTGTGGCAAAAAATTAATTCCTACAATTTATACAAAAATTTCCAAATCAACATGCATGTTAATCACAACCCAATAAACACTTTGCACATGTTCAATACATTATCTAATACATGCATGACCCTATTCTAATACCATTGTAAACATGGATTCATGCATCATATGTACGATAAAGCAGTGGAAGTGTCAAAATCTAAATTTTAACCCCATGACATCCCAAAAAGTCAAAATCTCATATGCATGTATAAACAGATTATATGAACATGGTATAACAATACGTGTACCTTTTGGTTCTCCTCCTTTCTTGATTCTTCTCCTTGTTTCACTCAAGAACATGTGAAAATGAAGAAACAATTTGTAAGGGTGGTTAGAGCACCAAACTAGATGAGTTTAAGTAGATGCTCTAATGGAGAGAAAGATCAAGACTATGTTGCATGCACTTTGATTCATGCAGCAATCGCATAAATTGCATGAAAAAGACTCAAGACACTTCTTTGTTACCATAAAACTCTTCTAAACACCTTATTCTCTCACTTGAGTGTGTAAAAACTTGTTAGACCTCTTGTACATAAGTGAAGAACTCACTTAATGTATATATTTTGAGTCTTCTATCACGATCATGGCCTACTTAATTCATAGCCTCGCCTTCTATCACAATCGTGGCCTACTTAAAACTAGTCATACATACTTTGTTTTTCATTCAATCTTTTATGTTTATGACCCTTAGGCTGCCCATTATTTTAGGCATTTGTGTTAACTCTTAATCCGAGCAAATCATAAATGGTTTCATTATGTCAATTTACAAGAACATAAGTGGATTAACACACGAACTCTTCGATAGTTAATTCTCTGACTTACGAACCTTTCCATAGATAATTACTATGCAATTCATCCTTTTACTAGTCTATACCCCACTTGGTTTAGAGTATGAGCTATATGTCAACTCCCACTAGACTGACTACGTCACATCTAGTCTAAGTGATGTTAGTTCTTATCCTGAGATCTCATTACTCTATGTGTTATTGAAGACTCTCTTCATGATATATAACTGCTTTGGCTAGAGACTCCTAAGTGATGGCCCCAACAAGAGGTCATAGATATCATCTCCTTCTATCAGGAGTGGTGAATCCTTTATGGCTACCTAATTACCTTCGAATACCAATAGATGTACCCAATCATCATCCTATGAGCGACCCCGTCTTGAGACAATAAGGAATGATGTCAAAGCGCATAATCAATATCCAAGGTATCCTTGAGTATCTCAAGTCTAAGGATATTTGCACCATTGTTATGATGAGATTAATCATTGACATTTGATAGATCATCCATATGATAATCTTATAGTGAGTCATCTAATATACTTACTACTCTTAGTAAGCATCCACATGTTAACTCTAAACATCTCTTGCTTACAATTTGTGAGATCCACTACTTGATTATATCAAGGAATATAACATGTGCTAGTCTATCAGGATTAATAATGTCCTATCTTATTAATCCTATAAATAGGGATAATTTAGATACTAACATAATTGCACATGATAGGAATATCATGATCTCATCATGATTTCCTTCATACTATGTTTTGTATCATAGACTTCATTAATTTGATTTAAGATCGACATCAATTCATAAATAAACGTACACCAAATTAATGAAAATTTACCTTTCGCTTTATTAATTAAAATAAAGTTTGTACAAATTTTCTAAAGGTGGTTGCCTTTAGAGTACTGCTCTAACAATAATATGTTATACTAATATCAAAAATAATATATAGTTTTGGTATGATATTCATAATATTAACTAGAGATCGTCTTTATCTTAGAACCTCTTATGTTTAATATATGTTCAAGGTTATTTAGAAAAAAAATAAGAAAATGGTGTGTCTTACTAAAAATCAAACTTCCTTTTTATTGACCAAGAGACGTTTTAATCCTATGGTTTTAATGATAACAAAATATATTGCTATTAATAAATTTACTTTTGGTGATATTAATAGCTCTATTATAATGGGATCAAGAAATGTGTGAATGATGAAGTTCAATAGAAAAGCAAAGTGAGTTCAATTGAATAAATTGAGTAATCAATACGTAGAGAAATGAGCAAAGTAGAGCATATACGTAATTCAAATAAAGAGCTAAAAATAAGGATAAATCAAGCATATCAAGACTTAATCAAATCATAATAATACTTTTTGTGACCTTATCTTAGTCATTTTAATGAAATAGAGGTTCAATTATTGCATGAACATTTCCATTTGAGACACAATGTATAAATCCTTTCATAATCAATAGAAAATTTACCTTGATTTTAAATAAAATTATCTTAATCTTTAAAATACTATTTAGAAAACATTTGAAATGATTTCATAACAAGTTTTAGCCAAAGGAATCTGGTTTTGATTTTGAAAGAACTTAAAAAGCCTTTGAAAATATTTTTTCAAACATATTGGTCTATTAATTTATAGATGTGCTCCACTAGTGTACTGTTTTAGACATATTGAACAAACAACGTATTAATGTGTTCAACCAATTTGATATTTCTAGAGAGTTCAACTGATTGATGTTTAGGTGTGATCGACTAATGTATCATAAGAAATAAAAGATTTTATACTGTAAGTTTATATGTCTTGTTAATCTAGATTAGTCTACTAAACACAATTACTAGTTGTTGTAATAGCTAAGTTTTATTGCTAACGAATATTTTTAGGTTGTTTTGAGTATAAATAATCCTCATATGAGTTATGAGAGGTTTGTTGGATATATTTTGGAGTTACTAAGAGCCGTCAAAGGCTAAATTGCATTTGTGCATTATACAACACATATTAAGCCATTGGTATAAGCAAGAGTAAGTTTTTGATTTTTATACTTGTTGTAATTAGAGAAATTAATTACGATACATTTACATGTTACTTTTCTCTTATATAAGATCTATAAAAGGTTATTCTATACTAAAGGTAAAGCAAGATGATTGTAAGTGAAATAGATAATTTATTCTTTAGTTTGGAAATAGGTAAAAAAGTAAACACACATTTTACCTCCCCTTGCATATGCCATCTAAAAACTAATAATTGGTATTAGAGAAAATTTCATTCATTGCATATAAATTTCTAACAAAATTGGAGAAAAGATCACTATAGCATAATTCAATTCACTTTCTTAATTTAAGAAGTCAAAGCATATATAAACCTTTATTTCTTTAACAGAAATGATTACTTTTATTGGAAGAGTAGGATGAAATAATTCCTTTTAGCCAAAAAGGTTGATGTTTAGGATATTAGAAAGAATAGACATTATGTCCCAATAAAATCTTTATTAAGAGATATATTGGAGACTAAGTGTAATATAATGGCTCCTAAATTGTTGAGGGTTAGAGGGTTTAGAAGATTAAGTTCATGCATATAGCATTAAATAAAATAAGTTATATCACTAGATGATTGATTTGGTGCATTAGGATACAAAATTTTTTATTCTATGTACATGCATAAGATTAGCATACACACATATAGATTATTGTTCATAAATATAAGAAATAATTGACAAATGTTTCATGTGCACTTAATTCACATTTTTTGGGATGCTTGGATATGATTTTAATGAATTAGAATTAAATTAAAATTGATGGATTTAAGTTAGTGATTTGGAGTTAATTGTTAAAAATCATAAGTTTGAGGAGTCAATGTATAAATTGGCTTAGTAAAATTCCTAAATGGTAAAAATTGGATAAAAGTGACACTTTATATTTGTGACAAGTGGCCCTATAAATTCGTGGCAAATGGCATTTTACACTTATGTCATGTGGAGCTTTAGAATGGTGACATGTGTAGCTTTACAAATAATGACATATGTAGCTCTACAATTGGTGACATGTGTAGCCTTACAAGTAGCGAAATATAAAGGCTTAAATGACTGGAGGCTAAAGTTAGTAACACATTGAGCAATAGAAGAATAACACATGGACCAATACAAGAATAACAAATGAACTAAAAAAATGGTGACACATGGATTAGTTTGACTTTCTTTGAACCTTCTAGAGTAAATGGATGAACAAGCCAGCATAAGGGAGAATGAGGGTTTTCTGTGAGGATAGAAGAGGGAGAAAAACAAAAACAAGAGAGAGAAGGAAAGAAAAGGGGAAAAGAAGAGGAGAAGGAAAGAAGTTATTAAGGTAGGTTAAAATTCTGGTTTCAATTTCATCTTCTTATTTCGATCTATTTAACATATCTTTAGAGCATGAAATTGAAGTAACTCAAAAAGTGAAAGTTGTATATATAGATCTTATCTTGACCTTTGTGAAGTTTCTTGATAAAAAAGTGACTAGAGCTTGAGTTATTCTTGTTTCCCTAATACTTCCCGTGATAGATCCCTGTGCAGGAACCTTGTATTATTTCCTGATTTTAAAGAGCTTTAGAGCCCGAATTAGTCAAAGTATAAAACATGAAAATTGAGTATTAGTGTCTTATTAATGCTTCTGTGAAACTTTTTGGCTAGAATATATCTTGATAGTGATTTATTATTGTTTGAGCATTGGTTGCCAGCCTATTTCTTACTAAAAATATGACAGAATTTGGATGGGAGTTGTATTTCTAAGAGGAGACTTTATTCATGTAACTTTTAGATATATTAAGACTAATGAAGTCTAGTTTTAGAGGGCATAATAATTATGGTATTTGGATTTTTGTAGAGAGAGTTATGAAAAAAAAGGCAGCTTGTTCATAAAGGAACAATAAGAAGAAAAGAATATAAACATTGCACTTAAAGATTGCATATATATTCTCTCTGTTCGTCATCAATGACCGATGTTCATATGGATGTCTAATAGGCTCTTAGAGTGATTGTCAATACCTAGATATTGTCGGGACATTAAGGTAATAGCTCGTTGGGGTGTTTTATGAGTTAACCTAGATGTTTCTCATTATGATTGATTTGTTTTTGGTTAAATTTCAGTTATTAAATTGTTACTTATATGATTGTTATAATTCTAGAAATTGTTGGTCCGAAGAGTTTGATACTATAATTTCGGACATTGTTAGTCTGAGATGTTTGATACTTGGGACTGTATATGGAGTGTTTTCAAATTCAATGTCAATTGTTGATTACGTGATTATCCCTTAAATGCTTATTTGATTCAAATTGAATGTGAATTCTAGAAAATTATTTACACTGATGGAAGCAAATGATGTGTGATGATTCATATCACTGCATTTGACATTCATGATGAGTTAATGTGAGTTGTGATCAAAATGACCAACATGCAGACATTCAGGGAAAATTCTCATAGTCAGGGCTTAAGGCTCGTAATGTGAAATCAGGGCTGAATGCTCGTAATGTGAAATCAAGGCTTAATGCTTGTAATTTGAGATCAGAGTTTAATGCTCGTAATGTGATCAGGACTATAATGCTCATTAAGTTGGCTAGCAGAAATTATTTTGAAACCCAGGTCATGAATTGACATATTTGACCACAACACAAGGAAATAAGAATGAAAGCATATTTGCATTTTCATTTCCATGTTTTATTAAATTGAATTGTGATTTTTGAAATCAAATTTGATATTTTTTATATGATATGATTTTCTTGAGTTCTACCTAAGTTGATATGTATTATTGAAATGTAACTTGATATTATTGGTTATGTGGTATGTTGATTTGAATGATCCTATGTGATACGGTTTGCTATGTGCATCAATGATAGTTCACTCACTAAGTTAGCAAAACTCATCAAAATTGCAACATTTTTTTTCGGTTCAAAAGAGGTTTAGATTTAGTTGGAGTATAACTCCTATGTTTTAGAAGTCATGGCTCAAAGGTCCGATCAGCTAAAATCTATAGAGTTTAGTAGTAGTTTTACATCTACATATCACAATATGTGGCTACATTGTGTATAGTGTGTTAATAACTTTGTA
Organism: Erythroxylum havanense; assembly: GCA_024752395.1. NCBI lineage: Eukaryota > Viridiplantae > Streptophyta > Magnoliopsida > Malpighiales > Erythroxylaceae > Erythroxylum > Erythroxylum havanense. The sequence continues at coordinate 6,412,744 of JANTNU010000235.1, read as the reverse complement.
ACTGATATATGTAGCTTTGGTATGCTGCATTCTTGTATACTAATGTTCAAGATATATATATTTGTACTGAGACTAAATTATTGCTTAATGTACATGTTTAGTAGTAATATAATGAAAAGTTCTATGAATTTATTTGTTATTAGATACTAGGAATGACTATCAATGTGAGAATTAATAAATGGGATAATAAAAATGTTTTGCTACACATCTTTACTAAGATCATTAAAGATGAAAGCTAAGCTTCTTTGAAATGTTTTCACATAGGTTGAATGTGGGAAAGTTCTGAAATTTAGGTCGAACTCTGGAAATCTGTTGATTAAACTGCCTCTATGTTATATGATATTTACGTGTAAAGTGGAAAATCTTTCTGAATTGTTTGCTAACATATCATGTTCATAGATTATATCTCGAACATACTCTGATGCTATCTAAAATATGCCCTATAGATGTGGTATGTTACACTAAGGTACTAAAGGGTATAAATGAGTTAGAAAATAAAGATATGAGGCTTATAACATTGGATAGCAAGGTTATATAAATTTATTTTATACATTAAGTAAGAATGAACTCAAAAGAGTATGCCTATATGAAACAACTCAAGATTAATGCATAAATATAAAATGATATATGAAGGAACCATTTATGTGAAAGAGAGTAAATTATGTTTGTGCATTATATGGTTTGTTTCTATTAAATCAAGCTAAGTTCCAATTGGTGTTTTAATGAAAAAATATATACGTATTATTAATGAGTTTATTATTTTAATATGTAGCTTATAAGAAAAAGCTGTATCCATAACTCAATAGTATATTCCATAAAGATGATAAAGTATTATTGAAGTTTATAACCTTTAAAATACATATTAAGTCAAGAATAAAAGAGGGTCAAGGTATGTCAAGGTTATTATTTAGTTTACATTATTCTTGTAATCACATCTTGTTACTTTAGTAATCTTAAAAGCTCACCAAGAATAAACATTCCATCTTACTTTACTATTTAAGTCCTTTCTTTCTTCAAAAGGCATTGAGCCTTTTTTATTTAAAAAAGCCTCTTAATCTTTCAAGCATTATTTAAGAGACATTTTGAAAGTTATTTTTAATTATAATTACATTAAATAAATTGATTTTAAACATTTAAAGTTGTTAAGATTGTGATTTTGAAGGGAATGGTCGACTAATCTAGGTTAGTAGTCGATCAATGTAAGTTAATCATGTTAGTTTGTTTCATATTGATTAACCAATATGGTGATATGGTTAACCAATGTCCTTTTAAGGGACATATTGGTCAAACAATATACCCTAATGGTCAGGTAATATATCAATGGCTAGTGAATCTATAAATTTAATACATATTGATTAACTAATATGCTACACTTGTCGACTAGTGCTTTGTAATTAGCCATTGTAATAACTAGTTATTAGCTCTAATGGCTAGTAGGGGTTCTAAAACCCTATAAATGCATACTTTCTCATTTATTCTTGCATCAGAAAGTATTTGGGTTTCTTATACATATCTCTTTAAGTGTTTATCAATCATTTAAACATTCATTATCACACTTTGAGTGAGTGAGCCTTCTTAGTATTATCAAAGTCATAAAGTACAATAATATGAGTTGTAATCCCTTGTTAGTGCTTTGTATATTGTACTTTGTGGTGTTCTAAATAATATTGAGGTTCCTCTTTAACCTAAAATAAGCTTGTAAAAGGGTTCTTCTTTGTCAAGGAAAGATTGTATAAAAGTTATTCTTAGTCTTAAATGAAGAGTTACGCTGAAATTATAAAAAAGAATCTTAAGAGTGGATGTAGGAAAAGATTATTTTTTTAAACCACTATAATTTAGTCTGTATTTCTCTTCCCATACCCTTGTTACATTATGGCTTAAGTATGTTATCAAAATATCTTATTTCATATCATATTTTCACCTTTTATAATTTATGTTCATTAACATATTAAGTTAGTAAATATTTTGTTAAAATTTATCCACACTAATTTACCCCCTCTAAGGTGCCAATAGAGACTAGCAAATGGTACAAAGTAGTCTATTAGGCTAGTGTCACGACCCCAACCTTAAACTGTCATCGGCACTAAAGGAGCAGTAAACTCAAAGTTTACTGGACTTTTAGTAAGCCTAAAACGTCATCAAATCCTTAATCCTTAACAAAGATATGATTTCAAAATGATCAAACTCATACTTATAATAATCAAATAGTCCTAACAATATCCAATACATAATGTGCTACAGGGTTGAGGTAGTTAATACAAGAAAAATCCACCACATACAAGACTACTGCAACTCTAGAGTTAAAGGTCACCAACAAACATACATCAAATCATTAGAGAACAAGAAGATTGGCAAAGCACCCCATTACAAGAGATCTGAAAAGAAGATCCTGAAAAATGGTTTAAGGGAGTCAAACTTCACCGAGTGAATAAATATTATGGTTATGTTAAGGACACAACCATTAATGGGATATATAAAAGGAGCTAACCACATTCTTTCATATCAAAAATATCTAAGAATATTTATGCATTTTTATATATACTCTTTTTAATATCAAAAAGGGGAGAAAATAGTGATATTGAAACTTAATCATTCATGATTAATGGATTAAGAGGAGTATTCATTATGTTACTTCAACATATGAGGAATTTACTCAATATAATTATTTTTTCCATTGTCAAGTAGAGAACAAATAATAAAGAGGAATCAAGTATATCAATACATAATTAGATCATTGTAATCCTTCTTGTAACCTTATCTTAGTCATTTCAATGAAATAGGGTCTTAATTATTGCATGATCATTTGTATATAGGACATAATGTATAAATCCTTTTATAATAAAGAGGAATTTTTATTTTAGGGAAAATCCTTTTAATATTGACATTTAAAATAACTTTAGATCAAGTTTTAGTCAAATAAATGTGAATTGATCCTTGAAAGAACTTGAAAAATATTTGAAAAACACCTTTTTAGACATATTAGTCGATCAATATGTAAATATGATTGACCAATGTATTATTTTAGACTTATTCATCAACCAATATATAGGTATGGTCAACTAATGTGCAATTTCTAAAGATATTGATTATAATTAACCAATATATTAGAAGAAGTTAAATATTATGTATTGAGAGTTTATATGTCATATTGGTCAATACATCGATCTACCAATATGACATATTAATCAACTAATATGGAAGATTGGTCAACCAATGTAATAGTTACTAGTCGTTTTACTAACTAGTTTTTGTTTCTATTATCTTTTTATGTTTTTTTGAGTGTAAATAAACTTCATATGAGTTGTGAAAAGATTGTTTGGCATACTAGAGAATTGCTACAAGCCTTAAGAGATTAAAAGGTGCACTATTACACTACATAGCACATGTTGAGTCATTATTTTTTAGTGAGTAGAAGAAGAAATTTTTGAGTTGTGTATTTATTATAATTAGAGAAACTAATTGGGATACATTTTATGAAAATTACTATTTACTTTAAACAAGTTTTGTAAATGGAGTACATAATTCACCCCCTTTTAAGTATCATTCTAAGACCAACTATTTTGATATTTAGAATGATGTCCTTAAATTTTACAATATTCATACACATATATGAATCTTAGAGCTTCTACAAGGGCGAGTGAGAGAGTTTAAGCTATAAGAGATTTGTTAGGCCCAACTCATGATCCAACCCCTATTTTGTTGTAAGTTTGTAACATAAGTTTAAAGTTAATTAATTAGGTTTGAGTTGATTAAATTAAGTTTTTATTAATTGTGTTTCTGGCTACTAAAATAATGTTATTTTAATCTTTAAATACCAAGACCTTGTTATTTTAGTTAGTTATATCAAGATGACATCAATTTGGTGCTAACCCGAACCCGAATTGCAAAGTTTCAGTTTGCTCAAGTTTTAGATTAAGTATGAGATGCTTACAATAGATTAATTTGATTCCATCCGTTGTCGTCAATAATAAGAAAATCTAGCATTCTATTTGCACGCACGTGAGAGAGCACTCGATTTGGAGTATAATGATTTGTCCTATGTACGTTGCAAAGGCAGCTTTTGGTCAAAATTCTTCAATATTTCAGTGCATTGTATACGTCATATCAATGGTTCCACCCTAAAACGGGGACAAAATCCTCTGTCAAATATTATGGTGTCTTATTCTGTCTCATGAATCTCAGTCATTCATTTATGCAGGTCCTGCATTCATTTAAGTGGGACTCACATAAATGAGACTTACATAAATAAATGACTGAGATTCTTGGGACAGAATAAGATACCATAAAATTGGACAGAAGATCCGGACTCCCTAAAACGTGCTTCTTTTATAGAGAGCGATTATCAACTTTGAAAACAGAAGTTATTAACCCAAAAATGTTATTCTAATTTGTTATCAATGAAAGCTTCAAATTATTATATTTCATCCTATATTGTTTTTTTAATAATATTGATTAATTTTAATATACAAATGGCATGCATAATGATTATACAATAGTTATCACCATTAAATACATGCTTCTGTTACTACTACTTTATGAGCAAGATATATACCAATAAAATCATTGTTGGTAGAATTTTGAGGTCTTTATTATGAATAGGAATTTTTTGTTAAATGGGTAATGCGATCTCCTATCAAAATTAAAGTATCTTTGTATAATTTCCATAAACATACCACCAGAAATCATTATATATGTCATACTAAATAGGAAGGAAAGGACTATGTAATAACCATCATCAGGTTAGCTTTAACATGCTTATGTTTGTTGGAAGAAAATGGAACTAGGCTATGGAAATAGATACATGAACTCTTTGTCTATATAAGCTGTGTATATGATGAAGGTGAAAAAATTAAGAAGTAGAGGAGAGGACTAACTAAGTGCCCGTTTGGTTGAACTTTTATTAGTAGAGCTTTTGTCAGTAGAGCTTTTCTGATAAGAGCTTTTTTTAAAAGCCAGTTGACTGTTTGGCTGTTAATTAAAAAAAACAACTTTTTTAAAAGAGCTTCATACAGTAGACTGTTTGGCAACATAAAAATAAAAAGCACTTTTATTAATTTTAATTATATTTTAAAATAAAACTATTTATGTTAAATAATTTTTCAAGTATACCAATATGCAAAGTATCATTAGGAAATAATTTAAAGAGAT
>JANTNU010000235.1:6383191-6396052 GCA_024752395.1 Erythroxylum havanense | reverse complement strand
GTACCATCTCATTTCTTCAGCAGAGCTTTGCTCTCAGAGTTCCCACCCCATTGTCACGGGTATACACGAACTCCTCAAACGGAATTGGTCTGTTGTTCATCGTCACGTTTATCGAGAGAGCAATAGATGCGCGGACTGGCTCGCCATCCATGCTATACCTCCGGATGTCGGTATTACTTTTTTCGATATTACACCCATCGGGTGCCACTGTATCCTCCTAGAGGATTTATCAGGGCTCTGTACCCCCAGACTAGTGTTGTAATTCTGTTATTTCTTTCCCTTTAATAAAAAAAGAGAAAAAAGCGGCATGTTGTTCCACCCTTTTAGGGCAAGTATACTCCTCAATACTTCTAAGAATATAATCCCTAAAACAATTGTACAAAATCCTTTTAATTCTTAGGTCATACTAATTGGAATCTTACTACAATTCTTCCCTCTGCATCCTACTCTCTAAGTATGGAGAACATTGTAGTTAAAAAACCATTATTCGCTCATCTGTTATATGAGAACAAGGAAACCACAAAATTTGTTATATGAAGAGGAGTGAAGAATGATGTAGGACAACGAAGAAAAGGTTAAGACAATCTGCAAAGAGGAGGAGCGACATTCGTAATTGCCAAATGTCTTATTCCCAAATTAATTAAGGATTTACCCTATATCTTTCAAATATTATTATTTAATTACTTAAATTAGGTTGACATGTAAAACTTAATATAATAGTTATTATATGTGTCTAAGTTTACGTCTGACATGGATTGCCACATCAGCAACGTTAAAGGAGATGTTAACATCAGATTAATTTGAAAATTTTGAAAAGTTAGATTTTTAATTACTACTTTTTAAAATTCAGGCTATAATTACAAAATTGAATAAAGTTTGAGTTTTTTTTAATAATTAGCCTAGTAATTAATATGTTATAACGTTATTTATAACCTATTCTATTTAGAATAGCTCAGTAGATAATACTTGAATATAGCATAAATTGTATAGGAATAGTTTAGTAAGGTAATAAAAACTTTTTCACCCTAAAGCAATTAGGAAAAATATTCTACTGTTTTTAATTAGTAATGATTTAGTAATTCTTTGGTCATAATAAATTGAAATTTAAAAAGATTGTTTTTTAAATAAGTCAATTATTAATTAGCATGATTAGATTTGAATAAAATAGATACTAATTTCACAATGGGTTGGTTACAAAAAAAGAACCTCAAACTTTGCTCAATTTTACAATTATAGCCTAAACTTTAAAAAGTCGCAATTAAATATTTAATTTTTCAAATTTTTTCAATTTTAGTCTGACGTTAGTTTTCGTTACCTTTGCTGATGTGGCTTGCCGTGTATTCCAAAAATCCTAACTATTAATCAATGTCAGCCAAAATTAATACGTGATGAAAATTAAAAAAATGACGTCGTTTAATCAAATAACTAAAATGACATCGTTTCAAATAAATAAAATCCCTAAATCAATTTAATCCCTCCCTAGTTCGCTCACCATTCGTTTTCAGTTTGATCCTGTTTGTTATTTTGACACCTTCACCCTTTGTTTTCAATTTTTTCTCCTGATGCTCTCAGCCCAATCGAGAGAAAAAAAAAACTACAAACAAAGGGTAATGCGTCGGGATGACAAACTGAAAATGAAGGGAGCAAACTGAAATCAAATGGTGAAGGCGGGAGAACAAACCGAAAATGAAGGTAACAAATTGAAAAAGAAGGTGAGTGCATCGAGGAGGGATTAAATTAATTCAGGGATTTTATTTCTTTGAAATGACCATTTTAGTTATGTGATTAAACGATATCGTTTCCTTAATCTTCATCACTTGTGTTAATTTTAGCTTAAGTGAATTTATAGTTAGGGTTTTTGGAACACGTGACAAGCTATGCCAGCAAAGGTAATTGAGGTATTAACGTCAAGCTAGAATTGAAAAAAATTAGAAATTTGAGCATTTAATTATCACTTTTAAAGTTTTGTCTATAATTGCAAAATTAAGCAAGTTTTGGAATTTTTTGTAATTAACCCTTGTTAATATCAATTAGTTATATTTTTATAACTAATAATAATTATATATTAGAAAAAAATTAAAAAATATTTTTATTAAATAAATTTATTTTAATCTCTTATACAATATTTATTAACAAATTATTAATAAAATTATTTTATTTTATTAAATAAAATAATTTAAAATTTAACTTTTTATTTATAAATCATTGTTTATTTTAAATATATTTTATTATTAAATTAAATATTATTTGAATTATATATATTTTGAAGATATTTTAATTTAATTAGACTTATTAGTAATTATTTAATTTAATTTTAATTAGAATTAAATTATTCATAATTCCTATTAATATTTAATTTTAGTAAAGTAAGTACATAATATTAAATTAAATTATTCATAATTTATATTAAAATTAATATATTAAATAATATATATTTAATTGATTGTAAATTATATTATTAAAAAATAGAAATAGAAAACAAAAATCACCTTTTATAGTTTTCATAATTTTTGAAAACTAGAAGAAATAAAAACCAAAAACTCAAACAAATAGATCTTTTTACTAAATTTAAAAACAAAAAAAAACCAAAAATACAAATAGAAACAAACAGACACTTAGTTTGATACTCAAAAGAAGGAGCAATCTTCATTCCAATTAGCTTGCTATTCAAACAAAAGATATAGTGTCTAGGTAAGCAAGAGTCAAATATATGAATAGGCTAAACCTAAAATCAATTGGAAACATCATGGTTTCAACAGAGAGTATCTGGCAAGAGGAACAAATAGGTGAAGTATCTGGAAGAAGAGAAGCTAGCCAAATAAACTAATTCTCAAGTCTAGGGATCATAACTTAAAACCCATTAAGCTTAAATCATATTAAGGCTAATGGGCTCACGTAATAGGGGCTTAAGAAGAATAGAAATTTGATTAAGGATCTCAGTTTATTACTATCCACTTCAAACTGGTGTTCAAAATGAATTATCATTTACTTAGTAAATAGGTCACTCATCAGCCCACATGTAGATCAAAACTTACAAAACCTCAAAAACCCAAGGTTGAAGAGAAAATTGATCCATCACCCTTATATACGAAGCCTATTAATCATTGGATAAAACCTTTATAAATTAGAACTATACCAACTTCACCACTTAGAACTTAACTGGGAAAGATAAGACTCCTCAACAAAAGTTCATTGCAACTCTACATCCCATATCTGAATCTAGCATAGGTGAATATGAAAGCCAAATAACTGAAGATTTTGAAACTTATGAGCAATTGGAAGATTTATCTTAATTAGGTCATATACTGATGGTTATAACAGATACTTCTCACTAGATTAAGTTTGAACTAGAAGTTAGTGAAGCTAAATCAATCAGGACTAAACCACTAATACCCCAACCACCATTTATACAATTACCTTTATCACGACATACCTTAAGACCTTTATTACTTTTGATGATCTTCCATCTAAAAATGAAGAGATATCTTCATCAATTTGGTGCTTGGATTGATTTATAAATTACTTGACCTGATACTACTTTTAAGAGATATTTTGTCTAAATTTACTTCCTATTTCACTGGTACTTTATGAAAATGGTGGTAAAGTTTGGATGAATATCAAAAATCACAATATATTTAGGTAACAACTACCATAATTCTTCTTGGTGTTATCTATAAAGAACTCATTCAAGATTTTTAGCTCATTGATAAGCAAAATCGACAAGAATACTTTGAAATGAGTTGTTGTTCTTTGGATAGGAGAGATCTTCAAAAGCATTTTCAATGTATGAAAGAATGTTATTATTTTCTTAATGGTCTCAATGATGTTAATCTTCATTATATATTCATAACATCTCTTCCAAATGAACTTTAACCTAAACTTCAAAGGACCATTATAGCTTTATGTAATGATATGGGAGAAATATCTCTTGGAGAGATTTATCAAATTGCATTAGCCTCTCTTGATAAACTCTACAATTAGCAAGCGTTTTTCAAGAACATGATTAAAGGTGGTTCTCTTCTAAAAAAGCTTGCAAAAAGCCTTATCTAAAGATCAAGTGTAAGGAGAAAAAAGATTATGAGTGTCCTACCAAAAAGAAATATCATTATAAGAAGTTCTCCTACAGGCAATCTCAAAAATCACAAGTTTATACTAGAGATTATCAAAAACCATTCTAAAGAAGTAAATGGCTTAAATTTGTTCAATTATTTAAAAAGAGAGCCCCTTGTGTTAGAAAAGCATATCACTATTTAATTTGTGACAAACCAGGACATTTTGCTCGACAATGTCCTAGCAAGACCAAGAGAGATTTAAAATTGTCATAATCTATTGAGGATATCATGTCAATCCATGATCACAATAACATTTAAGAAGTCATTCAAGAACAAATCAGTGAAGATGAGGAAACAAAATTTATTGTACCTATAGATTCCTTTGATGATGAGTTTGACTCATATAAGAATTTAATAGACAAAGATGCTTACACTAAGGAAAATACTCTATATATACTACAAAAACCATGTTTTAAGGTAGCTCCAAAGATTATGATTATTCCTTACCCTTATATCCATATTCAAAATAAGATAAATTGATAAGCCAATTAAGGCTATTGGATATATGAATACTGGATCTTGTCGAAGTGTTATGAAACTCGGTATCTTACCTCCTGAAGTATGGATATCTCATGACAAATATTTTACTACTGTTGATGGCATATCGACTAAAATTGAGCTTATCATAAAACGAAAAATTGGGATAAGATTTCTTCCTGATTGCATTGTGTGGACTAAAGTTTTTAACAGTCGTCTTCCTATACTAGGTATACTGGTTGGCATGGATGCCATTACAAGGCATATCTGTTACAAATCCTATTACTTTCATTGCTTATACTGATATACACAATATGTTTGAGCTCACCCAAGTGCCTCCTTAATATGAAATATTACAAGATCAATTTGTAGAGCATTGTCTTGATATCTATGCAGAGTTCTCACATTCTTATCCTCTTTGGAAGAATCCACAATTTTTTATTCATTTGTCTTTAAAAATAATGAGGGTATCATTCTTACCAAAATCACCCATCCTGGAATGAGTTCTGATGACTTGAAGGTAGCATAAAAGGAGTATGTTATACTTCTTTAATAAGGATTAATTAAACTTACAAAATCAAATTGGGGTTGTCAAGCCTTTTATCTAAATAAAAGAGCTGAACAACGAAGAAGGAAAAAAGATGTTGTTCATTGATTATAAACTTCTTAATACACTCATTCAAGATGACAAGTTTCTATTGCCAAAGATTAATACTCAAGTCTTATTTCTTAAAGAAACAAAAATCTTTTTAAATTTTAACTTGAAGGCAGGTTTTTGACAATTAGGAATGGACCCACAAGAAAGGTATAAAACAACTTTGCATCCTGGGTGTTCAATACCAATGGACTATTATGCCCTTTGGAATCAAAGTAGCTCCATCACAAAATTTTATAAGATTCAGTATACGTGTAATATCCTAGTTTGATTATTGCACTGTGTAATGTGTTGTATAACATTTTATAAAGTATGTTCTATTTATGGTATAATAGAGTATTTTAAACATTTAAAAGTATTATTGAGGTTATAATGGAGATCACAGATAGAGCAGAGATGGTTCTAGACTCAACCAAAAATTTCATAGAAAATTTTCAAAAACTCCTAAAAGCTACGGAATCAGTTCAAACAAGCTTTAAAAGCCTTGAAATGTGTTTTTGAGGATTTAAATGACACTTATGAATGAAATTTAGATGATTTTGGTGAATAGTATTTTTGGAAGAATAGTTAATCTGGGTTAATAGTATTTTCACTTGAATAGTGATTTTGGGGACGTAACCTCGAAAACTTGAAAAAATACCTAAATAGGTATTAGAGTCTAATGATTCTGAAATGGATCGAAAATAAGTTCAATCAAATGAATTTCGTGAGTTTTGAAAGTTTTGGGTTAAATGCCCTTTTTGGAAAATAATAGGAATTGATGATTTTAAACCCATTCAAAATTGTTAAAAGCATCCAATCAACAATTATTGACCCTAATTAGAGTATTTCATGATCAATTTGATGATAAGATAGTTGTGAAATATTTTTTAGATTTAATTCAATTAGTTGGTGAATTAAATGCATTAAAGGAAAATTTGGTCTTTTGTATTCATTAAAGGGCAATTTGGTATTTTTACAAGAAGTTAGTTAATTGATGAGTCATTAGGAGAGAACCAAATAAATGGTGACAAGTGGCATAGGTAAAAGTGTAAATATGAGACATTTGGGTAAAGTTGTAATTATAAAATGGGTGGGGGGCACAAACTTGTAGTTAAACAAATACTTCATCTTCTTTAAATGTTGGTGGCTGGCCATTGACGATAGAAACAAAGAGAAAGAGAGAAAAAAAGAAAAGAAAAGAGAAAGGAGAAGAGAGAGCTACGACTAAGCCAAAATGAAGTGATCCAAACCATTTTTTATGCTCTTCTACCTCCAATCAAGCATCCAATAAAGTTTCATAGTCATTTAAGTGAAGAAGAAGACAATGGGTTGGTAAGCTTACTAATCTTGTTGGAAAATGTGATTTGTTAAGTTATACATTACATTTGGTTTTGATGGTATGATTTACACCCTTTTGATGTAATATCAAAGTTTTATTGCATTGGAAGCAATTGGGAGAAGAAGATCACGCGAATAAAGTGTATGGAATCTTTATCAAACTTGGTCAAACTTCTTCAAAAGTGAGATCCATTGCCTAAAGTGTCTTATGTTGTTATTTGATGATTTACGAGTAATGAATGACATTAGGGAGTTAGTTTAATGATGAAAGAATGAAAGAAAAACTATGGAAATGATTAAACTAGTTTTTGACCAAGGTTAGGGTTTTTAATGTGTTATGATCCAAAATTCTATTTTGATGGTTTATTATGTTCATAGCATTATTTTGATGCTAATGAAGTGAAGAAATGAAAAAAAATGATTTGGAATTGGTTTTGGTTGACATTCAGCCTAGAGAGCTTGATTTTGTAAAAACATTATTATTGACATTTTATGGCTTAAATGTGTGTACTAAAATGTCATGGAAGTGAATTTAGATTGATTTTTAAGTGTTATAAATCAAATGGAATTGAATTGGAACAGTTTAATGTATAATATGTTAAGTTTAGCCTTAAAGAAATTTTTGGTATAAAATCATGGTTATGATATAATGACCATGTGAATGTGATTAAGGATGGTCAATAAGTGTATTTCTGGTATTGGAATTACTAAATGAAGTGTTATGTTATTATTTGGAGAAAAAATAGTATATGGAGTGTATACGGAAAGTAATGAAGTTGATATGGTTTATGGTATATTTGATTGAAAAATGTATTAAAGAGTTGAATGTATTCGTATTAGGTTTTCGGATCAAAAATGAAACCAATTGAAGGGTTCAAAATGGTAAAAAGGAAACTAACAAGTAGTGAGTACATTTTATTTGTTTTATATTTCTTTACAAAAAAATTAATGACATGTAAGTGCATTTTAATTGTTTTATATGACTAAATTCTTTGCAAAAGAATTGATAACATATGAGTGTTCTTTAAATTGATTTTATGCAAATGGTATCTATTTATGGAGATTAGAAAGTTGTGAGTTTATTTAATTTGTTTTATATGACTAAATTCTTTACAAAAGAATCAATGACATATGAGCGTATTTTAATTGTTTTATATGAGTAAATTCTTTGCAAAAGAATTGATAACATATGAGTGTTTTTTAAATTGATTTTATGCAAATGATATCTATTTATGGAGACTAGCAAGTTATGAGTGTACTGTAAATTGAGTTTATGCAAATGGTTTTCATTTGATCATGAAATGAATATTTATGCTGAGTTTTATGCAAATGATATTTTACTAGTGAATATTGCTAGCATAAGTGTATGCTTTGGCAATATATGACTTTTAATTTGAAAGTTAAATTTTATATAATTTGGAGTTATATTGAAATAATCAATTATGAATTCTCTAATACTTTATTTAGAAAATAAGATGAGTTGTAAATGTAAGAGTTTCTTTTAGCTATGGTATACTGCTAGGCTATATACATGTTATTATACTGGTATATTTATAGCAGTTAACTTATTACAAGTCATGGGTAAGCGATGTAGAACCAATTCTATGACTTGTTACAGGTAAGCGATGCAGAACTAGCTCCATAACTACCAGTATCTAATAGTTAACCTATTACGGGTAAGTGATGCCAAAACAACTCCGTGACTTTAGGCCTAATGTACCATATAGTAAAGAAACTAGTCGTAGGCTATATTGAGTAAAAAAAGTCATGTGCCGCCACTATTTATGTTAAAAGCAATTTGAGGGGCATCGTATGGTACCAATTCTAGTGGATAACTTATTTTTAATGTAAAAGTTTTCATAAAACTTATCACACCATTGTTTATTAGTTAACGAAAAAGAAATTGGAAATTCTTATATGATGAGTTTAATTTTGAAAAAATCCTTTCGAAATAGTATTTCAAAAAATTGAAATTATGTTTTATGAAATGTTATTTGAGTACCAATTGTTATGATGCACGAATAAATTGTTATGAAAAATGCTTTATTATGAGATTTATGATTGTATGGGAATATTGCTTATATTATTATTAAAAGTTCAATCTTTTTTGTAAACTGATTGCACTCATTAAGCTCGTTTAGCTTACCTTTACTTTTATGTTTTTAAACAAATTGCCCCAGGTATGCATACGGGTGTTATAGTAATTAGGACTCCGTTCCAGGATTAGTTGTATCGTCAGGTGCTGCTATACTTGTGTCATTTTGATATTTACATTTGTGTAAAGAATGGATGTCTATCAAGGCTTATAAGTAAAATGCATGAATATGTTTTAGCTTTTTAAAGTTTATTGAAGAGATTGTTGAGAATTATTTATTTCGGGTTGCTTCTGAGTAGACTTGAAGTTCAAAATTTGTAGTTGAGAAATTGATGTGAATATAGAAGTATTTTGAAAATTTATAAGGCTTTTGAAAATTTTGGGAATGTTAAAATGTAATCGTTATGTTGTCAAAATTTTCAATAAAATGAATCGAAACAAAAATTTCCTATTACTTTTCTCGCTTTTAATTATTAAAGTATAAAAGGTTTTAAATAGTTGAATGGCTTGGCTTTGCGGGAACCCTTCAGTCGAGTCAAATATCGATTGGAGGGCTAACGTGTGGTCGCTAGGAGGGATCCACTCAGGTTCTAGAAGGGGAACTTCAGGACGGGTTCTTTCAATCCGTCAGTTGGTGATATGGGTTGAGGTAGAGCAAAATCTCTAGGGTATGGACCTAAAAATGTGCAAGTGGTAAGTTTGCTAGTTTTTGGATGATGATTGAGTTAATCAAAGAATTGTAAAAGATCATACATCAAGTTCTTTTGATTTTTGTTTTAGTCAATGGAGGTTTTCTAAAGTTGAAAATGATTGATGGTATACACATAACCATTTTCAGTCATATTATGTGGATGATAAATTTTGAAGAAAGATTAGGCTTTATGTTCTTTCAAAAGAATACCCCATAACTGATAGTTGATAAGTATTTGACCCAACTGAATGCGTCATTTCATCAATGATTAGAACCATTCTAGGAAGGTCCATAACAGTGAATTCGCATTGGTAAGATTAATGTTGATAGACAAGTAGTGAGGACAAGGAAATAGGACATGCATAAAAAGTAGATAAAGCCCAAAAGTGCCATGTGATTGGTTCTATGAGAGAATCATACAAATGGTATAAAGTGTGATAAGGTGTCTAGATATCAAAATGGAGTGGATGTGGTGGAATTTTAAGAGTTGTGAGAACAACATGGAGATAATAGAAGAGGCTTTTCCTGAGAAGAAAAATCGAATACTTCTTTATATTGGTCCTTTTTTTCTTATCATAAAAAACACAACAATCCCTTTTAAGTTCTCAAGAAAATTTCTAGTTATAGGAGGAAAAAAATTTACTTTAACATAGAGAGGGAGATCCATGATTGGGAAGATAAAGAGAGGAATTTATTTTTATAAGGCAGGAGTAGGAAGTTAAATTGGTTTTTGAGGTCTTCAAAGGAAATCATCAAACAAGTTGTTATGGCTTTTGATGTGGTGAGTTGTGAACTTATAGTGAAAGAACCAATCTTTCCAATGAAGTAATTGGTTATATGGCAAAATCAATTTGTTAGGCTTAAGGATCTTAGGGAAGGACATGTTGACTATTTCCGCTATAAAGTGATATGCCTTGAGGTGAAAATTAAACTTTTCAATTCTTTTTTACCGCCAAAATCTCCTTATAAATGATATTATAATGTTTTTTTAATTGTTTGAATTGGCCATCAGCATCGTCGCAATAATGACATTTTGTATCAATTTCTTCAATCAAAACAACTTCCCAATAATGGTCATTTGCATATTTTTAAAGGATACGCTGTCCTTTATTAGGAATCTTGAAAGAGGGTGGATGTTGGCTCACTTACTTTAAGTACTAGACAACTTTAGTCAGCTCTTTAATCAATAGTAGTGGATTATGTCTCAGAAGTCTTGATAAGGGGCTTGTATAATCAATCACTTGCAGATTAAAATCTCTGATATAATTAACAATTCTAAAGAATTGTTAGATTTGCCTTAAACTGAGATTTTCATAAAGAAAATGCAATAATTCACTAGCAATATGTAGGACAGATTGATAAAATCCTTCATGAAAGTTCATACTTAAAAATTCTATTTAGGTTTATCCAATATGACTTTTCTTGGCTAAGAACATGATCTTATATTGCTTAGTAAGATCCAAAAGGATTGGAGTATTGCTCTATGTTCCTTACGGGTTGAGGAATATAATAAAATGTCATCAATGTAGATCAAGGCATTAGATAGGATGAGCTCATAAATTTTTATCATAATATATTAAAATAGTGATGGAGCTACTTTGAGTCCAAATGGCTTAACAGTCCATTGGTACTGAGCATTTGGGATGCAAAAAGTATTAGCCTTTTGGACTATCAACATGTAATAATATTTACCATCATTTGCAAATATGAAACACCAATACCTATGTGAACATCAAAATTAAATCCATATCAAATTATACCTTTCGCAACGGAAATAGGAAACAAGCTCGTAATGTCGAAAGAGCATGTCAAATGTTACGCCTCTACTAGTATCCACATCCTCATGAGACCAAACAAATGCTTCTAGTGTGCTAGCACCACTCTTAAGATCTCTCTGTCTCTATCACTTGAGGAGGAGGATAGCGTTAAGGTTTCTTTTTAGGCAGATAAGTCTTACTTAACTCAAGTCATATTAAAATATATATACATATGTAGTCTATAGTATATGTATGTATGTATAAGGCCCAAAAACCCAAAACCTATTAAAGCCCAATGAATGTTTAGTCTCTTAGTGTACGACCCTATATGCTTATTTAATATTAGTTGTAAGCCCAACCTTCTTTCAAGCCTACAAGTTATAATTGGTCTCTAGCAAGACCTTATAACTACCTAATATTAAATAAGTTCAAAGTACGACATTACCTGAATCACAATTGATAAATTACAGTATATTCTATAATTGGTTCGTGGGACATACACTAACAAAAAATTATTTTGTACCTTTCTTATGGGTATATTCCCAATTGCCACAAACCTGCCTTTAGGACAAAATTTAACAAGATTTTTGTTTCTTTAAGAAAGAAGACTTGAGTATTAATCTTTGGTAACGAAAACTTGTCATGTTAAATGAATGTATTAAGAGGTTATAATCAATGACCAACTTCTTTTTCCCTCTTTGTTGTTCAGCTCTTTTATTCGCATAAAAGGCTTGACAAGCACAATATGATTTTATAGGCTCAATTACTCTTTCTTGAAGTAGTATAGCACATTGCTTTTATGCTAGCTTCAAGTCATTAGGATTCATTCAAAGAAGAGTGGCTTTTATAGGATTGGTATCCTCATTATTTTTTAAAGGTAAATGAATAAAAAATTGTGGATTCTTCTAAAGAGGATGAGCATGTGAGAACTCTTCTCAGGACAGTGCTTAAAAAATTAATCTTACAATACTTCATATTAAGGAGGTACGTGGGTGAGTTCAAACATATTGAGTATATTAGTATAAGCATTGAAATTAGCTCGACATTTGATACTAGTAGATAGGATTTGTAACGAAGATACCTTGTAATAGACATTTATGCAAATCAGTACATCTAGTTTAAAAGGATGATTGCCAATAACTGTTGAGTCTGGGCCCCGGATTCCCGAATCCCGAGGCGGCCCCTCGGGCTGCGCCCGTGCTGAGCGCCCCAAACCGCGGACCCGATCCCTAACATCCATACTTAATCGATTCGCACATGCAATCTCATACACAAATATCATACACAAAATCATTTGAATTAAACACCCCATAACCTAGGCTACATGCTATAACAATCCAAAACGAAATTCAATAAGTATTCTCAGTCATGCATAATACAAATAAGTCAAAATCTAAAATACATGAAATATGCTCCATGATGCCTAGTTCGTTGGGCCAAACAAAATACTAACTTAATGCAACAGTCTTTAACTATGGCGGAGTTCTTCGATGCCTGGCAAGGATCAACTGATGTCTCGAGTTGCACCTGAGGAGGGAAAATAATTGGTTGAGCTGCACAGCTCAGTGGCTAATATAATTATAGTTATCGGCAATTAGCACAAATTCAAGCATATGAATGTATATATATGATACCTATATACTGGCACAATCTCTAGCACTCACATGCAAAATTGAGTAATAAACGTATTTATTGTAGCTAAATCAATTCACAAAGTATGCTTCAATGAATAATTCACATATGCAATGCACATC
>JANTNU010000235.1:6365384-6377183 GCA_024752395.1 Erythroxylum havanense | reverse complement strand
GCCTATCTTGTGTTCGTTTTTACAGAAATCAATAGCAATATATACAATTTTCTTACCTATTTTTCTGGAACCTATCAAAATCAAAGAAAAAAATTAGACTGCAAGTAAGGTCAGTTTTTTTTAGGATACTGCCCATTTTAGAGTATTGCATTTGATTCAAAAATTTATCTTAACAAGGCAGAAAAAAGTTAGACCCAGAGATTAACACCCCTTTAATTTTAAGAGTGAAACTCAGCTTCTACCTACAGAAACAGAAAGTTCACAAAATAGAACAGTTTCCCTTCGGCATTACATGCATGAAAGAAAGTTTGTATAGACATTTTTCATAATGCACAATACGTGTTTAAGGCCTAGAGAAAAATGGAAACATACCTTGTTTATTGGAAGCTCATAATTAATCAAAACACGAGCAGACATAGGTGATTCCCCATAAGCCAAAAGTGGAAGGCATACATCTGTAACGACTACCATGTGAGATTTATTCTCTTGTTTTCCCATGTCTCTGTCATCTGCTAATTGTGGAGTAACATTTTGGTTCCACTTCGTTGTTGCTTCCCTAAATGTCTCCAGAATGAGGATTCTTTCCGATTCAGCTAGGTCACTGTACTGGCATTAACAACAGTAGTGACGATATGTATCAGCAATCAATTAAAGTACACCAGATCTCCAACTTTATACCTGATGCAAAACAAATCTAAGACTCTCTCAAAAAGCACCACAAAATGCAAACTACCAAATGTCAAGTTTACGGATGACAAAACCTTAAAATAACACTTTATATCAGGCAAAACCCTGGATTTTGAATGCCTTATATTAACAATTAATCTAAAGACATAAAGACATAACCACTTAGATTTTTCAATAACTGACTATTATGACCGCAGAGATGCTAACCCTCAATATCCCATCGGGCAACAAGTTCCAGTCAACTGAAATTTAACAAAGATTTTTCATCTTGAAATACTACAATGTGATGAAATTTTAACACAGATTTTCATCTAAAACTATAACAATAAAATCATAATTTGACAATTGAATCAGGGAACAATCAACTGCCATAACCAACTAAAGACAGAGAACTAAAAACACATAGCTATCAACAAAAACCTAGATTAATTAGAAAAAGAAAACTCATACCAGACAGGAAAGAGAAACATAGGGGAGATTAGAGACGGCCGCGCAGACGGCGTCCAGCTCGTCGCGGGAGCTGCAGCAGACCACCATCGGCAGCCCAGGGCGCCGGCCAGCAACGCCTAGCAAATCCACCAATGTCTCCTGCCAAATTATCACCGTGTTTTATGCGTAAAGTCAATTTCTATTTCTTCGGATCTAAAACGCCACATACATAATATGTGTTTTGAATGCGCATTTGCATGAGAAAGAGGGACCATTTTAAAGTGGATCCTGTCGACGGCGACGTAGAAGTGGCGAGGTTGACTGAAACAGCGGCATGAGATAAAACAAATTAGCAAAAAAGAAATATGTATTGGACGAAAATTAAAGGAAGATTTACCTAAAATGACCGGAAGGTGAAAGCGACGGCGGCGAGGCGGCTTCAGTGGCCTCTGTTATTGCCATAGTTCTTCTTCCCCGGCTACCTCCGCTGCTGCCTCTGTTGCACTCCAATTTAATCTCGTTTTCGTCGTTCGGGCTTCGAGAATGAGCTATTGATAACCTTGGGCATTTTTCGTTAACCTTTCTAAAAAACCTGTTTTACTTCTAAGGACAAGCTACCGTAATTTTCTAAAATTTAGAGCGTTATATTTAATTTATATTTCATCGTTGTCAAATTTTGCAAACTGATGATAAGATTTTTAATTTTATTGTTTAATAAAATATTCAAATAAATTTGTAATATATAATTTTGTAAATGACATTTAGATTAATTTTGGTTCATTAATTTTTAAATAAATAATAATTAAGGTTGTGGATGATTATATAAAAATGTAATTTTTATATGTTTTAACTATTTTAACCACTTGGATATGAAATTATGAATATTCATTTATTGTACCTTAAAGAATATTAATGAGTAATTACATTAAAAAATTATTAATAGAATTGATCCTATATATATTTGTTTCTCTCTCTACCTCCACCTCGAGCTAGCTAGTAGGGCTTTCTTCTCAGACCACCTTTGTCCGCGGCGTACGTTATTTACGTCGTCTCTATCCTGCGCTCCTTTTATCATACGCCCCCTACCTCTCCTATTTCGATTCCACGATCAACCCTAATTTCACACACTATTCTTTGCACTTTTTTGTATTATTCAACAAAAACCTGAGCTTCTATTTCCTGCTATCTTTGATTATTTCAGGTTAAAAGAGAGGCGCTACTTCCTAGGGTTTGGTTCAGTGGGGATCACCAATTGCAGCGAGATCGTGACCATAAAGTTTGGTAGGGGTAATATTTTAAGGATTAGGGTGTTTTGGCGGGGATCTGAATCTGCCTGAGGGATTGATAATCTGGATCGGACCGCCCTGAGATGGCCAATCCCGGAGTCGGGACTAAGTTTGTCTCTGTAAATTTAAACAAGTCGTATGGCCAATCACAACAACAACAGTATCACCACCATAATAACCACCAATATGGGGCGGGCCGGAATCGCCCCGGCGGAGGCGGCGGAGGAGGAGGGATGGTGGTACTTTCACGGCCGCGGAGTTCACAAAAAGTAGCTGGGACGAAGCTTTCTGTTCCACACCCGTTGAATCTGCCATCATTGAGGAAGGAGCATGAGCGATTTGATTCCTCGGGAGCAGGAGGAGGCCCCACCGGAGGCGCTTCAGGAGTTGGTGGGGTACGGCCTAGCTCTTCCGGTATGGGATGGACTAAGCCGGCTGTGGTTGGTGAGAAAGATGGATTTATAGGTGTTGGCACTGATCACACTGGAGATATTTCTATTTCCAGTGTTAATCATGTTTTTGACCAAGGAGGTAATGGTGTTGTTAATGGGGCGAGTAAAGGGAATAGTAGCTCCTTGTATGTGCCACCTTCTGTGCGTTCAGTTGGTCCTGCAGCTTCTGGTCTGTCCCCGAGCAATCAAGTTCCTGGGAAAGCTACGGTCTTGAGGGGTGAGGATTTTCCATCGTTGCAGGCAGCTTTGCCCGTGGTTTCTGTGTCAGAAAAGAAACAGAAAGATGGTTTGTTTCAGAAACAAAAGCAGGTTATGAATGAGAATCTTGGTGATGAGCAGGGGGGTCGCTCGGGTTTGAGTGCACTCGTGGATCTGGGGTTGCAGTCCAGGAATCATGTTAGCAATGGAGAGAATGAGAAGGAAGGCAAAAAACGTGGTTTAGGTGGTGCTGGCATGTTTGAGAAAGACCGGAGGCAGGAGGAATTCTTTCCCGGACCTTTGCCATTAGTTAAGCTCAACCTGAGGTCGGATTGGGCAGATGATGAGCGAGATACAGGGCATGGTTTGATGGACCGGGGGAGGGATCATGTGTTTACTAAGAATGAAGCTTACTGGGATAGGGATTCTGATTTCCCAAGGCCAAGTGTTTTACCCCAGAAGCCAACATGTAATCACTTTGATAGATGTGGGCAGCGTGACATTGAAACTGGAAAGATTACTTCCAGTGAAGCCGCTAAATTGGACACTTTTGGTCGAGATACAAGAGCAACTAGTAGAGAAGGACGAGAAGGCAACTCATGGAGAGTTTCTTCACATCTTGTGATGGATGGATTTGGTATCCAAGAGGGTGGCAATGAAAGAAGTGGCATTGGTACAAGGCCATATAATCAGAACAGAAAAATAAACTATGAAAATAAATATGTCCCATCCCCTTTCCGAGACAATGTTCAACATGGTAATGAAAGGAGGGATGTTGGTTATGGACATGTAGGGAGACATCCTCACAGTAACTCAATGGATCCTTTTGGTGGGAGAGCATCTGATCGGAGCAGTCGAGAGAGTTACGGGAATGAACAGTACAACAATCATAGAAGTGATCACTTCCAAAGTAGTTCAACGTCCAAATCATTGTTTTCTTTGGGCGGTAAAGGGCTTACAGTTAATGATCCCATACTGAGTTTTGGTAGGGAGAAACGCCCATCCTCAAAAAATGAAAAGGCTTTCTTTAATGATCCTTTCATCAGGGACTTTGGAGCTATTGGGTTTGATGGACATGATCCTTTTGATGGGGCTTTTGTTTCTCTGGTTAAAAAGAAGAAAGATGTGGTTAAACAGACTGATTTCCATGATCCAGTCAGGGAGTCTTTTGAGGCTGAACTTGAGAGGGTGCAGAAAGTGCAGGAACAGGAGAGGCAACGTATAATTGCCGAGCAGGAAAGGGCTATGGAACTAGCTCGGAGAGAAGAAGATGAAAGGATTCGGCTGGCTAGGGAACAAGAAGAACAACAGAGGAGGTTAGAAGATGAAGCCAGAGAAGCTGCACGTAGAGCCGAACAAGAAAAATTGGAACTTATGCGAAAGGCTGAAGAGCAAAGGATGGCTAGAGAGGAAGAGAAACGCAGAATTATTATGGAGGAAGAGAGGAGGAAACAGGCTGCCAAACAGAAGCTTTTAGAATTAGAGGAAAAAATTGCAAAAAGGCATGCTGAAACAACAAAAAATAATAATTCTTATACCTTGACAGATGAGAAGATATCAGTGACAGCTACAGAAAAACTTGGTCCGAAGTTAGCAGATATTGGTGACTGGGAAGATGGTGAAAGGATGGTGGAGAGAATTACAACGTCAACATCCGCTGATTCTTCAGGATCCAATCGGCCTTTTGAGATGGGCTCTAGGCCTCTCTTTTCCAGAGATGCCTCCTCTTCGTTTTTGGACAGAGGTAAGCATCATAGTTCATGGAAGCGAGATGCATTTGAGAATGGAAACAGCTCATCATTCCTTTCACACGACCGGGAGAACGGCCATCATAGCCCTCAGCATGACTCTGCTGCTGGAGGCAGAGTGTTTTCCAGAAAAGAAGCTCATGGAGGACCTGGATTTATGTCATCCAAGACTTACTATAAAGGAGGGATTCCTGAACCTCGCATGGATGATTTCAGACAAATTAAAGGTCAGAGGTGGGATCTCTCTGGAGATGGAGATCATTTTAGTAGAAATCTGGAGTTTGAATCTGAATTTCACGAAACCCTTACAGAGAGATTTGGTGATGGTGGATGGGGACAGAGTCGTGCTCGGGCTACTCTTTATACTCCCTATCCTGAACATGTATATCACAACTCTGAGACAGATGGGCTTTATTCCTTTGGAAGGTCAAGACATTCCACGAGGCAACCTCGCGTTCTTCCACCTCCTTCCATGAACTCCATGCAAAGAAGTTCTTACAGAGGTGACCAACATCCTGGGCCCTCAACTTTTACACTGAATGAGTTGCCATACAACGATGGCACAAGAAGTAAATCTACCATGCAGAAAATGTTTGATAATAGCCATCAGGTGATCATTTCAACAGCTCAAATAACTCATCTGAACAAAGACAGTACTGAGAATGCGGCACAGGAAATGGATATGGACACAAAAAGATGTGATTCACAATCTTCACTCTCTGTTTCTAGTCCCCCGGATTCTCCTGTTCATATATCTCATGACGATTTGGATGACTCTGGTGATTTCCCTGGATCAGCTGCTGATTGCAAAGATGAGACCTTGGGTTTACAAGTTAATGAATCTGCAGCCTTGCCTATTGACAGTGAAAAGGAGAAAATGATAAGTGAATCAAGTTATGATGATGAAGAATGGCCTATTGAGACCGATGACCCCTTGCAGGAGCAAGAAGAATATGATGAGGATGAAGATGGCTATGGGGAAGGAGATGAAGCGCATGATGGAGAAGATGAGAATACAAACCTAGCCCAAGAGTTTGAAGACCTTCATCTCGAGGAGAAAGGTTCACCTGACATGGTGGACAATTTGGTGCTAGGCTTCAATGAAGGTGTTGAGGTTGGGATGCCGAATGATGAATTTGAAAGAAATTTGAGGGATGAAGATGCAAAATTTGTGCCACCCCAAGTTTCTGTTGGAAATGTGAAAGAACTGGGATCTTTAGATGGGATTTGCAGTGAAGAACAAGCCCTTCAAAATATGACTGATTCTGTGGAACTGGGTCTTGATGATACTTCTGGAATCTTCCAGGAAACTGAGAAGAAAAAAATGCAGGACTTGGTGATCCAACCTAAGCATGTTCCTCAAACTTCGGCAGCATCTGAACTTATGAACCATATGGACGCTCCTAGCACTGGCTTGTCTTCTCAGGCCCAAGTTCCATTATCAACAGGACAGATTTTTATGTCCAGTGCTCCCTCTGTTCATGGTCAATCAGAGGTACCTGTCAAGCTCCAGTTTGGGCTATTTTCTGGTCCATCTTTGATACCTTCACCTGTTCCAGCTATACAGATAGGTTCTATACAGATGCCTCTTCATCTGCATCCGCCTGTTGGCCCATCTGGAACCCAGATGCATCCATCACAGCCTTTCTTTCAGTTTGGTCAGCTGCAATATACTTCACCTATTTCGCAGGGAGTGTTGCCACTGGCACCACAATCTATGTCCTTTGTTGAACCCACTGTTCCAGGTAATTTTCCACTGAATCAGAATGCTGGAGGTCCTCTGCCTATTCAATCTGCTCAAGAAACTTCCCATAATCTAATCAAGGGTGATTTGTTGTCTGTCTCAGCTGATAGCCAGTCTGACCCTCTTTCACAGCACTTAGATCTTCTCTCTCATGGTAAGGTGTCAAAGGATGGGAAGTTGTTGCCATCCTCAAATGCCATCTTAAAACTGGAACAAGGCCAGGGTGAACTTTCTTGCACTGATGATGGAAATTTGATGGGCGAATCAGGTTTTCAAATGGAGGAATCATTTATGAAAAATTTCAAAATGTTACCTACTAAAGAGTTGGGTGACCAACCTCAAACTGTTAAGTCATCGTTGCAGATAGCTTCGAAGGATAAGGATTCCAACCTTGTAAAAGGTCAAGGCATAATAACAGGTGGGAGACGTAAAAGATATGTAGTGAAAAATTCAGGCTTGAAATCTTCATTACAGCCTGCTGAGGCTTCTCAACAAGATCCTGGTGCATTTCAAAGGAGACCACGGCGCCAGAGAACTGAGTTTCGAGTTCGGGAAAATGCTGATAAGAAGCAATCTGTTGGATCAATTTCATCTAGCCTTTACGGAGATGATAAATCTAATACTGATGGTAAGGTTATTGGAGCAAGAAATGGGTCTAAGAGGGTCGTTAGTGGGTTAAATAGACAACCAAAACAGAAATTTGAATCAGATGGCTTGAGTTCACGGCTGGTTGCGTGGGAGACAGATTCTGGAGGCAGGGTTGAAAATGGATCTGTAAAACAATCTTTGAGAAAGAACGTCTCACATTCTGCGGAGGACGTAGATGCTTCACTACAAAGTGGAAATATTGTCCGTATATTTGAGCAACCTGGCATCAAAGCTCCTAGTGACGATGATGATTTTATTGAGGTTAAGTCAAAGAGGCAAATGGTGAATGATCGCCGCGAGCAGAGAGAAAAAGAAATTAAAGCAAAATCGCATGTCACAAAGGTTTCATTTTACTTTTCACCTTAGTTTGCGCTTTTTGGCAAATATGTTGTTTACTTAATTACATCTTCTTGTTTGTATGGCAGACCATGCGGAAACCACGTTCTGCTTCTCAAACTACAGCTGGCAATATAAACTCAAGTAAAATATCTGCATCTGTTGGTGGAGGATCTTCAAGTAACTCGCACACTGATTTTGTTTCCACCGAAAGACATGGCTTAGGAAACATTGAAGTGTCTGTGGGATTTAATACCCCCGTTGTTTCCCAACCATTGCCTCCAATTGGGACTCCTGCTGTTAAAAATGATGTCCAGGCTGATAAAAGATCCCAAACAATCAAGTATGTGGCCCTTAAAAAGATTATGCAAACCTAAGAACTATTGTATCTTCAGAAGCTCACGTACTATTCTCTGCAGGTCTACTGAGACAAGCTCTTTACCTGTCGGTGGTGGAAAGAACCTCTCATCAGGTTTGATGTTTGAGAATAAGAATAAGGTTCTGGATAATGTCAAAACATCTTTGGCCTCTTGGGCTAATCCACAGATTAATCAACAGGTACTTGAAACTGTTACTGATTCTTGTTCAAATTTGAAGCATTGGATATTTCAGTTTGTTATATTGTATGAATATGTATTTAATTAGTTGCAACTTAATTGAATGTTTGATGTTATTCATTATTTCTTTATTTTGGTGCCACGTTGTGCATGTGCAAGCACCTAATTAGATTTATGTTAATTGGTGTACTGTTTATGTTCAAGTTGGCTTTGTTTTGGATACGGAGGGAGGAAGGGGAATGGCAAGGGAAAGATTTGGAGTGGAAATGGGAAACATATGGAAGCCTTTTATTTTGATTTTTACTTTCTGTTGATTTTTGTACATTTGAGTCTTCTAATTCTCTATGTTGCATTATTATGTTTTATGATCAAAAGAAAGGACAATTGAATATAAATAATGGAATGGAAATTCTTCATCAATAGATTTGGACCATATTTTAATAGTTCAAAATCATGTGGCAAATCTACTAACGTTAGAGGCTGATCATTTTATCATTTAGGTGATGAGCCTCATGCAGACCCAACTCAATGAGGCTATGAAGCCTGGAAAACTTGATTCACGGTCTTCAATTGGAGATTCTACTCTCTCGGTTGGTGAACCAAGCTTGACATCATCGTCCATCATGGCTAAGGACAAATCATTTCCTTCTGCTTCAAGCACAATTAATTCATTGCTTGCTGGGGATAAAATTCAATTCGGTTAGCATACTCCCTAAAGAACTTTTTCCGCATGTACAATTGCTGTTGAAATTCTTCTAAAAGAATTTTGAAAATGATTATTTTTGTATATTCAGGTGCTGTTACATCACCAACTAAAATGATTATTTTTGTATATTCAGGTGCTGTTACATCACCAACTATTCTTCCTTCTAGCAGTCGTGCTTCTCCCCATGGAATTGGCAATCTAGGTTTGTGTCGTCCAGACATCCAAATTGCCCACAATCTGTCTGCAGCTGACAATCAACGCTCTATATTTTTTGGAAAGGATAAGCACTCCAACGAATCTTCCATGCATTTGGAAGATTGTGAGGCTGAAGCTGAAGCAGCTGCATCAGCTGTTGCAGTTGCTGCAATAAGTAGTGATGACATAGTTGCGAATGGGCTGGGTACAGGTCCCGTTTCTTCCAATTCTAAAAGCTTTGGAGGTGCAGATATTGATGGTATAATTTCTAGCAGAAAATTCTATGTTGCATTCCTGTTTCTACTGAAATGTTTCTTCATGAATTGACAGTTCGAAATTTGTTCTCGCTTATAAACAGATGTATCTGGTGATCAGCACCTGGCAAGTAGATCAAGAGCTGAAGAGTCACTTAGTGTAGCTCTTCCAGCTGATCTGTCTGTTGAGACGCATCCAATGTCTCTGTGGCCACCTTTACCAAGTCCTCAACATTCTTCGAGCCAGATGCTTTCACATATCCCAGGAGGCCCGACTTCCCATTTTCCCTTCTATGAAATGAATCCCATGTTGGGGGGACCCATCTTTGCATTCGGGCCACACGACGAACATGCATCAACCCAATCGCAGTCCCATCAGAAAAGTAATACGCCTGTTTCAGGTCCACATGGAACGTGGCAGCACCATTCTGGTGTGGATTCATTCTATGGTCATCCTGCAGGTTTTACTGGCCCTTTTATTAGCCCACCTGGGAGCATTCCGGGAGTTCAAGGACCACCACACATGGTGGTCTACAATCATTTCGCACCAGTTGGACAATTTGGACAAGTTGGCTTGAGTTTCATGGGCACAACCTATATTCCGCCTGGAAAGCAACCTGACTGGAAGCATAATCCTGTGTCTTCAGCCATGGTTGCTGGTGAAGGGGAAATGAATAGTTTGGATATCGTTTCTGCACAGAGAAATCCAACCAGTGTTCCTGCACCTATCCAGCATCTTGCACCTGGGTCACCACTTCTTCCAATGGCCTCTCCTTTGGCAATGTTTGATGCACCGCCGCCTTTCCAGGTAAAGTCATGATCTGTGCTGTGTAAAATTACAACCATTTGGATAGAAAATTTATTCTGGAAAACAATTTCCTTCCTTTCTCTTAGGACAGTAATGTCAAATACCATTGTGGGGGCTAAGATTTTTATTTGTTTTCAGTTCACCAGTGTGGGGGCTTATATTTGATTTTGATTACTTCATGTCAATGTTTTTCATTGCTATTGTTGTTCCTAGTCTGCCCCGGACATGTCAGTGCAAGCTCGGTGGTCCCATGTCTCAGCTTCTCCTCTTCAATCAGTCTCTGCTTCAATGCCATTACAGCAACAGTCAGAAGGTGTTCTCCCTACTCAGCTTAATCATGGGCTCTCTGTCGACCAGTCATTAGCAACCAACAGATTTTCTGAATCTCAAATTTCAAGATCCTCTGACAATGGCCGAAATATCCCAGGAGCAACTGATGCAACCGTGAACCAATTACCTGATGAACTTGGGTTGGTGGACTCCTCGAGGTCTAGTAGTACCAGAACTTTGGCACAGAGCAACATTCCCAAAAGCCCACCTGCCATTACTATTCAAGATGCTAGCACGACGGATGGCACCCAAAATTGTACCAGTAACAGCTTTAGCCAGAATACTAGTTCTGCTTTTAAGACACAACATTCCCACCAGAAAACTGCATCTGGCCAGCTGTTCAACTCGTCTGGCTACAATTATCAGAGGGGAGGTTCAGTTCCTCAGAAGAATATTTCTGGGGGGGAATGGTCTTATCGTAGAATGGGATATAATGGGAGGAATCAATCTTTGGGTGGAGAAAAGAACGTCCCATCTTCAAAGATGAAACAGATTTATGTAGCTAAACAGACAACAGGTGCAACATCCACAGTGTTATGATCGGCTTAGATATTGACTAACCGTTGGTTGAACATGGAAAGCATGAACACTGAAGAGTCTTTGCAGAATGAAAGCATATTTTGCAGAATCTATTGATAGGAACGGCTGAGATTTGGAAACCTATGGTTATACCTGGGTTAATATGTTGGCTTTCTAATCCTAGTTTGCTGGCTTGTGGACTGTGACCTTTTATGAGTCTTGTTTTTTCAGGCTTCTTCTTCGAAGAGTTCTAGTGTGGTAGTGGCCCGGCGTTTAGATGTATCATTTCAGAAGTTTTGTGCATTAGACGGGTGTGGTCTGTGATTACCTTTATCATCACATTGTTGGCTGCACAAGCCGAAATGTGTAGTCTCATGAGATTGATGTATGAATATAATTAATGATTCAGCTGATAATTTTTTGTTGCTGCCTGTGGCGACCTATTTAAAATGGAATGGAAGCCATTGAACATTCTGTTTTGGGTGATCCAGAATTTCTTTTATTTACTTGACAGAATTTAGGATGTGCTTGTTTGGTGGGTATGAAGAGAGAGTAATGAGTATGGAATGAAAAAAAAAGCTTGGTTAGAGGTTATGATTATTGGACTTCTACTTTCATTCCTTGCTTTAGGATATTGCTCTATTCCTCTCCATTATGAGAGGAATGAATGGAGAGGAATGGAGTCATTTTTAGTTTTGATTAATGTTTAATGTTTAATGTTTTTTGGTTTAGTAAGGCTTGATATCCTTTAACTAATATTATAATTAATTAATTAATGACACTATAATTAATTAAAATATGATTTATTCATTAATTAAAATATTATAATTAATTAATTACAATATAATTAATTAAAATATAATTCATTCATTAATTAAAATATTATAATTAATTAATTAATT
>JANTNU010000235.1:6339614-6357049 GCA_024752395.1 Erythroxylum havanense | reverse complement strand
CTATTTATAGACTTAAGTCTCCATATCAGTCCAAATTTCAGTCTCTAAATTTCAATGGTTCCACATATTTATTTCCTCTCAGTAAAATTCTAATTTTTCCATTGCCATTGAACAGTTCTCTTAGTACTATACGGTCAATCAGTCAGTCACCCAAATATTTTCGGTCCGAATATTTTCTCCCGAATTTCCTATAAACCACTAATAATTACCAGTCACTCGTAACCCATTATTTACTCAGTCAACTGAACCCAATTACTCTAATTTCTCAATCAGTCTCCCAATCCAGTCAGTTCAGTCAGTATTCAGTTCACAACCCAGTCAATTTTCAGTCAATTCTAATTTACAATTAAATACCAAAAAATCATGAATGCATGAACCTATGAATATATGCATATGCGGTAGACCAGTTCCTCTATGATTAGAGGCCAGTAATATGCTTAGTCAGTAAATACAGTAAAGCCTATCAGTCAGTCCCAATATTACCATAATACCCTTAATGACAGTAACGGGATGTTACACCCATAATACCCGACCCTTCTTCTCTATGATGGCCAGAGACTTGAGTAGCGGGTTTAAAAACGTTGGTTTGGTCTTTGTCTTCTCCACGTATCTGTTGACACCATCGGTTGTGCTAAAGAAGAGGATATAAGCTCCAAGCTTCATAGAAACATCCAGATCTTCGGTGGAAAGGCAATAGCTGGAGGTATAATTTTCTTGGTTTAAGCTTGCGTTGCTGTACATATACATATATATATGTGTGTGTGTGTGTGTGTGTGTGTGTGTGTGTGTGTGTGTGTGTGCATGCGTGCGTGCGTGTGTGTGTGTGTGTGTGTGTGTGTGTGTGTGTGTGTGTGTGTGTGTGTGTGTGTGTGTGTGTGTTTCTTACTCATTTTCTTTATTCTCTTTTGTTCCCTTCCATTCATGTTTTCTTCTTCATTTATAAGCATGACAACACTTCTTCTTCCAATTATGCCCTTAATGATTGAGAATTGTCTCATTTGCCCTTCCATTTATACCTTATGTCTTTTACATTTAAGTGTCTTACCAAAAATACCTTTGAATATTCTGACGTAACACTTTATTCTAAAAAAAACTTCTCTATTGTCTTACGTTTTCAATGACACCAAAATTATTCAATTTGGGTCAGTGATTAGAAAGATACACTTCAAACATTTTTGGACTGCTCTTGTCCAAATCAATATACAATGCACAAATTCCATCCAAAATTTAAACATCTTAGAAACTGAATGAGATTTCAATTTCTCATACCATTTGTAGCTCCATGTCTCTAGTTCACCAAAAATCAAGAATCATCTCATTTGGAGCTCTACCGATCCAAAAATCATCAAAATACTGAAGTATGTTCAGTGGAATAACATCAATTCATAGTATTTAAAAACACACACACCGTATCTGTCCCACATTTTTCACTCAGTCTCTCTTAATTCATTTCATAGGGCTATAATTTTTTGTGAAGATTTAGATAAATATCTCGTGAGTCCAATGGTTCAAGAATCAAGTCATTTGAGTGTCTAGAGAAAAAATTATGGCCAAAAGAATCCAATCTGGTTTTATCCTCAATCATATTGAACCTATCGTGGGATAATTGATATAACTTTCTCTAGAGATATCGGATTTAGGTGCCCTTTACATAGTTTAAAAGAGGACGTCAAGAGCTAAACTTTTTATGCAGATCTAGAAGACAAATTCTATCTTTTGAATGATAAAAAACGGAACAGAAGATATAAGATGAACAGTAACCTAGAAGAAGTTTATGAACAGTAACACAAAAAATGTTTTACAATTAGCATAACATTCTCTACAAATATCAGATTTAGGTGTTCTTTAGATGGTTTGAAAGAGGACTTCAAAAGCTACAACTTTTATGAAGACTTTGAAGACAATTTCCATCTTTTGAAGGATCAAAAATGGAACAAAAGATATAAATTGAACTGTAACCCAGAAGAAGTTTATGAACAATAATACAGAAGATATTTTACAATTAGCATAACTTTCTCTACAGATATCAGATTTAGGTATTTTTTAGATGGTTTGAAAGAGGACTTCGAGATCTACAACTTTCATGAAGATCTTGAAGACAAATTCTATCATTTGAAGGATCGAAAATAAACCAAAATATAGCAAAAAAATAGAAGAAGCAAAACACATAAAAAAATCAAAACATAAAAGAAATAAAAAGACAAAAAAAAAACAAAACACAGAAGGAGTGAAAAGACAGAAGAAGCAAAAAGACAAAAGAAGTAAAACACAGAAAGAATGAAAAGACAAAAGAAGTAAAACACAAAAGAAGCAAAACACAAAAGGAGCAAAATACATAAGAAGATGAAGTCATCACAAAAGAAACACAGAAGAAGATGAAGTCATCATAAAAAAGATAAAAAGATAGAAGAATCGAAAAAATTGTTATAACTTTTCCTACAGATATCGGATTAGGACGTTCTTTATATGATTAGAAAGAAAAATTCAAGATCTACAACTTTTATGAGGACCTCGAAGACAAATTCTATCTTCTGAAGGGCCAAAAGTGGAACAGAAGATAGGTATAGACGAAGCCAATGGAAAAACAGACTAATGAGAAAAAGACAGAAGAATCAGTAAAATTACTATAACTTTTCCTACAGATATCGGATTAGGATGTTCTTTATATTATTCTAAAGAAGACTTCAATATCTACAACTTTTATGAAGACCTCGAAGACAAATTTTATCTTATAAAGGGCCAAACGTGGAACAAAAGATAGGTATAAATGAAATCAATGGAAAAACAGACTAATGGGAAAAAGACAGAAGAATCTAAAAAATTGCTATAACTTTTCCTACATATATCAGATTAGGACATTCTTTATATGATTTGAAAGAATACTTCAAGATCTACACTTTCATGAAAACCTCGAAGACAAATTCTATCTTTTGAAGGGTCCAAAATGGAACAAAAGATAGGCCAGTGAAAAAACAGAAGAAGCAAAACATAGAAGAAAATAATATCATCAAAAAAGAAGCAAAACACAGAAGAAGATGACGTCATCACAGAAGGAGCAAAACGCAGAAGAAGATGACATCATCACAGAAGAAGTAAAATGACAAAAAAAACATCTTTACTCTTGAACATGCCCCCTTATAAGGACCATAACTTTCAACTCAGATGTCCAAAATTTTCATGCTATATGCCACTGGAAATCTAAAAGAAAGGCCTACAACTTTCTAGAAGACATATTTGCCTAAATCAACCTAGATTAAACCAAAATTTCTCCCAAATACATAACATGAATTTTACATTCATCCAATATACTGCACCGAGTTCTTAACTTCATGACAACCTTTGAGATTCTTAAAGACATAATTTAAATTCGATGTCTTCATAAGAAATGTAGCCATATGTTTCTAGTTTAATCCAAATTAAGAATCATCTCGTTTAAAAAACTAGAGAAAAATTTGTGGCTAAAAGAATGAAGCATACTCAGTGAACATTTTCCAAATCACTACCAATTTTGTTTACAACTCTTTCCTCACAACTCATACCTAGATCACTCTTTCTACTCCTTTTACTTCTCATTTTTAACAAAAATCACATTTAATATCAATTATACCCAGAAGTTGTCAATGAATGCATGTACCACTTTTTTATGTGCAAAGATTCAATATTTATGTGCATATATGCTAACATTATGCATGAACAAAAAAAATACATTTCCTTAATCTCTCTTTGAGCTCATATGTACTGAAATTTCGAGTCCTAATTCTTAATATGGAAATGGGATGTTACATTATTGCTCAACCTGTTGTTCAATTGGTTACTCAACAATTTTTGGTTGTTCCTTATTTACAACTTGATCTACTAGATTAGTATTAACAGCTTGTGGAACTTCAGTAACTGGTTGTCCCATACTCATTTAACTTGAGGGGTATGAATGACAATCAATTTATCACTTGAACCAGAGGGTTGAACTTCATAATGGCCGTTTTTTAAAACTATGTCTAGAAAATGACCACTCCCACTGATCAAGTTATTATCAAGAAATTTTGCATTTCTTAATTCCATAATTCTAGTGCTGTGAGATGGACAATAGAATCTATACCCCTTAATGGTCCCCAAGTCTAGCTTCTTCTCCTATGTGTTGTAAAATCTCACTTCAAATGGGAATCCCCAAATGCGTATATGCCTTAAACTCGGTTTTGCACCCTTAAATAACTCAAAAGTTGTCTTTGAGACAACCTTGGTTAGAACCCGGTTTAATATATATATAAATGTCTTTAGAGCTTTTGTCTACAGGAATTAAGGAAGTTTTGTGGTATTCCTTGTACTTCTCACCATGTCCATTAAGGTTCGGTTTCTTCTTTATACCACACCATTTTGATCCGGAGAACCAAACATCATATATTGGGCAACAATCTTATGTTCTTGACGAAATTTCGCAAAAGGACCAAGTGCTTGTCCACTTTCAGTGTATCTACTATAGTACTCTCCACCTCTATCTAACCTCACAATTTTAATCAGCTTTCTACATTGATTCTCCACTTCAACCTTAAACATTTTAAAATGCATCCAAAGCTTCGTCCTTAGAACGAAGTAAGTAGAGATACATATGTCACGAATAGTCGTCTATGAAGATGATAAAGTATTTCGAACTATTTGCATCCATATCTAGACAATAAATATCTGTATGTATGATTTATAATAGGTTTGTACTCCTCTTGGCACCCCTTTTAAACTTGTTAGCTTGTTTACCCTTAATACAATCCACGCAAGTCTCAAAGTCAACAAAATCTAAAGTGCTAAATACCCCTTCATTTACTAATCTCTTAATTCTCTCAATAGAGATGTGTCCTAATCTACGATGCCACAACATAGAGGATTCTTCATTCACAATACATCGTTTCAATCTAGCAGTGACATGCATCGAATTATAGGCATCATCATTTTGTAATTGAAGGGAATAAAGACCATCAGATAATGTACCATAGCCAATAACTTTAGATCCATTACATAAACTGAAACTAAAATCTTAAAAGTTAAACGAAAAACCAAAAAGTGCAAGTGTTGATACATAAATCAAATTTCTAGACAAATTTGGAACATAAAAGGTCTTTTCCAAGCACAAAATAAAACCACTGCTTAAACCAAATTGCAAGTGCCGATGGCTTCCACATGTGAACTCGTCTTGCTTCCTAAATATATGTCTTGTTCACTTTCCACTGACTTCCTTAGGTTTTGCATACCATGCAAAGTATTCGAAACTTGGATTGTAAAACCAGAATCAATCCACCATGTGTTATGATTAACATTAACCATATTAGACTCATAACAAATAAATGAAATTTGAGTACCTTTCTTCTCGAGCTAGTCCTTAAATTTAATGCAATCTTTCTTCATATGTCCTCTCTTCTTGCAGAAGAAACACTTTGGCAACTTCTTTATATCGGATTGAGTAGCAACTTTGCCTTTTCCCTTATTTTTGGCATCGTCCTATCTCTTCTTTTCTCAAACGGTAAAATTAACCCTTTCACCGTCTTCCATCAACAACATCTCCTCTTCTTGCACACACATGGTCAACAATTCATTGATCGACCACTTGTCCTTATGTGTGTTATAAGAGATCTTGAAAGAACCATATTGTTAAGGCAGAGTGCACAGAATTTAATGCATCAGGAGAGATTTTGATATAGTAACTTCCAACGTTTTTAGCTGAGTCGCTATGTCCCTCATACGCATGATATGATCACATACTCCCTTTATCCCAACGAGCCTCAAGGATGATAACTACATAATCAAGGTGCTGGAAAAGGCCTTACCAGATGTAGCGAATTGCTCATCAATGGCTTTTAATAGATCTCTAACATTACTTTATTGTTCAACAGAACTACGAATGCCAGCAGATATTTTGGTCTTTATGAATGTCACAGAGAGACGATTAGATCTCTCCCACCTTTCATAAAGAGCAATAGCTTCTGGAGTGTTGGTCTCAGTCGTACTCGATGGTTCGTTCTTCCTAATAACATAGTCTATATCCATCCAACCCAAATAAAGCAGAATTCTCTCCTTTCGGACCTTATAATTGTCACCTCTCAATTAAGGAATATCACACTTAAGATCATAAATATTAATTGTTTGAGTAATTGCAAATTGAGAAATAAAAATATATGTTCGTTATTTATATTTCGAGACTAATAATTCTTGATTTACCAATGTAAATCATGCATTTAATAGATGAATCTAGTGACATAAGACTTGCCTGTGGGCTAAAGTTTTACTCAATTAGATTCAATCGAAATCTTATGATAAAACTATTGAGTTATGTTCCGTTTCTTAATTCCTGTTGGTAAATTAAGAAATATAATCCGATATTTTATCCTAATTAATCATACAAATATAACAAAATTTATGTGGATAGATTTTATCATATCACGTATGATTAATTACAATTAATGTATTAATGTGATCTTAAAACTAAATATATAATTATAATTAATTTGAGATGCTATGGCTACTCTCAATTAATTAAAATCATATGATCACTAACATTATTTTAAGCTTTAAATTAAAGCCTAAATATTTGCATCAATTAATAAATAATGCAAATAAATCAAATAATAATGCACAAATATTTAATCTAGTTTTGCATGCATAATAATCATGAATTTATACACTCAAAATTTTCAATTAATCACATGTAATTTGTGAAAAATTAAACAATTATCATATGCATGTCATAAACTTAAATTCTAATCATAAGACACACATAATTAAAACTTAACATTTTTCATAAAATATTAAGACCCAAAAATGATTTTATAATTAAAATCATAACATAATAGATTAGGTTTGAATTAACTCAGTTTATCTCTAATATTAACAAAATTAATAATAATAATTTTAATTTTTTATTAGAAAAAGGAAAACGAAAATCGCGTCGTCTTCAACCTCCAACCGGGTCAGGTGTGACCCAGTTGGAACCAATCGAAGCCCCGACACTCCAGACCAACAAAGGACGCCAAAGCTTGCATGGAGGTCGGCGTTCGGACGACGTGGACGTTATGAACTGCACAAGACGTTAGAAAATTGCCCTGCAACCCTCCATGAATGACAACGTTCGAAGCTTCACGTACGTTCGTCATCCCTCCTCCTCCTTCATGGTACAAACGACGTCGAGTGCTCCATGGATGACAAAAACACAACTTTAACGTTTCCAAAAGATACAAAATGTCGAAAAAATTCAACAATCTCAAACGTATATATTCGACAGAAACTCAACAATAACAGAGTAAAACAGAGGTAAGCTTTTCGGTGGTTTTTAAGGCAAAAAAGAGGTAGACTGAAGCTCTGATATCAAATGAAAAATAAACTTAACATGTATCTCATACAAAACATTTACGTAAAGAAACATGTATATAAAACCATATATATATTCCGCTTAACCAAGAAAAATACTTCCAACCATTGCCTCTCCATCGAAGATCTGGATGTCTCTGTGAAGTTTGGAGCTTCTATCCTCTTCTTTAGTATAACCAATAGTGTCAACAAAATGCTTAGTGAGAATAGGGACTCAAACAATGTTTTAAACCCACTTCCATTCCTATTTAGCCTCTACCCATCACAGAGAAGAAGAGTTGGGTATATGGGCGACAGAATGTGCACGAGTTAAGGGTTCAATGATTAAATGGACCATATAATCATACATGAACAATATGAAGTTAGGTAAGGTTCAGTAAAAAATCTTACAGTCATAGCATTGAGGCAACGAAGTTATCAGGGTAAAAGAGCTTGGCAGTTGATCATTTGATGATACAAGACCAAAACCTCACCGTTTAGATTTTGACATCTTTAACCAGACATCAGGGCATTCTAAAACACTAGACACCTTCTCGGCCTCAGTATCTCCACATTTACAGTACATGCTTATCAGCGTGTTAACTAAAGGAACATCAGACGAAACCTTTTGTGATTGCATAACCATTAAGAATCATCCCTTGACCCAGATTGCGATCATCCTCAAATACAGGGAGAACGCTTATCAGTGTAACCAAATCTAGTGCTGTTCCCTCTTTGTGCATCTCGTCAAGGAGATTAGGAGCTTTTTCCACAGCTTCACTGCGTATGAATGAATTCCACGAGACAACATCGCTAGTTTGCATTTTGTGAAATAGCTTAAAGCAAGTGCTGAGATTATTGGAATCAAAGTAAAAGTCCAGGAGTGCATTTGACCCATTGAGGTTTGAATCTAAGCCCTTTGATGCCATATGCATGGGCTGGCAGACTTACCAAGACACACAGCCTTCAATTGTGAGCAAACAGAAATAAAACTAATTAAAGATGCTGCTTCTGGACAAAAACCAGAAATTTGGATTTCGCTAACTGCAGCTAAACTTTCATCCAATTGTCCGCAATGTTTCATATCCAGAAACCGTGACATTCCACGGTAAGAGGTTCTTAATAGACATCCCATCAAAAAGAAACTAGGCTGTTTTCATGTCTCCCATCTTGGAATACATGGAGACAAGAGTCGATACGACAGAAATTTGATTTTCAGAACCATGCTTCATAATGTAAGCATGAATGGATTTGCTATAGCAAATACTGTAATCTG
Source organism: Erythroxylum havanense (assembly GCA_024752395.1). NCBI lineage: Eukaryota > Viridiplantae > Streptophyta > Magnoliopsida > Malpighiales > Erythroxylaceae > Erythroxylum > Erythroxylum havanense. The sequence goes on along the minus strand of JANTNU010000235.1, from coordinate 6,348,447 downwards.
AAGAGCAAGAGGGAACGATGGACACAAAAGTAGCAAAATCAGGAAGTACACAAGTACGGAGCATTCCTCGAAATATCTCAAAAGCTTCAAAAGGCATTTGCTTTTGTGCATAAGGCAGATATAATGGCATTCCAAACAGCAACATTCTTCTCCACTCCATAATCAAACAAAATTCTAGCAGAATATAAATGCACATCACCGGCATCGCCAGCATCCATTGAAATTAAAGCAGGCACCAAGAAATAGTTCCCGAAATATCCAGCCTTAAGGGCAAGGCCATGAATACACTTCCCAGTATGAAAACATCCCAAACGAGTGCAAACTGCAAAGAGGAATTACGCTGGTTAAAGTGCTCAAATTAGGCTTCAAACCCACAGAAGAAGAAGAAGAAGAACGACCTTCGTTCTCGTACTAAGTTGATAGATCCTCCGCTTACAGGAAGCTCATTGCATACTTCTAAGTGGTCAAACTATCATGCTTTCGTTCAAGAGATTAAAGGTTCGAGACCTAATTGCGTATGAAATTTTTGTATTTGACTGGTGAAGAGATCTATCGTATTTATAAATTATTATACGCACATAAAAAAATTATTATTAAGAATTTTATTAATATATAATTTATGTGAATCATTTCATTTATAAACAATGATTTCAAATTTTATTAGCAATAAATATATATATATTAAGTGAAATAATTTATTAATTAATATTTTATAATATAATACTTTTATAATTTCAACTCGGCATTTTAATTAATTTATATAAATATTTTAATTAATATACTTGCATTAATCATCATGCCATTAATTCAATTTATATACAAGATGATGTAATTCTTCTAATTTTTAAAACTCAAACAAAATAATTTATATGCAATCTAATAAATAAATTTGAGTTATTTTTTAGTAAACTCCAGTCCATGAACTTGAACTTCAGATTAAAATAAATGAACTGCATTCCTTTTTGAAAACTAGCCATAGCAGATAAAAAGAAAAGCGTACAGATTCAATTATTAAGAAGGAAAGAATGCCCCAGTCAGTCATTCCAAGTTGAAAGATTGGCTAATTACGTCAGAATCATAATCGGCGGGATAGCCACTGCCCAAGCATGAATGGCGGACGGGACAGGAGAAGCGGAGCTAGATCCGTAGAAAGGAGGGGCTAGTCCAACGTCATATAAAATCTATTCTTAACCTAACCCCAACTGATTATCAATCTTAAAACAACCCATGTCAGGAATTGCAGCCATTTACAGTAGTTTATACCGATTGTTTGCATATGGCATGCCTGAACTTCAGATATCTTCGTATAAACTAAAAATATAAATATCATGATTCCTCATACTTATCCCCAGTATACTACCCTCATCAAGATCTGTAACCAAGTTGTAGAGTAGGCCTAATCCTCTTTTCCGACAAAAGGCACCATCTAATGGAGTCCATGAAAAACCTAGTGCATCGCCTTGTAGTTTAAATGCGCAAATCAAAGAAAATAATCCCATCTTATTGAAATGAGTTTTAAGTAATAAACATACGAATTGGATTATATTCTACCACATAACAAAGGTCTTGTATCAACATAATAAAGATCTTGTACCAGGCAAATTACATAAACATGTCACACCATAAATTACCTAAGCCAAGACCATTTCTCCCTAGTTTGCAGATATGTAGATGATATGTAGATGGCTAGATCGTAATAATAAATGCCTCCACATTTGGAAAATGGTTCACAAAGTCCCATGATTTTACCCTAAGTTTAGGAACCATACGATGTCTTCCTCATGATCCTCATAAACTCCTCCAGATTCACTTCTCCATCACCTGTGCATTTTACAAAGCCAACATGTAAGTGATAAGCAACACCATTATCGTGCCAAACCCCTTCAAATCACCTGTACCCAAATACCCTGTGCCCCCTTTTCCTTGTTCCCCTTACATCAGTCCATAGATTTTCTGGGGAATTGGATTGAGTAGGATTTTTCGGTGTTAATCTGTTTGGCATGGGACGTAGTCTTCTGTACCGAAATATCCTGTGCCTCCTGTTCCCCTTGCATTATTCCATGGACGTAACGGGAACAGAGGGCACAGGGTATTTCGGTACAGAAGAATATGTCCCATGCCAAACAGATTAACATCGAAAAATCTTACTCAATCCAATTCCCCAAAAAACCTATGGACTAGGATGCAGAAGTGTGAAGATATCCGCCTAATTTCAGTTGGTGCTCAAGGTTTTCCAGTCTTAGTAGATTAACCCAATAAGTAAAGAACGTAAGTTGTTTCTGAAGGAGCAACTGCTACTTCAGATATTACAATTGAAAACATATCATCCAATAGTTTGGTAGGAATTCCAAGATGTTACAACAATGAGAAGGATGCACCCTATTGCCTCTATGTATGCCAACTCATATGGTGTCAGTACGAGGTCAGACATTCTAGACAGTTTTTTGTTCTAAAATATCAGGAAAATATACGAATATGCAAACTTACGATCTCGATCTGCTTCTTCAACCATCTCTTCAATATCTCTGTCAGTAAAGTTTTCACCTAGTTCTTTTGCTGTTCTTTTAATGTCAGCAACTGATATCTTATCCTGCAGAAAATAGGGAGAGGGTAAACAACTGACAAAAAGAAACAAAGACAACAATGAATGACCAACAACTGACATTATTATCTTGGTCAATGATACGGAATGCCCTCTTCATTTCTTCTGTAGTGTCCCTTTCTCCGATCTTGGCTGTCATCATATGAACAAATTCATCAAAATCAATAGCACCGCTCCCGTCCTTGTCCACATCAGCAATCATTTGACTGATTTGCTGCAATGAGCAATTCATTATGTGTTAGTCATGTAGAAAGGTCTCGATTCAATTTGAACCAAATAGGCAATAGCAACACACAATGATTGTAGACATTTAGATAGAAAGGAAAACACCGCAATTACAAAACTATACATTAGGGGACCCTCCTGTAACTTGGCTTGTTCATTCCTTTGCTGTTAACACAGAATTTGTTGCAAGAAGAAAAGGAAACACAGCATAGGCGTCCAACACAGATACTTTATTTATTTGAGAAGTAGTAATGGAGTGCCTTCATTGATAGTTTCATTACCGTAAGATCTGAGCCAATTCATAAAACGAAAACAGCAGTTTCAAAATGCACACTTGGCTTGTTCATTCCTTTGCTGTTAACACAGAATTTGTTGCAAGGAGAAAAGGAAACTGTTGGGAAATATTCAGCTGAATATTTCCTAAGATATTATTGACTCCTAAAAGTCAATAAATCAGATCAGATAACATGTATCAGATCTGATATTGTGTACAAATATTAGAAGATTATGTACAGATACTTGTTTCCTTAATTAGCTAGCTCTATTTCTATATATACATGTAACTATGTACTGATGAATATAAGAAAAGAAATACAACTGTTCAGTATTTCCGCAGAAACACAGCATAGGCCCACAACACAGATACTTTATTTATTTGAGAAGTAATAATGGAGTGCCTTTATTGATAGTTTCAATACTGTAAGATCTGAACCAATTCATAAAGCGAAAACAGCAGTTTCAAAATGCACATACATTAGTTACATGAACAGATAATTCACTAACAAATTTAGGCTCAGAAAAGTACCATAATTTCCAAAAGGAGATTGCATACACTTATGCTAGGAGTTAGAGGATACCTCTTCTGTCATCTCAAAGCCAAGTGCCCTGTCATACGAGAAGTTCAGTGTTTACACATCTTATCTCAACCAACTTAGAAAACTTTGTACACAAGTTATGCAATAAATACCTCATAGCAATATTCAACTCTTTAGCATCAATAGTGCCTGAAAAAGAAAACAAACTAACATGTAAATATTAAAATTAAAAACATAAACTGAAGCCAGAGATGACAGTAATACTATCATTACCTGAATTATCAGTATCAAATAGTTCAAATGCTTCTTTAATTTCTTGCCTTTTTTGTGATGTTAAACCATGATGTCGGCCTCTAGGCTTATCTACACGAGACTGCCCTCTATAGAGATTTGACTGATGAGGCAAAAGTACACATATGAAAGTCATAAGCCAAAAAAGTACTTCAAGGAAATGACAGGAGCTAAATACATTTAATAGACATTTCAAAAAGGATAGCAGAACATATAATTTGAGTGATCTTAACGTGACAAAATAAGAGACTTTTTAACAGACGATTAAAAGTGCATAATAATGCAACTCGGGATTGGTCATAAAGTCAATATTTATTCTGCAAAAACTAATCCATGATAATTAAAACATGTCCAAAAAAAGTGAAACGCATAGCAGGAAGCAGATCTTCAACTTAACATTCCCCTCAATATAACACCAGCATGTCCATTGCTAAATAGCAAACAAGTTCATAGAGAACTAGCAGAAACTTTAACTAACAACAGATCCTGGAATACCAACAACCGCCAAATCATCTTCTAATTACTCGAGCAATTTGAAAATGATGGAGAACATATCAGATCAAGTAGCCTTCCACGCTTGATCCAAATATTAAAACTAAAACTGATATGTTCATTATGTGGAAACATCTAGACCGTATAAGTTCTCGAAAAAGCATGCACTTTAAATTAAAGCATGCACTTTAAATTAATGATGAACCAGTAAAAAGAAAATCTAGAGTTCAGACCCAAAAAAATTGGAATAGCGAATCCTCACAAAACAAAATCCATAACCCGGTGATCTACATAACAAATTGCTCCAATTCGTTCATTCCCAAAAGCACCGGTGCAGCACCCTTGACCCCAATCTTAATAAAAGGAAATTATCTCCCAATTTTAATTATTACATAGATTCCATGAACCATCAATAGTAATCAAAGATGCAAATTCATAGAAAAATCAACGCATCTGTAAGAAATATTCGAATCAAACAGAGAAGAGGAGATTCGTGTTTCTCAGCAAAAGACTCGAATTTAAAAAAAAAAGATTATTTACAGAAAAGTGACAAAATAGGGACCAACGAAAAGAAAACGACGGAGAATATAAAATTTCTATACAAGAACAAACCATAGCTCAATTTTGCCGATCGACGGGATAAGCTTCGAGTGCAAGCAAATTCGTCGGGCAGAAGTTACTTGCCTGTTAGTATTTGCATCTGCAGGTCGTAGTGTTAAGCATCGAACTTTTGGGCTTAACAACAACAACCGACCTCCCTATTAGTTGGGTCCATGTGCTTGTGACCCACAACTCTCATACGGGATCCAATATAATTTAGCTTAATTCGTATTAATAAGGGATTAATTAACTAATTAAATTATCTAATCTTTTTAATGAGCTGGCGTAACCCTATCATACCCCAGACCCCAGTTCACCATAATCGACGGACTTTACGTTGTCAGTGAATATATAAAGCTAATTAAGTTGACTTCACTTAATAGTTTAAGTTATTATGATAAGACGGCCACTTAATATGATATCAAAGTCTTTATGATTAAGTGGTTGTGAATTCAAATCTTATCACCTACTTATTAATCAACACAAGATAGAATGAACTTGTGCAATTTTTAAACCCAAAAGAACTTTTATTTGAAGGTGAATATATAAAATTAATTAAAATGACTATATGTTGTCGTAAAAGAGTCCCTCCCCGAGGTCATTATCTTTCTGTTCAAATTTTCTTTGACACAATATAGATCTTCCTGTACTGACGAGGACTTCTTCCCCAATTCAGAGAGATTCTGCTTTAGATCTTGGTTTTCCCCAGTTACGTTCCTTGAAGTCAGACGCTTGATTTGCTGCTCCGAATGTGTTACCGTACTTTTGTTTTCTGTTTCCCTCTGATGAAAAGAAGACACTTCCATCTAGAGAGAAAACATTATGCCCTGCAAGCTCTCTAACCCTTTCACGAAGTCTCTGCTCCTCTAACTGGAACTTTTCAAGAATAATCTTTTGACCTTCTGTCTACCTCCTTCTCTAGTGCTGATTGCAGCTCACTCTTCTCGTTCTCTAATCTTTGGGTGCGAGACTCTAGAACTCTTCCCTTGCAGAAACTTTAAAACACCTGATACCTCAATTGCCAAGCTTACCTTATCAGCCATCAAGTTTCTAATAATCTGAACCAATGATGGGAAATGAAATCCACTATCTTGAAAGCTGTCCTGATCAAGCTCTTCAGAAAGAAAAACTACTCGCTTAGTTCCTTTGATCTTCGTGGCAGTTCCACATCTATAGCAGCCTCATTTGCAACAAAGTTCGCATCACCATTGTTGAGGGACGTATTCCTTTGTCCCAAAATATCCTGCCCAAGTCATCTATTCATTGTGAATAGATGGCTTAGATGCAAAGGAGACAGGGGTCATTTTGGGGCAGAGGATCTCAAGGCCATTGTTGTCCGGTAGAAATGATGGATTGGAGATTTTGAAAAATTAAGGTTACGTCAACTGTTACGGAATTTAGTTTAAAAAATTAGTTAATTAACAGGTCTCATACTAGATAAAATTTTTAAGCAGCAATAGAGTCCAGCAGAAAAATATTTAAAAATTTTATGTAAGAAATTCTGAACGGAGGAATTAACTATTTGTTAATTTAAAAGTCTACTTAAATATCTATCAAATATTAGGGTTGTTTTAGAATATTTATGAACATTAAAGTCTTAATTAAATTTTGGTCAAAACTTCTAGGTTTTTGACTCTTTTGCATTACTACCAAATTACACTACAACAAAGTCTAGATTTGGCTACGTTTTATTTGGCGACAATTCTAAAATCATCGCTAAAAGTAAACTTTTGATAACGATTTTAAAAAACGTTACTAACGTTTATCGTTTCACTACGTTTACAAAATTGTCACTAAATGCAATGTTAATTTTGTAATTTATTAATTGAGGTTACTTCATATGATAAGGTTGAGAATATTAACCACGTATGTACTATATTTAAGGCATACATGATTAAGTGTATCTCTAAAGTCAATGTTATAATAAAAATAGTGGGAAGACTTACATGAAGAGTTTAATGAAGATTAGGAAATGAAATTCTCTCCCCAAAACAAGACCTTATGATCTTTAACTACTAGCTGGAAATCTGGATTAAGGAGTTAATACAAAAGAATCAAGTAATTTCATACCTCGATGTTAGCTTTCACCTAGGATGGGAGTGAGCTATGAATCCTCCAAGAGAAAGCTAATGACTGCCTATTGCAAAATAACGACCAAAGATACAAAGACGAAGAAAATATGAAAAGATCAATAGGAGTGACCTAAATGGTTTCAGCTCCTCATTTAAGGCTCTCCCTTTCAGGAAATCTTGAGTTTAAGTCACATCAAATGAGGAGAAATAAGAAATGCTCCTGTTGATGATCCTCTAGCCTCCTGGACAAAATTTCTTTATCAGATCAATTACAGACATCTCGCTTCAAGCGACAGTGTGAGAATTGGAGTTATTAGGGAACCCGGGGTTGATGGGAACCTGATGCTGAGTAGGGCCAGTGATCAATCATTAGTTGAACAATCAAGTATGTGAAGACTTCTTGTACGCAGAAGTATACAGGCTACGTAAGAATCTGAGGGATCTTAGAGCTTTAGGTTTACATCATCTAGGGCTTTTGAGATGGGGTCTTAGGGGCTTAGGATTAGTCCGACTAAGCTGTGATACCTAATGTAATAAAAAAAAGTGAAAATGAAGACACAACAACTCATACCTGGTAACTTACCAATTTAGAAAAGAAAATCGCCTTTGATGATTTAGTCCTACTTAGGAAGCATAGTCATACTTTTTTGGGTGGGGGAGGTTTTCAATTTATACCATTTGTTTGGGTAATTAGGTTTTTAATTTCATAAAACGATCTGATCTGGCTAATATTTTTTCGCTACAAAAATAAAGCGTAGGTAAAAACTATTAACGACGATTAATGAAAAAATTCATTTATAGTTCTCAACTGAAGAGATTTGGTGACTTTTTTGTGACAAATATAAATAATTGCTAATAACTATTAACAATAATTTTGATATTTTTAGTGATATTTTTTTACCCAAATTTTGTTTATGTTGTATTTAATAAAGCCAAGGAAATAAGAAGGTTTGAGATTATTATTTTAAAAACTAGACTGGAAGTTAAACCGAGAAGATAAATTGTTTAAGATTTAAATGGTTCAATCAGTATTAAATCATCATAAAATTAATTAAAAATTGAGTAATATTAAAAATTGTGAAATATGATTGTAAGAATTTGTCCTTACTGAATGAAGAATTTAAAATATAATTAAAAATAATTACTAAAAATTAATTGATTTATTTTAATTTATAAGAACTTATTAATTTATTAAAATTGACCAATTAATTAACAAATTAATCACTTTTTAATAATAAAAGTTGTTAAAATAAATTAAACTAAAAAGTTAAAATTTGAATAAAAATTAAATAGTGAAAAAAATTATAATTAAATCAATTAAACGGGTTAATTTTTTTAACCTATTAAATACGTCACTTATAGCAGGTTTGTATATAGAGAAAGCTTTTGGCTCGTAATTGCTGGCCTTGTCACAAGTAGTCGTTGTAAACCTCTATTTTGACATCATTAGGATTTAGGAGCACACACTTGATCCGTAAATTTTGAATTACAAAATGTAAGTGGTTCTGCCGGATTCTAGCTGAACTGTACGTTGCCGTTTGGATCCATGAGTCGATTGCTTCACGTAAGAGTTTCGGTATAAAGTTCCTGCAAAACAAAGAAGGCACGTCGGGGGTTGTGTTCCGGTTAGCCCCTCCGACGCTCAAGTCAATCTTTTGATGAAGATGGGATTGCTGTAAGCAGGAAAAATTAGGGTTATGATTATGCGTACCTTCATCATGATGAAATCATACCTT
>JANTNU010000235.1:6235739-6248071 GCA_024752395.1 Erythroxylum havanense | reverse complement strand
ATATATATGATAATAGTAGATTTTAAATAGTCCAACTCATCAATTCATTTTAACTAAATAACTAATAGCTCTAACCAACTTACTAATATAAATTGATATTTTTACAGCCTCCTAAACGGGAAGTCAATCAAGCCTAACTTAGACAAAAAGGATCTAAAAAGAAGATATGCCACCCGAAACTTAGAAGAGATGTGTTGTGGTAACCAAAATTTCTCTTTGAATTTGTTTCGAATAATATGACAGTCTATTTCTAAATGTTTTGCTTGTTCGTGAAATGCTATATTAAATGTGACGTGAAATTGCAGCCTAATTATCGCAATTCATGCAATAAGTAACTAATCCATTGTAACTCGCAAACTATGAGACTAAGACTCCTATATTCTGCTCCAAAGGAGGATCACAATACTGTTTATTTCTTGTTAGGCTTCTACCAAAAGAGTGATGGTGCCAAATATATGCAATATCTTTTTAGAGATTTTTTTGCATATGGACAAGATGCCCAATCAACATTATTGTAAGCTTTAAGATGCAAAAGAGTTATTTGTGGAGTGAAACACACTTTTTGAATGAATTTGTTTGAGATGTCTAACAATATGAAGTATAGCTCCTAGACCTCCTTAGATCTTGCGTTTAAGTGGAATTCTTACCGAGTGTTGTTGTTGTTGATGTATATACTTGTATCAAACTTAGCGATCTTTAGATTTGAAAAATATTTAATGTATCCAAGATCTTTTGTAGTGAACTACTCATAAGAAAAAACTTTGACCATGACAATTTCAGTTTTTTGACGTTCTAGTAATTAACAAGTCATCAATGTATAATTAAGGCAATATAATCACAATTGTTGGAAATGGTACATAGATAAAGATCGTGACCTGACTGGACAAAAACATAGGCTTGTGTTTTAGATGTCAATTCATAATTCTACTGACGCGATGTTTATTTCAAGCCATATAATGAGTATTCAAGCTTGAAAACTTGATCTTTTTGCACTTTTTTATAACTATTAGGAGGTAATATATACCCTTCCTTGTTTACAAATCCATGTAAAAGGTGTTATTAATGTCCATTTAATGAATTGGCCATTTCCTTCTTGTTAAGTTGTGTGTTATGATATTTTGGATATTATTTGTAATTGGACATATTTGATTATTTGAGGAATAATATTATGATGAGTATTCTACCTTACGTGAGACTTTTTGAAAATAAGGTTTATTTGGGATAAAAAATCCTAATTACGATAAGATTTAATTAAAATCAAATTACCATATCTTCACTAAGATAAGATGTAGAGTTTTGGTAATTTTTGGACTCTTATTTGACAGCCTATTTAGAGATAATGGATAACTAAATGCAGCTAACTTTTTGGTGATTTTTATCTAGAATGGACAATTGATTTTATCTACCTAATAGCGCGAATTTTCAAGGCTGATTTGTATGGAAAAAATGACTATAATGTGGTGACTTTGCAGCTGGGCTTTCGTGCATCATAAACTATTTTTGTGAGCTGATTTTTAGGTGATTTTGTCCAAATTTGTTGGGCATTTTATTCTAAGAGTTGCGTGGCTTTGTGGGCTATTGGATGTGGTATTTTTGGTGAAAAATTTTCCAAATATCTTGGAGGTGTTGCAACTTTTGTGTTTATGACGTTTTAGTGATGAAACATTTATTGTTTCGTTGAGTTTTCGTGGCTGCATTTTTGTTGATTTGGGACTGCTAGTTTGAATGATGATTTGAGGCTGTCTAGATATTGTTTTGTGTGAAAAACGTCCAGTATAAGTGTGGTGTTGCAGTTGTATTTTTGGTGAAGTTTAGGTGATGAAACGTTTGTTCGATTAATGTTATTTTGATGATGTGTGCATGGACTAATCGTGATTCTTCTCAATAGTTCACAACAGATATTGTTCTACTACTTCCCACACTTTTGATTGATGAATTTACATATTTAGTGAAGTATTTTTATCTCGAGTTTTTTCTTTATTTATCTCTTTATTGTTTCAATCACTTGAGTTGTTTAATTCTTATTTTATTTTTAAATGTTGTGAAGAAAATTCTCTGTTGAGGTTAGCACGAGATGGTCATGTTATTATGTGTGAATTACTTTCACGGGTTGTAAAGACGAAGGATAGTGCCAAGGGTTGGGTGAGTTGACTCTATAATTGAGTAAAACTATTGTTGTTCGTTGGTGAAAGTGACTAAGCTAGATGAGGGCCTCACAGACGTAGGCAAGATGTACCAAATTGCATTAACAAATTTTTCGTTGTTGATTTGTTTATTTTACGTTTAATTTTTCTTTTTCCACTTATGCTAAAAACAACTGTAACTTAATCAAAATTTGTGTGAAACTACATCCTTCAGTTGTTTTCAATTGGTATCAAAGCGGGACATTGAATTAGAACTTGATACGTCAATTTGGTGCAGATCCGTGTTTCACAATTATGATTATAAGAGAAGAGACACCAATCATCAGACCACTGTTGTTAGATAGTTTAAATTATTAGGCACAAAGAAAAAAAAAACATAGAACTCAGTTTTAAATGGTTAGACACATCCAATGATGACTGATGAAAAGGGAGAAGTAGTGTTTAAAGATGCATTTGAGCAGACAAGGACTAAAGAACAGAGAGCCCTTCGAAATTCTCAAGCCCTGCATGCTATCTTTAGTACAGTTGATGAAGGTCGCTTTGCTATGATATCAGCCTATGGATCGACAAAAGAAGCGTAGAATACTTTGCAAAATATACATGAGGGATCAAAATTTATGATAGCCTCAAAGCTTTAGATGTTGGCTGTGAGATTTGAAAAGTTGAAGATGGATGAGAGTGAAACCATTGGAGTCTTACATGAGAGAGACTATGTGATATAGAAAACCAAGCACATAAACTCGAGAAGAAGTACTCTAATATGAAATTGGTTAAGAATACATTGAGTTCATTGCCTCTGAGGTTCATATAAAAAATTGCAGCAATCGAGGAAGCTCATGATATCAATGAATTGTCATTGGATAAGGTAATTGAAATTCTTACCAATTTTGAGATGAATTTATTAAAGGGCAAACAAGAGAGGAACAAAGGATTGACATTTCAAGTCGAGATTGGTAAAGCCATGAATGATTTCGAAGATGAATCCGATGAGAATGAGGATATTGAGTTATTGACAAGAAATTTCAGCAAGTGTTTAAAGAAAGTGAAGAAGGATAGAATTGATTTAAGACAAAACGGTGGGAGCTCATCAAATAATAATTTTAATCAATAAGCTAAAATTTAAAAAGGTGAAATAAAAGTTAAGAAAATTAAATGTCACGAATGTTAAGGCTTTGGACATGTGCAAGTGGAATGCACTAACACTTTGAAGAAGAGAAAAGGGAAGTCTTATACAAGCACTTGAAGTGAGAATGAATCTAGAAATGAGTATGCTATTGAAGAAGAATTTGTGAGTAGTGCTACGTTGGTTGTTTTATACAACAAAAATCTAGTTGCTTACTTAACAACAACTAAGAAGGAAAAAACTAACGATGAAAACATGGATAAATCATAAAATTTCGAAAAAAACGCAGATGAATCAACTCAAAGTCTAACATCAGATTATGACAGTGATGAAAGTGATTCAAATGGGAAAAGGGAGGTTATTTATGAAGCCTATGAATTAATGTATGCAAAATGAGTGCAAACATGCAAGAAAAATGAAAAGCTAAAGAAGGAAACCTCTCTATGAAGAACATCATTCAAGATCTAGAGAAGAAGAGGTTGTCTACGTTAAATGAGCTTGGTGAAACAAAATTGAAGTTGGTTAGTACGAAAAAAGGAATACGAATGCTAAATGGAGGTACATAAAAATTATAACAATTGCTAGAAATTGGTATGATTAAAGGAGATCTCCAAGAGATCTAAAGTTTTCTTGGATTAGCAGGTTATCACAGAAGGTTTGTCTAGGGATTTTCTTTGTTCTCAACCCTTTTAACAAAACTTTTGAGAAAGAATGCACCGTTTAGATGGGCTAATGAATGCCAAAGGAGTTTTAAAGAATTAAAGCACCGATTAACTTCAACACTGGTGGTAGCTATTCCATCTAGATTTGAAGGATATATAATATATAGTGATGTTTCACAATAGGGGTAGGATGTGTTTTGATGCAGTATGGCAGAGTGATTACATATGCACTGAGATAGTTAAGATCTCATGCGTTCAACTATCCAATTTATGATTTAGGACTTGCTGCAGTAATGTTTGTTTTGAAGATTTGGAGACATTATTTGTATGATGAAACAGTTTAGATATTTACAGATCATAAAAGTTTGGAATATTTATTAAGTCAGAAAGAATTGAATATGAGACAAAGGCGATGGATTGAATTGCTTAAGGATTATGAATGCACGATTGAATATCATCCTAGTAAAGCTAATGTTGTGGATGATGCATTAAGCGGAAATCTAATAGCAGTATAACATAAATCTAGACATGGAGGTTACCAAAGCTAGTGAAATTGAGAGCATAAAATGTTGAGATGAATTTTGGAAAAAATGAAGCATTGTTGGTTACATTGAAGCTTAGACCGGTATTGTATGAAAGGATTAGAAAAGTTCTAAGTAAAGATCCAAAAGTAATGAAGCTTATTGAGAAGTTGAAATAGAATATGATTTCTGAGTTTGAATTGAGGGATGATACATTGTGGTTGAAGTAGAGATTTTGTGTACCTAATGTGGATGATTTGAGAAAAGAGATTTTGGAGGAAGCACATATAGCAACCTATGCTATGCATCCTGGTATTACCAAGATGTATGGTACTTTGAAACAACATTCCTGGTGACCAAGGATGAAGAAACAAGTGGCAAAGTACATTTCTAAATGTTTGACTTGTCAACAAATTAAGATAAATTATTAGGCTCCAGCTGTGAAATTACAATCCCTGCCTACTTTGGAGTGCAAATGGGAGAGGATCACTATGAATTTCATTATGGGTTTGTCGAGGACTCTGAGGCAACATGATGCCATACAGGTCATTGTTAATAGATTGACAAAATCAACCCAATTTTTACCTGTGAGAGATAATAATATATTAGACCAGTTAGCTCAAAAGTATATTAATGAGGTAGTGAGATTACATAGAGTTCTAGTGTTCATTGTATCAGACGGGATCCCAGATTTACTTCTACATTTTGGGGTAATTTACAAATAGCTTTAGGTACAAGGTTAAACTTTAGTATAACCTTTCATCCTCAGACGGACGGGCAGAGTGAGAAGACTATTAAGATTGTTGAGGATGTACTTAGAGTTTGTGTATCGGAGTTCCAAGGAGCATGGGATTAATATGTAGCTCTTATTGAATTTGCATATAACAATCATTATCACAATAGCATCACGATGGCACTATATAAGGAATTGTATGACAAAAAGTGTTGATCGCCTTGTATTGGGATGAAGAGGGTCTAAGGATTGTTGAAGGCCTAGAGTTGATTCAAGATACTATTAATAAGGTTAAACTAATCCGTAATATAATTAAAACGGCTCAAGATGGGCAAAAAAGTTATGTAGATCAACACCAGAGAGATATGGAGTACCAATTGGGAGATAAGATGTTTTTGAGAGTCTCACCTTGGTGAGAAGTGATAAGGTTTGGTAAAAAGGGTAAGTCCTAAATGCATTGTTCCATATAAGATTATTGAAAAAATAGGACCATTGGCTTACAAGTTAGCATTACCAGCTGAGATGACTCAGATTCATAAAATGTTTCATGTTAGTATGCTCAGAAGATATTGGTCAGATCTGACACATGTGTTACTGGCTCAGGAGGTTGAAATTGTAACTAACTTGAGTTAGATTGAGGAACCGATTGAAATAGTTAGTTATCAGACTAAGCAATTGAGAAACCGAGTGGTCCTATTGGTTAAAGTCCTTTGAAGGAATCATTCGAGAGAAGAAGCCATATGAGAAATTGAGGAGAACATGAGGAAACAATACCCCCATTTGTTCGATTAATCAGGTAAGAGTTTCAATAACGAAATTTCTTAAGGAGAGAAAATTGTAATAGCCTGTTTTCCATACTAAGGGTTAGAGCCTTAGATTATTACATATGAGTCATCATTTTAGCATTCAAGAAATGCATTTCATTCTTATGCATATAATCATACATATATGAATTACAGTTTCGTACACATTGCAAAGATAGTATATGCACTCAGTTGACATATTCTTAGGTATGAAAAGTTTAAAATGATTATGATTTGATTGTGTATTACTTATGTCTTGAATTTTGGTTTGATAGATTACAAGTAGTAAATTTGAAATTAATTGTTACCATTAGAAAAGTGATGAATTAAAATATATATTTAGACTAGGAAAAATGCCAAGTGGCAAGACAAATCGACACATGAAAAATTAAGATTACTAAGCCTATGAAATAAGTAACAAATGGCATAGATAAATGAGTGACATTTGACATGGGTAATTAATTTAAAAATGGCAGTAATGATTAAGTGAAAAATGAACTAGTAACTAGGTGACAATTGGCAGCTTATGGAGGGGATAAATGGCTTACATGCTTAGGGACATATGTCAATGTAACATGGTGACCTTTAGCATCTAAGGCGTTACGTTTTTGCAAGAGTAGTTTCAGCTTTGATCATTCTTCTTCTTTTTTCATCTCTCACCACTGAAACTTGCTTCTATCTCCCATTCCTGTGTTTTTCTTGAGCTATGATAGATTACCACATCAAATACATGCTTTTACCCTTCACAAGATAGCCAAAGAATCAGATTATTGTTGTCTTTTATCCTAACTGAAACCAATCCAATTTCCACCTTAAATTTGTGATGATCTTGCATGCATGGGGCGCTAGGTTAACTTGATGAATTGATGTGGAACTTGAGCTAAACAAGTATGTAAAGTATTGATCTTTATGGCATGTTATAATAGAAAGATTATGATGATTGAATTGGGATAGATTGTAAATGATGTTGATGATGAAGATGTGTTGGTAAATAGAGAATGAATAGGCAATTTTCTATTCTGTTTTTGCATGTACGAAAACTATAGTTCATGGGATGTTGTATGGATAATTTAAGTTGGGATTTTAAGTATAATTAATGAGGAATTCATGTTAAATATAGGTGTTATTAAGGTGTTTTCAAATCTGAAAAATTAGAGTTGTAGACGTGTTTGTAAAAAAAATGATTGTTAATGACATAAGTGAGCAGAATTTTGTAAGCCTTAGTGTAACCAATATGGAAGTTAAATTAACCTGAAATGAAGTAACCTTAAAGGACATGAAAGTTGGAAACTTTTAGGTGTTAGTGATGTCTCTAAGGTTGTAAAATTCATGAAGTATTGAAGGTGGTAAAGTTACACACATTAGTGATATTGATGACAAATTTTGGAATTTTAATTTCAGCCATGTGTACATGTTGAACTAGCTGAGAAATTTCACTCTAAATTGGTATATTTGGACTTGATTAAGGCTAGGAATGAGCCTATATTGTTTCTTGATTAAGTGATTAAGAGCTTGATAAGTTTATGCAGTTAATTGATGTCATAACCTAAAGAATGGATTGTTTTGTTGTGGTTGAGTTCAAATTTGGAAATTATTATTTTGTTAAAGGAATAAATGAGTTCTTTTAATGCAAACATGATATTAAAGACATGAGCAATGTGTATAAGGTATGGATGAATGAGCATTGAAGAACACGGGGTATTTATGAATGAGAATTGGGTAAATGTATTAATATACATTGCTGGAAAAAGTTTGGTGAATGTATAGGTCTAGCTTGCTGAAATTTCAAATTTAAAGTAACAATTGTGTGTATGTTAGAAGAGGCTTTTGATCATGAAAATGTTCAAGGATAAGTGTAAAGTATGGTTGATGAATCTAGAGTAAATCAAGCTAATTTAAAGGTAAAAACCTCATTGCAAAATGGTAGTACACAAAATATGATGTTTGAATAGTCAAGATTTATTAATAGTTACATGCCCAGAAAGGTCAATTGAGCATGCATTAAACATGATACATATATATGTGCATGATTGAATATTCATATGATAGATCAACTTAGTAATGTGTGAACTATATGTGTGTATTACATGACTAAAAAGCCACAATCAACATCCAGACATAGTCGGGTCACCAAGGCAATAGCTTATCTGAAGCGAACTGTGAGTTAACCTAGATGTTTTCTCACTATGCCTGAATTATTTTCGATTAACTTTTAGATATTGAACTATTATTGATATGATTATGATAATTCCAAGCATCGATGGCCCGAGGAGTTTGATATTCAGGATTGTATTGTAGGTGCTTTCTAATTGTATGTGAATATGAAAAATGTGTACTCAACTGAATGTTAAATGTTGAACTCAGATCTGATGAATGTGATAAATGACTATGCACATTGATTGAAAGTTATTGATAGCATATTATGTGAGTTGATGCATTCCATCACATTGTTATGCATGATTATATAAAAGAGTTATGACCGGAGTGACCAGTGTGAAAAAGAACTTAAAGCTTAGAAATGTGCACAAAGAGCCACAAGCTCAGTTATTAATAAGCTTGGTATCCACAATGGGTGCGAGATATAATTGAAATGAGCCTGGTATCTACAATGGATATGGGGCAATAAATAGGCGCTCGGTCACAACAAAGTAAAAGTCAAAGTAGAGTCACATAGGCATTTGCATTTATATATATATATATCTTTACATGTATCATGCAAATGATTGTGAAGAATTACTTAATTATGTTGACATAGTGATATGCAATACTTATGTATATGTTGATAATATGTATGATTGATATAAATGATTGGATTATTCTAAAATGATTATATGAAATATTTGTAGTTTAAGATGTATTGTTGAGATATGATGTATACTGTGATCTGGTATTCAATATTGAATGATGTGATACATCTGCTAAATTGGGAAATACACTTGTGATATTTGTGTTCTGACTTAACTGAGCACATCGATAATGGTTCATTCACTGAGTTCTCAAGCTTATCAAAATTGCAACGTTAATTTTCAGATTCAAGGGAGACCTAACTTCTAAGGTGATATAATAGAAGTCTAGTACTGTCAATTTTGGAAACTAGAATGACTCAAATGTTTGGTCAGTTGATACCTGTGGAGTCTAGATATAATACTTTTGTTTGGCTTCTTCTTTCATGTTGAACTTTTTTTTATAGAACTTTAAACTCCCAAATGTTATGTTATATATAAACACGGATTATGAAATGTAATGACAATATAAGTAAGTTTCATTTTGTGAATGAAATGAGGAGTTTTGATCTTTGAAAATACTTATGTTCTGTATGATGTCATAATAAGTTGAAGTGATTGCTCTAACATGTCATTTTCATAGGGTATGTTCTTGAATGTCCTCTGAATATTCAAGCATATGCTCTATAGTTGTGGTGTGTTACATTTTAGTTAAACAACTAACAGTTCTAACCAACTTTAACGAATTTCTGCTGACTATATAATAAACCAACTTATTGTTATAAATTAAGAAGCCATTTGGTTTTACTTCTATTAAATATTTTAGACTTTATTTTTAAAATAAAAATAAAAACTTGTTTGATTGATAATATTTAATAATTATATATTAGATAAACTTTAAAAATAAATTATTTTTATAAATACGTTAATAAATCAAATTTTTTTTAATATCTTGTATAATATTTATCTAATGAAAATTACTATATGTTATTAAATAGTTAAAATTTTTATTTATAAAATTTTACTTATTTTTAATACATACTTTAATTATTAAAATAATTTTATTTAAAATTTATACATTTTAAAGAAAATGTAAATTTAAATTATTGAAATAATATTTAAATTAATTATAGAAATGGAATTAAATTATTAAATCAATTTATTCATAATTATTATTAGTAATTAATATTAGGTAACTGAATATACAATATTGAATTAAATTATTCATAATTTTAATAGTTAATATTAAATAATTAAATAATATATATGTAGTCAATAATAAATCTTATTATAAAAAAGAAATATAAAATAAAACTAATTTTTATGATTTTAATAATCTGAAGAAATTAAAATTATAAATAGAAATTAAAAACTCAAACAAACAATTTTTCTTTAATTTTAAAAAATAAAAATAAAAATAAAATATAAATGTAAACAAACTAGTCTAGACTTATATTAACTTATATGTTTAATTTTGTTTTCCAAATTTATGAACTTATTTGTTCTTATATTAGGTTCATTTCATCTAAACCGTGTTCAAGACAAATGACATCTACATTTAAAGAAAGGATTGATCCAGATGGTTATGCATGGAAGAAGATCTCTGAGACCACAAAGGCATTTTATTATGAGGAGTTTGAGGTACAATAAGTGACAATTTTTTTTCTATTTGTTGTATACATTCATCACATACATATAAATAGATGTTAAGTTATCGAATTTATTCGTTTTATTTTTATAAATATTTTTACTGGAGTTTTGAATTCGATGGGATAATATATAGTGTATGGGAGTCGCGAGCTCGTATACCTTATTGTGATTTTATTAATCAGATACACAATGCTGGTGTACGACCCTCTTTCATTTCTGAGTCCACATGGGGTCGTTGGTTGGAGTATTGGAGATCACTTGAGGCAATGCGCATATCGGGCCGTAACTCCACCAACAGGCGTAGTAGGAGATGGGCAGACAGTCTTCCCGTTCTTACGGGAGGATCAATTACTCACCTCATGCATGCAGAGAGGCTTGTAAGTATATTAATATTACATTTATATCCTAAATTTTTTCTTTGCTATATTTAAATGTCAATTGATGTGTGAATGTTGTGATGAACATATATGTATAGTATGCCTAATGATCATGATTGTGTGGAGTAATTTGCTGGTGCCATTTATGGTTGTGTTGCATACTTTGTCTTCTTGAACATGGGATAATATCATAAAAGCAGAAGAAACTCTACCAAAATTTTTATAAATTCTCGTTTAACTTATTACTTTTCATTGTTATGCAGGAAAAGTCTATGAGCGTTAGGCCTACACCCCATCAGTTGTTCTTGCACACTCATACTAAAAAACATGACGGTATCACATTCATCAACAACGGATGTCGAGAATTAAATGTA
This sequence comes from Erythroxylum havanense, assembly GCA_024752395.1. Lineage (NCBI taxonomy): Eukaryota > Viridiplantae > Streptophyta > Magnoliopsida > Malpighiales > Erythroxylaceae > Erythroxylum > Erythroxylum havanense. Next base: position 6,236,961 of record JANTNU010000235.1, on the reverse strand, counting down.
TGTGAATTTTATAGTTTCATATTCAATCTTAATAATTATCACTTACTAATTACAATATAAGCATTGTGTTTTAATAGGACCAAATATTACAAACAATTGGGCAACAGATGCAGGATGCACAACCTGTTGATGACACCCAGCTATATTTTGATGCAGTGGGTGGTAGGGACAGTCGGAGAAGGATCTTTCTCCTAGGATCATGTGCCAACACATTTTATTCCCACTCCTCTACTATGTCCACAACAGCAGCATCTAGTTCAGAGACGATAACGCGACATATCGATCAGCCGGATTCTGCAGTGTAGATGTTGACGGAGGTAATCCATAAGCTCCAAAATGAACTTGACCAAATGAGAGCAAGGGAAAGAGACTCACATTAACCAAGCTCACTAGGACAATAGATAATTTGGTTTCACTTATGTAAACTGTAATGTTTTAATTATCAGTTACAAAAGTCATTTAACTTTCTTTATAAACAAACTCTATGGGTTCAAAATTTCAAAACTTATGTAACGATAATATATAATTGTTCAAATTGAAATCAAATTTCACGACCTAATTTTAAAAATTGTCATTCACCAACACATTTATAGAGGATTAAAGGTGGCTTTAGCGAGCTAACAGCTTCCACATTTAGATTAAGCAATTAAGGGGAACTTGAAATTACCGATGGAAATAAAACCGTTTGCAATTTTGGTATGTAATTTACTGACGGAACCGTTGGAATTAAAAATCTTGTATTTACTGACGACTCTGTCAGTATGATCCATCCAACTATACTGATGGTTTCGTCGGTTAATTCCCACCAAATATGTAACATACCACCCTCAACGGGAAGGGTAAAATAGTAAATTGTCATAGGATGAGATTGATAGGGATTAATTAGTATTGTTCATGCATACTAGAAGTGGTATGTAGTAAAATTTGTGCACATGCAAATCACTATACATGCATACATGACATTCCCGGTAGATGGGCCTAATGCAATTTTATTGTGATTAACGTAGTTATTGTGCTTGAAAAATTATTCTGAGTGAGCCAGTGAGTGTTTTATATTTTATGGGATTTTTAGGAATTTTCTGGAATTTTTCGGAGAAAATTCTCGGACCGGAAAAATCGTCAAGCGGCGAATCGGTTGATTTTCAGTAGCGAAAATTTCTATCCAATGGCACTGTAATATTGGGTATATTATTTTGGGATTGAAATTAGGGCCATTGGACTA
>JANTNU010000235.1:6216948-6235639 GCA_024752395.1 Erythroxylum havanense | reverse complement strand
TTTTGTACTGAATGTAATTATGACTGGATTGTGTATATATGGATTTCAAGAAATGAATGAGAAGTAACTGTTGGTTTTAAAATTTTAATGCATATGGACTTACTGCTTTATATTATATTGATGCCATGAGGTTTTAGAATGATCGTATCGTAGTGTACCCTCATCGTAGGGTATGTATCGGTATGACCTACGGGCGTCCCGATGTATACTCTACGGTAAGGGGGCGCTACAGTTATCTTCTCTGATTATTATAGAGGCACAATTGGAGCGTCGATCGACCAACGTAGCAGAGACTTTCCGGCATTAGCTCGGAAGTAATAGGTGAGTAACCTAGATGGGTTTCTCAATTATTATTTGTCTAATTTGGGGATAATGGTGGGATCAGGAATGTGTAAATTGTGTGACTTATTTGCCCTTACTGGGATTACTGTGATTAATTGTGACTTATGGACTGTTAATTGTGAATTATAGACTGTTAATTGTGATTGATGGACTGTTAATTGTGCATTATGGGCTGTTAATTAACTATTCAATTAGGCATAGGCATTTCATACACAGATGCATAAACGGATAAAAATAATTGTGATCCGAGTCGCCACTAAAACTGAAAACGAGCCTAGAGCTCGAAGGGAGATAATTCTCCCGAGACGCGTCTACTGATCACTGATTACTGCTTAAGCTCTCGGTCACAACACTGAAATAAAACTGGAAAAAGAGTCACATGTGCATTGCATACTGGACTGAATACCTGAAATGACTTTTGCTGTATATGACTGTGTGATTGCTGAGCCTGTACTACTACTATGACTGCCTGATTACTGGAACATGCCTATGTGATGCATGAATTGGGCAAACCATCAATGATGGTTCCTCATTGAGTTCGCAAACTCATCCAAAATTGCAATCTATTTTTCAGGGTTAAGAGTAGACTATTAGCTCCCTCAGGACTGCAGAGCCTTGGACATCGGATTGGCGAGAGAGGTTATGGCTCAAAGGTCGGTCAGCTGGGATTTCTTTTGGAGATTTATAGTTAGAACTGTTCTTTGTGCCTTATTGTATAGTACTTAATGTAAAGTGTTTTGAAGGATTGTATAGACTAAAAATACTGACAGTTTGTAAATTTCTAAGTTTGAGTAAATGGAATGAAATATAGTTTGGTTTTAAAAAGTTACCAAGTTCTTATTTCTGTTTTATTATTGTGATGCCATGGAGAGTTTAGTGGTGGTTGTCAGTAGTGGTCCCTTATCGTAGGATATGTATTGGAATGACCTACGGGCGTTCCGGTGGGTACTCTATGGTAAGGGGGCACTACAAAATATACCGACGGTCCATCGGTACATTAATACCGACCGCATTATCCTACTGTCGGTAAATGATACCGACCGTTGTCACACCGACGTTTCACTTCGTCTCACAATTTTCGTCGTTAAGATTAGTACCGACGAAAATTCATCTTTTTCCCCTCTCTTCTTGTAGTGTCTTAATATTTTCCTACATATTGTTGGCATATGGACTTATGTCATACAACAACAACAGATTATTAGCATGAGGCTATGTTTGGCTGGACGTAAGTTTTTAAATGAAATATAATGATTTGTTGAATCTGGGGAGTCCATTTTTATGGGAGATCTTTATCATGAATCTAGTGAGAGAACATACTCATAGACTTTGACACCACACTTTAACCCATTATTAGGTTTATGGGTGGTCCTTTCTACTTATGTGTCCTTCATTAGCTTCATTTCTTTCCAATGTAGGATTCGTACTCACACTTGATATCCCAACAATCTCCCCCTCAAGTGTGAACTTCTACATTGGGCTTAGACTCCCCCTTGAGCGAAAGCTTTTTTGCTTAGTAGCTCGAGTATATGGCGTCACTAGACGCCATAGCCCTTCTACTCTACTGGTCTGGGCCCATTAGGAGTCTCCTTGCTCTTCTTCGTGAGTAAGTAACCACATGATTCGACTACCATCTCAATACTTGTCCTTTATCGAACTATCGGCTCTTATATCATTTGTTGAATCTGAGGTGCCTACTTTCATGGGAGATCTTCATCATGAATCTAGCGAGAGAATATACTCATAGACTTTGACACTACAATTCAACCCAAAACTTTAAGGTATTAGGTTTATGGGTCCTTTCTACTTATATGTCATTCAATAGCTCTATCTCTTTCAAATATGAGATTCATGTTTACACTTGACATTCCAACATGATTTATAATATAATAGAGTGTAAAATGGATAAAATATTAGAAAATTATTGTTTGGAATGGATAGAAGGGTTCATAATGTAATATAGTGAGAAGTTGTTTGGAAGAAGTGTTTATAATGTAATACAGTGAAAAGTTATTTATCATTTTACATTCCATCCTAAACTCCTCAAATCGGAGGTTTATCATTTTTATTGTTTAGAATAGAATAAGATGTAATATGAAAATTTCATCTTCCGTCTCATTCCATTCCATTTCATTATAAATCCTCCTCCCAAATGATAGAATAATATTACACTCCGTTATATTCCATTAATAAACCCCAACCAAACATAGCCTTAAATTTGAGTACACCATTCCATGTGCAGTTTAATCATCTTATGTATCAAGGTAGTTCAATATTATGTTTTTTCTATACATCCATAATTATAAAGTTAGTAAAAATGTTATCATGTATTTATGAAAAGAAAAGTTAGCATCTGTACAAGATTATTTATTTATGGTACCATTTATCAAATCTTTAGTAATTGAGCAAGCTAACTCAATCAACATGACATGCAATGGAATCCACAAGGATAGTGTCAAGTTCATGTCTGGCCAAGGTTTGTGGATTTTTTAAAATAAAGAATCAAGCTATAGTCTATTTTAAATCGAAGATTTATTCACTTAAAAACTAATATACGAAGTGATCATTGCTTTGGCAGACTTAGTTGCAGTTTCAAAATCAGCAGAACAGAAATAATTTTGAGGAGATGAAAAGAACAAAATTGTTGAATCTATTTAAATTATTGTTGAAAGGAATGAGATATCAACCAAGGCGGACATGGCTCTGAATGTATTCTGTGTAACTGATGCAATTGGTTACCCAGCTGATCCTAAATTAATCGAATCAATTCGACAAAAGATTGGGCTGAGTAACTTGAAAGTGAAGGAATTGCCAGCACTGGATTACCAAGGAGCTGTTGGGGTTCCTAGGGCAGTGTTATTATCACTTGGAAGCCTATTTAAAAGGAATCTATACAATTTGGGATTAATCAGATCATATTCTTAGAGGTGAAGGATAAAAGAGTGAACTTGGGGTACGGAGAAGATTTGGCGTTATGTGGTGGCATATTATTCTTTTGCTTCAGGGTCGGGCTAGTGACCTGTGCATGACGGTGGAAGGTTGGTGATAGTAAGTAGGTTATAGTGGTTGGATTTGGTTGGTTGAATAGATAGAGACAGGTTTAGGGTTCCACCATATTGAATTGGGGTACCTAAGGAGAAGATGCAAATCAGAAGCAAAAGTGTGTTGGGGAAGGTTGTGAATTATTACAAGCTTGATGGTGGCTGATAGAAGTAAAAATTAGGGAAATCAAATCAATGGCCTTCATACACTTCAGCCAGTTTGTACATAAACCATCTTTTAAATATATAAATTCTAATGGTTGACCTGATTATTTTTTTTTCCAAATCATCCTTTGCCTGTGCTCCCTCCCTCCTACTTTCAGTTTAAGAACAATGTTTTTTATTTAATGACGTCCCAAGTTGGAGGGACTACAAAGATAGACATTGCAACAGTGCAAAAGTTAAGAACAGACCGCTTTTCTTGCTTCTAGATGCTCTTTTATAATTTGAATCTAAACTCAAGAAAGTTTATTTTAGGTGCAAGTTGGCCACAAACTGTAATGCTTTGCTGACAATTTTACACCCGCAGTGAAAGCTAGTATGCTTTTGTTACTAGTACATGATAATAAAGTGATCAAAAGGGCTAACGTGACGCGTCTAGTGCATAGTCGGTGTACAGCGGCAATAGCATTCGCCGACCACTGAGTTGAAGAAAACGCCAGAGTCTAAAACTGCCGCGTGACTTGGGAGGTCTGTGCCTGTGGCTGTCCACAAATAAAAGTTTTGACTTATGATTGAGTCCTAATAATTTAAGTAGATTCAACAATGTTGTTCTTTCCATCTCCTCAAAAAGGGGGACAAAGATCATCAATGCTTATTATATATAAATTTAGGTTGAATTGAGTTACTGATTAGTAAACATTCAGTAGAATGTCAAAGGACTTAATTTAGGAGTTCTTTCTGGATATGTTCCAAATAGATAAATGGACAATTTAGGAGTTTTAAGCCGATGGGTTTAAGTTTGAAGAGGAAGTTTTGATAATGCAACTTAAAAAATTGGTTAAAACTCTTAAATCATAGTCCCAACATGCGTACTCCTAGTTAAAAAGTGATTCAGCACATAGAATAAACTTAATTTGGACAATTTGATAAAAGAAAAAAAAATTATATTTTCATAAATATAATTATCCTCAAGAATGTATAAACAACCAAGAAAGAAATTTTAAATTTTTAGAATTTGGATCACTTAATTATTTTATTTATTGGTTTTTTAAGCATTCCCTCTTTCATTAATTCAATTGAATTGAATTTAGTAAAAATAATACTTGAATTATTAGGAATCTAATACTTAATTTGTCTTTTATTATTAGATCCCTTCTCATCTTACTGCTAATTCATTTATGCTACTATTTCTACTTCTTTTCTGGGGAATCAGAAAGAACAGAAGTTTTGTTGTTAACTGCTTATCTTTTTTTTTTTGGGGTCATTGTCATAGTATGTTTAATTCTTAGTTCAGTTTTATTAACCTAAATCATAGTGTCAACATATTTACACCTAGTTAAAACATGCTCCATAACATGGCTTTTGAAACAACTTTTCCATGCATTATCTTGAATAAACAACTACAACTTAATTTGGACAATTTAGTAAAAAATAGAATTTTATATTTTCACATCTATAATAATCCTTAAGTTTAGTAAAAATAAAATTTTTGATAATGTGACATGTATACTAAATGTCATGTAGATACCCATTTATTAGTCACAGAAGCAAAAACTAACTTCTAGAACTGAATTGTTAAGGGTCATTTGGTTCCACTTCTATTGTTCTTCTGCTAATTTTTTCTTCATTTTCAGCACAACTTTCAAATAATTTATCATTTTGTCCATACATTCTAATATAGTTGTGTATAACACAACAAGATAACGATATATTTTTGCTTTTTCATATCATAACTCGACATGTTTTTAATTATAGGAAATCTTGCTTTTAAAAAGCCAAAACATCTTTCAATAACATTTTTTAATGAAGAATGCCTGTAGTTAAACAATTTTTGTGAACTTTGAGGTCTTTCTCTGCTTTTATAATCTCGCAGATGATATCTTTCACCTTGATATGGTGAAAGAAATTCAGGCATATTAGTGTAACTCAAGTCAACCAAATAGTACTTACCTAATATAGAAAGAATATAATATTAACAAAAAGATATTAAAAATGAATCATAATTACTATGTTTATTTAAAATAATATAATACCGTGTGGAGGCATAGGCAATTGATTCGCTGGATTTGTCACTATTTCCAAAAGAGCAGTATCTTTCTATCCAGCCATTACATATGTAAAACGCATGTTAAATGAGCAACAATATATAATATTTTGGGTTGGATTAATTCTTTTGCCCCTATATAGTGTTTGTTCATTGGTCGAAACATGTAAATCAATATGTGTACCATCTATTGCTCCTATACAATCCCAAAAAATTAAAAATAATTAAAATAAAATTTAATCATAAAGACATAATTAAAATAGTACTTAAATATATAAATGTACCTAAAAATATGGAAAGAAATTTGAATTGTGTTGAATTTCAGGAGGTGTATTAATAAAAGATAGTAGCGTAATGACTCTTTTTGTAAGATGATTAACTACATATAAGACTTTTCAAAAGTACTTTGAAATTGTCCAGGTTGAATGTTGAAAGCGTTTTGCATTGACTGTAGTTTTCTCACTATGTCCTATAGTTATCAAGAAAATTGCTACTTGTTCCTCCACGGTCAAATGATTTATTACCTTTAAGCCTCTTAAACTCTTAAACTCATCACATAAGCTCAAAAAGATTGTCTTTCTCATTCTTAAGTTTTCATAAATCTTTATAAGATTTTCATTCAAAAGTTCTAATATCCAATTATGACCTGGTAGAGCAGAAGTTCTACGTGGTTGCTTTTGTAAATGAAAATATTTGTTGTTCTTTCCCGCAACTACAGAAATAATGATTACCTTTTTCAGTTTATCATCAGAATCTGATTCGAAATCTGATAAGAAATCCAGGTATCTACAATGTCAACATTAAATAATTAATAAAATATTCAATCATGTATATTTAATCAAATATAAAAAATTCATACAAAATATAAACTTAAGATTATGTCAGCTATTCATATAAAACACAAACTAAAAATGTTCAAAATATAGAATAGTGTTTAATATAAAAGTGTCAAATCAATAAAAATTCGATATACAATAACATGAAAATATAACTAAAGCGACATAATCCAATCCAGCTTCCTTGTTTGTGTCATCTTAAAAAAAATATCCTTATAAAGTGGAGAATCATGTAAAGCCTTCACAGTTTTTTCCATATTACACACCGTCAACACCCAATTCATCTAAAGAATTCAAACATTCCATCATTATGTTAGATTCTTGAGATCTATTCTTTGTGGTGGGTGATGTTTCCCTCGATTTTTTTTCAAGTAAATCGTTCTTCCTTTTCGATTATTCACTAATTATAAATAAGGCTTCTTCTACAATATTAGAATGTGTCTTCTTCGCCTTCTTGTTCTTAGGAGACTTCTTTCTTGTAGACGGAGAACTTTTATTTTCATCTTCTTTTCCATTATACGAGTAATCTTCATCAATATCATTTCCATGTTCCTCTTCTGTACTATTCGTTAGCGATTTAGTTAATGGATGTGCATACACACCAGTTGCAGTAGTATCTCCAAAAATATGACATAAGTATAAAAATTCCTTACATCTTTTTTTCTTGAATCTGTGAACCATTTATGCACCTATAATGATGAAAAAGATAAATGCGAATGAATATTATATAATATGATATATTAAAAAACAAAAGACATATTTTATCTTAAATAGATTTTTCCAACATTAACAAGAGCTATTACATGAAGACAATAAAGTGATGTGGTAAAGTAAGTTCACTTCTGTAACAATAGGAAGACATGTGAAGACAAGAGGACAAGAATAGGCTTCAAACTCACGTAAAAATGCAAAAACCAACGATTCTCTACACTGTCATCAACTATTATGTGAAGACATGCAGAGTAAGTTCGCTTCTGTAATAAACTCACATACAAATGCAAAAACCAACGATTTTCTACACTAACAAGAGCTATTATGTGAAGACGTGCAGAGTAAGTTCACATCCTAACACATGAAGACAAGAGGATAAGAAAGCTTCAAACTCACGTGCAAATGTAAAAACCAACAGTTCTCTACACTAACAAGAGCTATTACGTGAAGACATGAAATATTCCTATTACGGCATTCCTTTCACCTTGAACAAAAATACTCTAAAAGCCATAACTCATCAGTTTAACCGACATATGTTTTGTGTATCTAGACCCACCAAAAGAAACCCAAGCAATTAAACTATTGAAACGAATTCCTTGAACCCTCCAATCTTTTCTTGTAGGTTGATGTTTCCAAGTGAATAAGAATAAACCTTTTATTACAGAACAACAAAGTTCAGGATTTTGGAGTCTCAAGATGAGATGATGACGATGATGGTGATCATGATGATAATGTAAATGATGAAGCAAAGCGTTACTATTAAGTATATTTTTTGTTTAGGAAGTAACGCATTATAATACTGTAATTGTTGTCTGCTACTGCAAGTTGGAATTGCACAGAGCATCTTGGCCATAACAAATTAACAGTGTTTCACAACCACACCACCAAAACAGAGCATGCAATACAAGGTCATCTCATCACCTACATACCAGTAGAAAGCCATATCCATATTCTGAAAGAGAAAAGGAAAAGAACAAACATGGATAATATTAATACTTGAAATTTGAGATATAAAAAGTGTATAATGCAGACAATGAGGAAAAGTAGTCGATGAATGTGAGGTTTGACTTGTAAGGAAATGTACTAGAGATGTTCTTTTGAAGTTGAGATTTGCAACTGCAAAGTTCATGTTCTTTTCCTTTGAGTTGCACTTAGATGATATATATGACTTAGTCGTGAATACTATAAGATGTCTAATATGTATTGGGTTGCGAGCATGGTCACGAGTGCAGATACATATTTATTTGCAGAAGGAAAAAGTAGACAAGTAGAACACAAGGATTTTAATAGTATCTGTTGCATAAAAGACACATTCTATAAATAGAAGGCTACACGCAACACTCATCTTGAAGAACTCAACACGTAATGCAACAGATACTATTGAACTTAGAAAAAACTAAAATGGGAAATAACAGTTCCCAGTCTGAAAGTCCATGCAAATTGAGGGTGTGAGTATGGAATGGGGATGAATGCAAGGGGGAAGGTAGGAAGAGTAGAGAGAGGTAAAGGTATACAAAAAAAAAGTGGATCTTCAAAGCTGTTGAGGCTCGGCCAACAACAATACTAACCACCCTCCTCTACCTCCTTTTCTTCGACCACCGTCAAAAACAACAACAGTTTTGACCTACTAAACACACACAAGCAAAGCCACCAGAGAAATCATAGAAACAATAAATAACAATTAATGCTGCAATAACATGCATGGTACTGTAGCATATTTATAAAGAGTAATTTTCATTCCCTCATGTTGTATTCTGAAAAGACGACGATCTTTTAAAGGCCAAAAATGTAAGTAGTGTCGCAGATACGTTAAGAAATTTCAAAAACAAATAAAACGAATAACAAGCAGATAGGAAAGCGCACACAGATACCAAACAAGTGGAAAAATCATAGAAACAGAATAATAAAACACAAACTTGGAGCAATCACCAGAAAAATCACAACAAAGCCCTGAAGATGAAAATGCTGAAGTTGACGCAAAGAAAAAAAACTGTTTTAGAATACACGAAAACCTGTTGTGAAATATTAGGGAAACGTTTTTTTCATGAAATGGTTATAGTTTTTTTTTTATTTTTTAAAACACCATAATACAACAATAATGAACCAAATGTGTTTTAATATGAAGTTTCATATTTAATAAAAACCCCCTAAGATTTTAAAAAATTGGCCACTTAAATGAAAACTTTAAATGCTTCAGCATGAAATTAAAAAAATCTCAAAAGGTCAAGCACCTTAAGGTTAGTTATCTTTGGATTTAAATGAAGTTATTCGTACAACAATATAGCAGATGATGAGAAAATTGACAGTTATGAGTATATGGTTAGTAATTTTAACAATTATTTCTATGTTGACCTGAGATATAAGATGGAGGGAACTTCATTTTTTATGGAAAATTATATAGTGATTGGGTTGAACAATATATTGATTTGGATATTTTTATTGAAATTTAAAAGGAAATATATTAACAAAGTATAAACTTATGCATGATCCTCCTCAAGGATTCTACAAGCAGTAAAAAAGCTACACTACACAGAATGTACAACAATTACAAATAACTATCAGATTAACCATAATGATCTAAGTTCTTAACTAATGTTGTCTTGCTTCCCTTTGGCAATTATAGTCTCTCTAATCAAATTGACAATTGTTTCGACAAGTTCATACTTGTACTGCTCCTTATTATTATAGATTCTCCTATTTCTTTCCCACTAGATATAATATATCACCATTTGGAAAGAAGTCTTGATGATTAATCCATCCCTTTGACCTGAGTTAGAGTACTGAATGATAGATTTCAGTGTTTCATTTCAATCAAAAGAGAACCTTGGAAGTCAAATCATGTTCAAAATTCTACTCTACACAGATTTGTTATAACTGCACTCAAAGAATAGATAATTTCTACTCTCATTTACTTGTTTATATGAGACATATAGCGGACCGCAACTCCCAAACCATCGATCTTTATTTCTTAATATGTTCTTTATAACTAACCATAAGAAAATGGCAATTTTGGGACTCAAAACTTGCTTCCGTACAGTTTTTTCCCACGGGACTGACTCCATTGGTGCCAACAATAGATTATGAGCCAATTTGTTATTGAGTATTCCGCTAGCATATAAAGTCCATATTAACTTATCATTCCTTCGTATAATAGGCAGCTTAGGTAAGTAGTTCTCCAGTAGTTGAAAATGCCTAATATTATGGATCCTATCCCTCTTTTAGATAAACCATGTAAATTTAGTCTCTTTAAGAATCCTACTCCTTAACAATTGTAAGTCATTACACAACCGAAGAGGACTGAACTCAATCTAGTTATCATAACCCATCCCTATGTCTTCTCCATCCCTTACCTTATACTTCATACAAGGATAAATTTGCTCCCTAAAGTTAAACGTGCTCTTAAAAATCCATAAATATTCATAATTTTGTTGGAGCTGTCAAAAATTTTGAGATTTAAGATGATAAGTTTGCACTCATTTCACCCACAAAGCTTCCTTATCTACAAATAATCTCCAAATCCTCTTTAGTAGCAAAACTCATTGCATTTGAGTAATCAAAATGTCTCTAATCTCCCATGCTTCTTTGGAAGAATAATTTCACACCACTTCACTTTGGCCCCTTTGCTATTTTATGTTTTACCAGATCATAGGAAAGATTTTAGTAACCTCTCCATTTCCTTGATCACTCTCTTTGGGATTATCATATGAGCTGCCCAGTGGACATGCATACTATTCAAAATCTATTATGCCAAGCAAGGATTCTAGATTTCAGTTTTTCTAGTAAAGAAATAAAATTTGAATTCATAGGCTCACCCAAATTAGTAAGAGCCACTAAATAACGAAAAGGAGTTTCCTATGGTGCAAACCCCACTATATTGCTTATCCATTCAGGATTCCTAATATCGAAGGACACATACATGCCACTCTTCTGCTCATTTATCTTCATCCCCTGACTAACTAGAAAATGTGTATACCATGTTCATCATCATCATAATAACTTGAGGTTCAGCCTTGCAAAACAGAATAACAACATCAGTGTAAAGCAAGTGTGACATTTTTAGATCCCTACATTTAAAATGGTATACTGAAACAAACCATTGCTATCCACAAGTTTCGAAGCAAGTCCTCAAAATCTCTCCATAGCTAGAGTGAATAGGTAAGGGAAAAGTGGATCCCCTTGCCTAATCCCTCTAGTATTAAGAAGAGGTTTCGTAAAAACCCCATTTACTAACACATTCATTGACGTAGATTGTATACATTGCTAAATCCAGTGACAAAATCTATTAGGTAAGTCGATGGCTTCTAAACAAGCTTTCAAATATTTCCAACTATTGGTATTATAAGCTTCATATAAGTCAAGCTTCAATGGCAAAAACGTTCTAGTGTGATCCTCCCCCAACAACTCTTGAAGGATCAGTATATTATCACTGATGTTTCTCAATGGTAGAAAAGCACCCTGTGCCAAATTGACCACCTCTAACAACACTACTTTCAATTTATCTGCCAGTAATGAAGTGATAATTTTATAAACAATCAAACAACAAGAAATTGGGCGATAGTCTATAATCATCACGAGCCTGTTCGTCTTAGGAACTAGATAAGTAAAAGTATGGTTAATCTCCTTTAGCAATGAGCTAGAAGAAAAGAACTCCAGAACCACATGAGTTAAGAGAGGGCCCATGATGTCCCAAGTTTGTTAAAAAAAACCCACAGAATACCCATCCGGACTAGGCACTTTTGAGCTATTTAGATATTTTTAGTATTATTTGTTTAATGATTATCAATAAAAAAAGCAAATAGTTGGATTATAGTAGTTCTTTATTTTAAGGACTTCATAAAAAGTAAAAGGGTAGATTAGTTATCTTAATTATATAATAAAATTTAAAGATTAAATAAAATATATATTCGAAAAATAATTTCTTCATTATAATATTTGCAATTCACAATTTATCTTTTACTTTAATTGTAAAATTCACAACTCAAATCACATAATAATTGTAACATTCGCAATTTATCTTACAAACATATAGCAGCATCTTCAGTACGATACTATTTTTATTGTGATCTTTTTTGATGTCCCAAAAGTAAGTCAGCCGACCCCAAGCGTGTTGAATTGACGTAATCTTTGGTTGAATGAGCTGGCAAGCCAGGGATTACTAATCCAATAAACCTAAGAACTCTTAGCAACCACCCTTCTCTATATTCTGGTCCCTCTGTGTAGACAATAGTGAAGCTTCTTATCAGCTCCAAGGAAGCGTTTGCAATCATGGGTATGACTGCAAGTGGCGAGAAATAGTTCTTGTTCGGTTCTTCCACGACAACCTGTAATTGATTAAGTACAGCTAGTAGGCGTGAACAGAAGAAGAGAAGCATAACAAGAAAATTTTGTACGTAGATTAATAATACTTTAAAGATATTCTTTTAGTTGAAAATTTTGTTTTACATACGTCATACCAACGTCAGAAGAGGCTCTAGGTTCGGGTGTTATAGGGTAAAGCCTATTGGCTTTGGATTTAGTTTGCTTCTTCTGGTTTGATGCTTTCTTTAGTTTTATGAATACGTTTTGTTTCCAAAAAAAAAACCCTATAATAATTTCAGTTTATTAATAATCGTACCTAAATTGATAGTACCAATATTAGTTAAAATGTAGTAATTCTAATATTAGTTAAAATGTCGTAATTCTAATGTATAAGAGGAGTATTCTGAAGAGATCACAGTCGTATACCTTTCCTTCATAGTGCCTGTTGTAGTAAACACAAGTCCCGAAATGCTTGAACATAAGGGCAGAGTCATCGTAAGGCAACCTGGGGACCATATCATTACCATAAACAAACCTGTAATATCGGATACGATTCTCTTTCAGCTTTTTTTCCATTATAGCTCCAAAAGTTTCATCTCCTACCCTAGGTTGCCCGAACGTGTACACTCCTTCTAGTCTCTCCAACAGCAACTTCTCGTCATGCAACGTCAAAATTGCTGGGAAAAGAATTGCTAGCGCCCCACCTAGACTGTGACCGGTCAATATAAACTTTGTTTTAGCATTTTGGGACAATACTTCTCTTAATATATCTCTAATGGCGTAGTAAGCTGGCGTAGGTCTAGTATCGTCTTGGTTCACTTCCAACGGCCAACCAAGGTTTCTTTGTAATCCTAGAGCTTTCATGAAACCACCGTGAATCCTACCAAATCCAGGAATTTCGTACCACGAGAGGTCAACGTCAGAGCACCAAGCATCTGCGTCAAAGGGTTCGGTGCCTCTAAAGGCCACCACAATCGTGTCTTGGTCACCAGTTCTGTCACGCAGCAGGAAGACTTGCGTTGTAGCTTTATTTTGATAATCTGCATTAGTTCAATTTTGGTTCCTTTTGTTATGTAGTGTGTAATTAATTTTCATTAACATTAAACGTGAGGAAATTTGATGAGATTGATAATTCGAGTCTTTCGTTATGTTGCTTCTTACCATTCCAGTAGTCATAAAACCCCAAGAACTCCATCTGCATAACACAAGAAATTCGGATGAACTACAAGTAATCAAGTAGATAAGATATGTTAAATAAATAGAAGAGTTACAAAAAGAAAATGTGTTTTCCCCCAAGGTAATTAATCTTTTAAATTAGAGCAAAGCTTCAGCTACAACAGTGTTTTATAATATACTAATTGGGTATATAAAATAATGTGGTTATGAACTAATAAATCAGTATATAAATCAACCATATAAATGGGTCATAAGAAATTCAAGTCATATTCATACCTTCCAGTGATCGTTGACTATTCCGTAGAGGTAAGCTTTGTTCTCATAGGAAGCCTTAGAAGCCATCATAGAGAGTGCTGCTAAGTAATTAGCATCTCCCGGTTTGATGTTCCTATCCAACTCCTTCCGCTCGTCAAAATAGCCGATGAATGATGTGAAACTTGGTGAGGTCTTATCAGGAATCAATAGCTTCCCTGAACCAGATTAACCAAAGCAAGTAACAAAGTTATCGGCTACTGATCTTATTCAGTAGTTCTTATTTATACCCTATGTAACAAATTCATTTTTTTAAAGCTTAATTCTTATTATTATTATTTTTTACATTAAGTATTCTGACTTAATCAGACTAATCCTAATCACCTAAGACCCCACCCTAAAAATCCTAAAGGGGGATAAACTTGAAATTCCAAAATCCCTCATATTTTTACGAAGTTTGTACACGTCTGTGTATAAAAAGTCTTCACATATTTGATTGTTCAGTTGAATTACATTTCTTTCTGTCTCAAGGTTTTAGGCAGAGGAAAGTTCTTTTCCATAGCTTATGGAGCTATGGAGTAATGCTCATTCTTTAAGTTTATTATTAGAGAATATAAGTGATGACATGCTACGAGTATTATGTGTAAATGAGCTGGAAAGATGAGGTTGGTCGGATAACTGGGGTTCCTTACGCAAATGATTATTGTCGTTTTCACCCAAAACCTATATGTCTTATTTAAGCTGCTCATAATTTCATCAAACAGGCCCCATGACCCATATTTTGAGCATAAATTATGCTTTTGCCCTAAATTCTTATTGACCATCTTTGCTTGGCCAGTAAGTCAACACCAAACACCTGCCTTCTTTTACTAATTTATGAAATGACATTGACCTACCTTCCTCCGGCACCTTTTTAAGTGTTTACTGAATGGTACTAAAACTTTATATTACATCAATGTATAAAAAGAAGCATTAGAATACTCAAGTTAAAAGCTTTATGTTCCTAACTCTTTGGACGTCTATCAATAGGAAATTAATTACTAACAGTAAGCATCTGGAAGGAGAGTCAGTCCTCCATTTTAACGCAAGTAATTAATTGTATCAAAGTCAAATTGTTCCATATGTATTTCTTGCGATGATAAATTACTAGGTGAAAATTATGAATATTATTTAAAATATTTTCGTTTCTTGATTTTGAATAGTATACCCGACACAATAATTATGCTTACTGGACTTTCTGCATGTACGATATATCTTTTCTTTTCTGAAAATGATTCTCAACTATGTCCCCTGACGTGATGTCTGTAAATTTTGAAGCCAATCATTTTCCTTCTCTTCCTTGACTTTCTTTTTGCTCTATACCTCCTTTTTTGGATTGTGGATGGATGGCTTGCAAAAGAGATAAGGGGCAGAGTATTTGGGGACAGAAGAATAGGTCCCCCTTTTTTGCTACGACAAATGAAAGTTTGCTTAAAGTACGGGGCAAACAAATTTCTACTATCGGTTGTTTTCAGACTTAAGAAAAAGAAGAAATTAGGGATATCTCAATTTACTTAAAAATTAGATCAGATTGAGTAAACCTTTAAATTTTGAAAAATAATTCAGAAAGTCCCTATTTTCTTAAACACTCACACATATAGATCTGTTCTAGTGCAAACTGTTATACACAGTTAATCTAAGGATTTTATAAGATTAACATATATCTGTCGAAAAAAGAGAGACAGAGGCAAAGGGACTAACCTGTAAAAACATTCAGCAAGAGCCTGCCAAAGCTGCCGTTGCTTGACAAAAGGTTAATCCACATCTCGATCAAGGACCCGATCCACGACATTGGCTTGGAAGAAAACAGCAACAGTTTCTGAACCGCAATGGAAATGAATATGAGCCATCGTCTCCGGAAACTTTCCTCCTTTTGCTCTGGACTGTCGACGAACTTTCTTTTCTCGATGTCAGTAGAGAATAAAATGCTAATCAGGTCGAAGAACTTTACTTCTTCGGGTTTCAGAACCATATAACTGCTCGAAAAACCTTTGTTGCATTCCATAGCTGCAAGTTTTGATTACTATCTAAAGATTGGAACTTGGAGCAGCCCTCGCTTGTGGGTTTTGGAGGCCAGACCTTGTTTATATAGAGAAAACGTGTAGGCTGGTTGGATTTAACTTTGATGAAATATCCTGTGCATCAACCAACTTTGATGCTTTAACTTTTGATTTTTTTTATGGGCACGTGTAAGTTGTGGTACTTTTTAGAAAGGGGTCATTAGTCAGGCAAGAACTGAAGGACAAGCGTTTATTTATTTGTTTAATGCTATATTCTCAAGCTGTTTACTTTATTGTTTTTGAAGCATACGGTAGGTGACACATCTGACATGTCGGTGTTTTAAGTTGAGAATGCTTCGACTTCTTTCTGAATATGAACATGAATTTTAGCACTCTATATCCTACATCACGTCCATATTTTCACCTTTGATTTTTGGAGAATAACATATCTATTAGACTATTTCACTAAAGATTTTTTTAAAATGAAATCTTTTATGTAGAGTGTGATCTATTGCATGTAGTTCTTTATGACTCTATTTTATAAAAAATATAAAATATAATAAATAATATTATATTTACCGATATAATTTTAACTTCTAAATAAAAAACTTACATTTTAATTTTGCAGAACAACACATGATTTGAAATATTAGTTGTGGGGATGTTTCATTTTTTCTCACTTTTTTTAAATAAAGAAAAGAAATAATTACTAAATTGTGTACCTAGATTAATGGAAACAAATATGAAAACAAAGAAAATAAATCTTAACGTTGACAGAGGCCCAATAATCACACACATTGCTTCAATTTTCTAAAGACATCAATTTGAGAACATGTCTCTTTGGCTTCTCATTTGAATGAAATATTGGTGTAGTCGATAGCCGACAATCTTTGGTCCTTTATTTCAACAATAAAATCAGACAATTTTAAACTCAAACATCAACAATATGCATAAACATAACTCAAACATCAACAATACATGTTAACATAAATCAAATATCTACATTATGCTTAAGCATAACTTAAACATAAAAAAAGTATAAATGTAAAATATCAACAAGCTCCATTAATATAAGTCAAACATCAATAATACATATACTTACAAGTCAAACATCAACAATTTTGATTAACATAACTCAAATATCAACAATGTCCATTAACCAAATTAATCAAAGTAAGTATCATCTGCCACAAAAGTTATTCAGTAGTTCTTATTTATACATATGTACCAAATTTATTTTTTTGAAAAGGTATACCAAATTCATTTTTTTGAAAAGGTATACCAAATTCATTTTGTGTAAGCTTAATTCTTATTTACTCGGTGTTGAAGGCATTTGGTTCTGTCTCAGGCTTTTAGGCAGAGGAAAGTTCTTTGCCATAGCTTAAGGAGCTACGGAGCAATCATTCTTGAAGTTTATTATTGGAGAAGATAAATGATGACATGCTATGTTTATTATGAGTATATGAGCAGTAAAGATGATGTTGTACGGAAACGTTAATAAATTCGGAGTGAAAATAAAATAACAACAAGAACACCAAAAAATTTTATATGGGTTCGGCAATGCCTACGTCCAGTTTGGAGACGACTGAATATTTCACTATAATCAATGAGAGCATACAATAGTGTTTATCACTCAATTTTTCAAAAGAGACTCAAATAACCCAAGCTCACACACTACTAGAAAAGAGAAAAAAATAAATATGTAAATAACTTTTTTTTCTTTTTCTCTCTCCCTTTCACTATTCTCTCTTCTTTTTCTTTCGGAAATTTTTTCTCTCACACTAACAATTTCTTCTCTCTTTCCCACACCAGAACTCTTACTCTCCTTGTGCTCTCTCAACTCCTCCTTCATTTGCTCCCCTTTTTATAGAGAACTCCATGGATGAAAGTCAACATTAGCTGCACCAACCTCCAACAGAAATTCAAGCTACCATTATTGAGCCACCATTGTTGATCACCTAGAGCAAGCTTCAATTTCTAACTTTGAGAAGGTAAGATGTCTGACTTTGAGAAGGTAAGATGTCTGATTTTGCAAGCTTCCATTTATGACCAGAATTTGAGACAATATTCAACAATCTCCACCTTGGCTCAAATCCTCGAAGTGAAATTTTCAATAGTCATCTCCTAATCCCCTACAGGGTAATCAACAAATTTGACAAATGCCAATCAAGTCCAAGCAATGCTTAAACTTGAGTAACAAAACTGGTTTTGTCAACATCTCAGCAGGATTGTCGGCAGTCCCAATCTTCTGAAGAAGAATATCTCCCTCATCAATAATCTCACGAACAAAATGAAATCTCACATCAATGTGTTTTGTACGTGCGTGATGAACTTGATTCTTTGCTAAATAAATTGCGCTCTGACTGTCGCAATGAACATCCACATAGTCCTGATGAACCCCTAAGTCATCAAGCAACCCTTGAAGCCAGATGACTTCTTTAATAGCTTCTGTTACTGCCATATATTCTGCCTCAGTGGTTGATAAAGCAATTGTAGATTGCAAAGTTGATCGCCAACTCACTGGACCTCCAATAAGAGTGAATACAAAACCTGTAGTGGACCTACGCTTGTCCAAATCACCTACGTAATCAGAATCTACATATCCAACAACACATTTACCATTAACTTCATCTTGTTGAAATGATAAACCAGCATCCACAGTACCCAAAATATACCGTAGAATCCATTTCACAGCTTACCAATGCCCTTTTCCTGAATTATGCATATATCTACTGACAATACTAACAACTTGTGAAATATCAGGCCTAGTACACACCATAGCATACATCAAAC
>JANTNU010000235.1:6205496-6216848 GCA_024752395.1 Erythroxylum havanense | reverse complement strand
TGTCATCCATATCTTCGGGTTTATCGTCCAGAACCATATCCAACTCTTGTTGGTACAATACATCCATAACTTCACACAGTCACGTACCAAAATTATTAGAGCCATTAAATTTATCACCTCTAACCTTGTAGTTGTGATTAGATGTCTATTGGATGTAGGTATCGATGATGACGATATCGACTCTCTCTTAACGGACTCGTCTTTATCACCAGCCATCTACTCGTCATTGTTCACAAATACGTACTGATACTATTTAGAGTACTGTAGCACTGGAACTATTCACGGGGCTGTAGCACGGCACTGTTCACCGACACTGTTACTCCAATATATTTTCACTCCTACAATACCACAGTCGAAAAACTGAAGCTTTGATACCACTTGTTGTGCGGAAACGTTAACAAATTAGGAGTAAAAATAAAATAACAACGAGAACATCAAAAATTTTTATATTGGTTCGGCAATGCCTACGTCCAGTTTGGAGAAGACTGAGTATTTCACTATAATCAATGAGAGCATACAATGGTGTTTGCCACTCAATTTCTCAAAAGAGACCCAAATAACCAAAGCTCACACACTACTAAATATATATATATTTTCTTTTTCTTTTTCTCACTCCCTTTCACTATTATCTCTTCTTCTTCTTTCGAAAATTTTTTCTCTCACACTAACAATTTATTCTCTCTTTCCCACATCAAAAATCTTACTCTCCTTGTGCTCTCTCCACTCCTCCTTCATTTGCTTCCCTTTTTATAGAGAACTCTATGGATGAAAGTCAACATTAGCTGCACCAACTTCCAACAGAAATTTAGGGGGCGTTTGGTTCATAGAGGACAATGAGTTCAGGGGGCGTTTGGTTCATAGAGGACAATGAGAATAGGAATGGGAATAAATATAGCGAGGAATGAGAATTGATATAATCATTATAATTATGATGGTTGGTTACGATGAAGGAATGATTACCATTACCATTAATGGTGGTTAGTTTGTTAAAAATATTAAGAGATAAAAATTTGTTAAAATTTTGCTTTATATCAAATTTTAAATATATTATAAATGATTATTTTTAATTTATGTACCCTAATTATAATGACAAAATATTTAAAATCAAGTATATTGCGATTTTTCCTTTTCAATAACTCTTGAAGAAAAAAATACTCTAATATTTTCTTGCACAACATATCATTAGTTACATAATATTATCAATATATAGTTTAATCATCCAAAATATTGTGCAATTCATCGGTACAACTATAATATCCATCATTCCATTGCTATAGTAAATCAAATAACATAGTTTAATACAATTTACATTCCTCTGATAATGCAAATAATGTTATATTTTAAGTAATTAATGAATAATATTTTAATTAATTACATTGTAATTAACTAATTAATTAATTATTTTTTAATTAATTAATTACATCTTAATTATATTTTAATTAATTAATTAGATTTTAATTAATCATGTAACTAACTATATTTTAATTATTCCTTTGATAATGCAAATGGTGTTATATTTTAAGTAATTAATGAATAATTTTTAATTAATTACATTGTAATTAACTATTTAATTAATTACATCTTAATTAATTAGATTTTAATTAATTAATTATATTTTAATTAATTACATATTAATTATATTTTAATTAATTAATCATATTTTAATTAGATTTTAATTAATCATGTAGTTAATTATATTTTAATTAGACTTTAATTAATTAATTAATTAATTAGATTTTATCTTGATTAATTATTTTAATTAATTAATTAATTAGATGTTATCTTAATTAATTTAATTAATTATATTTTATATTTTAATTAATTATATTTTAATTATATTTAATTAAAAATTAATAAATTTAGTGTGGGTAGGAATCAAACCTATTCCTCCCACAAATAGAGGGTATGGATCATTACCTTAAACTTGGGTATGAAAAAACTATTTATTCAATTATAATAACCAACCAACCATCACCATTTATTCTATTCTTATTGATTTATTCCCATACCCTTTAACTAAGCACCCCCCTTAAATCATCATTGTTGAGCCACCATTATTGATCACCTAGAGCAAGCTTCAATTTCCGACTTTGAGAAGATAAGATGTCTGACTTTACAAACTTCTATTTCTGACCAGAATTTGAGATAATATTCAACAAATGAGGTTGGTCCAGTAACTGGGGTCCTTTACACGAACGATTATTGTTTTTTTTACCCTAAGCCGATATATCTTGTTTAAGCTGCTTATAATTTCATCAGTCAGGTACAGTAGCGTAGTTCTTATTGACCATCTCTGCTTGGTTGGCCAGTAAGTCAACACCAAACGCCCGCCTTCTTTTACTAATTTATGAAATGACATTGATCTACCTTCCTCCTGCACGTTTTAAGTGTTTATTGAATGGTACTAAAACTTTATATAACGTCAATGCACAAAAAGAAGCATAAGAACACTCAAGTTACAGGCTTGGTGTTCCTAACTCTTTTGGACGTTTATCAAGATGCAATTAAGCCAACGTGTTCCAGCCTAATTATACTATGAAGTGTTTCTGCAATGTTAAATATGTGTTATCTTGCTAAAACATGCAAGACAACTAAGTGAAGATGTTTAATTCACATTTAAAAAGATTGTCTTTTTAAAAGATAAAATTTTAATTTTATCCTAATTATATTTAAAGATTATTATCTCTTCCCTTTTATTTAAGTAGAAATATGTTATCCTCATTTAATATTATTTAAAATATTTTAATTTTTTATTTAGACCATTATACTCATTCAATAATTATTTTCACCAGACTTTCTACATATTTTATTTTTTAAAATTTTCAACAATGAAGCCCACATTTCATATTATTTATACATATTGTCTCCTGACTTGATGATATTGAAGCCAATCTTTTTCCTTCTCTTTCTTTAACTTTCTTTTTGCCTTATACCTCATTTTCTGATGCCATACCAAAATCGACAAATGAAAGTTTGCTTAAAATCTGGGAAGAAAAATTATATAATCAATTCTTCGGCTATAAAAAGAATAAATTTTAATTAAATTTTAAAAGATCGAACGAATCCTTAAATTTTCAAAAATAGTAATTCAGAACACGCACAAATGTTATACACAATTAATCTAAAGATTTTAAAGATTAACATATGTATAGAAAAAAGAGAGACACAGGCAGAGAGACCAACATGTAAAAACATTCAGCAAGAGCCTGCCCAAACTACCGTTGTTTGACAAAAGATTAATCCACATCTCGATCAAGGACCCGATCCACGACATTAGCTTGGAAGAAAACAACAGCAGTTTCTGAACCACAATGGAAATGAATATGAGCCATCATCCCTGGGAAGAACTTTCCTCCTTCTCCTTTGGACTATCGACGAACTTTCTTTTCTCGATGCCAGTAAAGAATAAAATGCGATCGAAGAACTTTACTTCCCCAGGTTTCAGAACCGGATAACAGCTCGAGAAACCTTTGTTGCACTCCATATCTACAAGTTTTAATTCCTATCTAAAGATTGGAACCTGGAATAGCATTCCCTAGTGTGTTTAGCAAGGCCAGACCATATTTATTAGAGACATGGATTGAAGTTTAAGTATTCTAATCTTATGCATCAATCAGCTTTGATGGTTTGATTAACTTTTGATTACTTTTTTAATTGACGCTCTCAGGTTGTGATACTTTTCTCTTGCTTATACTTCCTTAAATTATTGAAGTAGACGGCATTAGCAATTAGTGGGATTCTTCTCATTTTCCTCGTCCAGAAAAACTTCACCAAGTATTGACTGGTGCGACTCACTTACACACCTTTGATTGCTAAGTTTTTTAGCTAGAGATAGACAATAGGTCGATATATGAGGGCACTGCAAAGATGCCTCCATAACTAATTCACTGGATTAAAGGAGACAAGTTCTAAAATAGGCCGTATATGCTCTTGCCTCTCGAGATTCGTTAGACCATTTTTTATCAAAAACAGGAACAAGAATAATAATGGTAAGGCTTATAAACAAACATTTGTCTACTTATCTTGCACGTGCACTCAAGTTAGCTAGGAATTTTTATTACTAATAAACATTTGCTAATTACCAATAGGGGCAACCCTACCATAAAAAGTTAATTTGGAGTGTTAACGCTATACAAAGTGCATTCGAAATTTCTTTAAGTTAAATAAATAGATACTTTTTACATGTTCATTATATGTTGCCTAATTCAATCAATGTTTCTACAACTACAAACAATCAATTTTTCACTATAATTTATAAATTCTCATTTTTCTTTTACAAAACATAAACGAAGAAAAATTTCAATTATTAAGCATGTTCCTCCAACTTCAAGTTAAAACATCTTCAAATTAATTACTAAGTATGAAGAGTCTTAGTATGTAACATCTCGTTATCCATATTAAGACTAAAATTGTAAATGTGGGAGATTTGCTGAGAGATTAGAAATGTGTTTCATGCTCATGCATTATGTAATATACTCATGCACATAAATATTGAATCGTTACACATGAAAATAACTGTCCATGCATTCATTAACATTCCTGGTATAATTGTTTATAAATGTGAGTATATTGAGAAATGTTAGCCCCAAAAATTTCTTCTTAATGAATAAGTATGATTTACATTAATTATGAGGTCCTTATGAAATTTTATAAAAATTAATTATTATGTTGATGTTAGAAAGATTATATGATATAGGTTGATTAAAATAAAGTGTAAAAGTTATAAGAATGTTCGAGGGGTATTTTTGGCAATATACTTAAGATTAAAAGAACATAAACCTATAAGGAAGGGTAATAGGGTTTTTTTGGGCTCATTAAGGATAGAACTGGAAGAAAGAAATATAGACTTGTTTTTTAAGAAGGGGAAACATGAATTGGGAGAGAAGAAGAGAAAATAAGAAAGAAAGAGAAGAGAATTTCGGTGGTTGAGAGAAAAGCAAAGAGTTGAGCTAGGGATCATTTATTAGTCTTGAGAGAGATTTTGAAGTGGTTCAAGAAGAAAAAAAAAAGAAAAGGAAGAGAAGAGCTTCTAATTGAGTTAAAAATCTCTTCATTTGGTGAAGAATCAAGGCAAGAATATTTTGAATCTTTTAGATTTTTGGAAGGGTTTTAGCCCATGGAGTTAGAAAATACATGGATTTAAGTATTCTAGAACCAAATTTTAGTGATTGTGCTTTGTAGGATTTTTTTCAATTTGAAAAACCTATTGAGTTGAGATTTGAGAGTTTAATGAAGTCATTTTGGTAGTTGAATGGATATGCTCAGCACATTCTAAGTTTTGCATAGTGCAAATTTTCAAGTCTTCCTTAGGGGTAAATTTTGTTTTCTGACTTCAGGAGAAAAACTGAATTGATCTAGGCTAAACTAGATAAAGTTGTCTTCTAAACAGTTGTATCTTATCTTTCTAGCTTTCCAACGGTATATAGTATGAAATTTTTAGACATCAGAGTTGAAAGTTATAGTCCTTATAAGTGGAGATACTAAAAAATATAGATTGTATCGTCTAGTGATAACGTGTTGTCTGGTGATGATGTGTATCGTCTGGTGATGACGTATCATTTAGTGATAAGGTATCATCTGGTGATGACGTGGTCTGGTGATGACGTGTCATCTAGTGATAACGTATCGTCTGGTAATGACGTGTATCTTCTGTGCACTGTTCATCTTACATATTCTAGTCAAATTTTTACCCTTTAGATGACAAAATCTATCTTCAAAGTCTTCATAAAATTTGTAGATCTTGAAACCCTCTTTCGAACCATTTAAAGAACATCTTAATATGATATCCCTAGAGTAAGTTATGCTAATTATTCCAAATAGATCTTAGACTGAAAATTCTTATAGCCACTATTCATTTTGCATCGTTTGGTCCAATCTTGACCCTGTAGATGATAGAATCTATCTTCAAAGTCTTCATGAAACTTTTAGATCTTGAAATCCTCTTCAAAATTGTCAAAAGAATACCTTAATCCATTATCTCTAGAGAAGGTTATGCTAATTGTAAAACATCTTCTGTGTATTATTCATAAACTTCTTCTGGTTACTGTTCATTTTGTATCACCTGGTCCAATTTTTTCAATACAAATATTGAAAAAAAAAGATTAATTGAATCAAATTAAGGGTACCTGATGGAAGAGTATGAATTGTGATTTTAATAGTTTTAGTAAGATATAAACCAAAGTATAAATTATACTTAGAGGAGTCTTGAAATGGGACTAATTTTGTGATGACACTATGGAATAAATACTCGAGATTTTCATGAACATGCATTGTACATCTTTTATTACATACATGTGCATTGTTAGACACTTATACTTATGTAAATTGTGACATATGTGTATGTGTTATTAGATATAGAGAAGCAACTGAAACGTCAACCTCCAGACCTTACCAGAACCTCCAGGCATTAGCTTCAGGAGCAACTAGTGAGTAATTTAGAAGGTCTCACTCGATTAAATGTTTGTTTTATATTATGTTTGAATCGTTGAATGAATGTGTTTTAATTGTTGGATTCCAGACAATGAAGGTCGGATAACTATGATATTTTATTAAGATATTGAAGTGTTACTTGAATGTGAATGTGATGGACTAAATGTTTACGATATGATTGATTGAAAAAAAATGCATTCCGTACATGAATGCATGATCAGATAATAAGAGTTGTGACCTAAGTAGCCAATATGAAAAGAGCTTTAAGCTCAGTTATGTGCATCAAAGCCTCAGGCTTAATGTTTAATGAGCTCAGTATCTACAACAAATACGAGATACTACTGAAATGAGCATGGTTTCTACAATAGATATGAGACAGTTTAAATACTCAGTCATAACAACACAATAATCGGAAGTGAGCCACATGAGCATTTCGTATATATTTTAATAAGAATGTTGATTGTTTGAAATGCCAAATTGGTTGCTCTTAAATGAAAATGTGATATGTGTTCAATTATGAAAAAATGCAAAGACGTGAAATATATGTTTTATGTGTTGATATGATGCATGAATTGAGTGAACCATTGATGATGATTACCTAATTAGGTTCGTAAAACTCACTAAAATTGCAACATTGACTTTTCAAGATCGAGAGACGACTCTAGATATTGAGAGGCGCTATAAGCGGTAAAGACTTATGATTTGGGAAGAGAAGTCATAGCTCAAAGGTCAATTAGCTGCGTTTTGGACAGAATAGACAGATTTTTGTATATTTCTTCTTTCATATAGTACTTTTGTATTAGGCTACGATGATATACATGTAGGAAATATTGAAAGACATATTGTAGACCTTCGGTAATTACAAATATTGTGATTTGTAATTTACCTAAGGTATACAATATGTCTTTAAAGTGAAATATTGAAAAACATGTAGGAAATATTGAAAGACATATTGTAGTTTTTAAAATATTGTGATTTTCTTATGATGTTTTATAAATGAATAAAGATGCGATGCTATATTAAGTGAATGTAGTAATTGAACGTAGAGGCCATTGTCTTAGATTATGTACTGAAATGATCTCCGGGCGTTCCGGTATGTATTCTAAGATAAAAGGGTGCTACATTTAGGTGGTATCAGAGCATGGTTGACATCTGTTGGGATATACAGGAATGTTAAGCATGAAATATCGTGAGAAATGCGAAAATATTTGAAATTATTGTTTGTTATAGGTCATCCGTTTTAGATGATCAAATTGATCAACTAACTGACCAAAGATCGGTAGGAGCCAGTAAGGAGTCATCGGTATAATTATATTTCTTTAAATTAGAAATTAAATCGATATAATTTTTACAGGCTCAATTTAATGTTAAGCTCATTGGTGCTACATTTGAGAAAAAACTCCTAGTGTGATCCAATCGAACTCATTCTCAAGCTTATTTTTAGTGACATTTTAGTGATATCTCGAGTTCTTCAGTTGGCCCTTGCCAATCTAAGAAGATCTCGAGAAATTTTTAATCAAAATCATTCATCATTGAGAAATTGTATTGAGAGGGCTTTCGGTATTCTTAAGACTCGATAAAAGATTTTAGAGAAATGATATTGTTGACTTTTTTTGTTCTTTCTAAATTCTTATGAGAATATTCAAAAAAATATTAACTGCATGCTTGGTTTATGGGTTTGGAAGACATCAATGGGTTTGGGAATGAAAAATATCGGTTGGTTATATATTATCATTGAATGAACAATATTTTAGTATATGAGTTTTGGGAAATACTTCACAACCCCCGAATATAAGAGGAATGAAAGTCATTCCTTAATTGGCACGAGTGTAACGGATGTGAGAAAATTGTCACAGGCGTGACACAGCTTGTCACGCCTATGACAGGAGTATCATGGACGTGACACTCATTGTTATGCCCATAACACTTATTTTTTCTTTTTTCCTTTTTTAATAAAATAATGTAATTAATTAGAATATATTAAGTTTTGATACAAAATTTCACAATTTTTAGTAAAAACAATATAATTAATTAAAAATCATTAATTAGAATATATTAAAATTTGATATGAAAATTTAACAAAATTTTAATTTTCTTTTTTAACAATATTTTAACATTAAATATAATTAATTAGAATATACTAAAATTTGACATAAAATTTAACAAATTTTTATTTTTCTTTTTAGCAAAATAATATAAAAATAATTAATTAAAATATATTAAAATTTGATGTGAACTAACCGCCCCTAAGCTATACACAACTAATACTCGTGCCCTTATAAATCTTTTTTTAAGTCATACCATCATTATACCATCATAAGTTATTTTACACGTAAACAACTAATAATAAATAGCTAATTTTATCAAGAATCATTAAATAAATTGCTAATATTATCTACTAGTCAAATTAATTATATTAATCCATTGTTGATTTTTTATTAAAATTTAATAATATTTTTAGATGAAGCAAAACTTATAACTGATCTTCTACACAAATATGCATATATAACTGTGTCATGATATGAAATTAAATACTTTAAGGTAAAAACGTATTGGTTAAGGTAATAACAATTTTACTTGTTTTTGCATGCTAAGTAATGGAACCTTAGCATCCTAAAGAATAGTCATTAAGTTGGTCGTTGTTAATAAGGACAATTATATATTAGATCTTCAAACTTTAAGATTTTTTTATTGATTTTCTTTAACATATAACTTTACACACTACTCAAGTATGTCTTTTCTATTTTTAGGTTTTAAATATTTTTATAACTTCACATGAGACTTTTCCTATATGAAATCAAGCACTAATTTTTTATTACCATAAAATTATTGTTGATCATAGCTCTCATTGGATTTATTGCTTCTCTCCTGCTACTCTTCTTTTTCATCTTCAATCTTTGGAACTTTATCTTTCCTTCCTCCATTCCTTAAGTCCTTATTTCTTTTTTCTTAACTCCACATTTAATAACTTCTCGTTTGTTGCTCTTCCTCCACCCCCACTCCTTCTTTTCTTTTGCACTCTATAAATATGAATCCTTTTGTTTTTAAAAGCTACTTAGATTATGTTCTAAATATTCTTGTCATTCCTTCGGCTTCCCTTCCCTCTCAAACTCCTTATGATCCCTTTCTCCTTATCATCAAAATCTTTCCATGAAAACTTGAAGTCAAATTATGGGGGACCATATCTCACCTGTAACTCTTAAATATTTCCCTACTAGTTCAAGATGTTAAGAGATTTCTATTTCTCCTCTGAAAATTCTCCAAACGAGTGCTAAGATATGGAATTCAACATCTATTTCATCGACAAAAGATTAGCATTTCCCTCTAGTACAATCATATGCTGAAGCTAACTAAGGTAAGTTTAGACTGGAGAAAGCATTAATCAATGAATATAATTTCTTTATCTTTAAGTTAAGAAGTAAAGCTTGTATGTAAAAGATCTTAGATCCATAGCATATAATAGAAAAACCTCTTATGCTCTAAAAGTGGAGGCAAGACCTAACTCTTGACAAATTCGACATGAAATAACTCTTGACAAATTCTTCCCATCATAGGCTTGAGCTACCTTGCAAGTTCTATTAGAAGATCTCTATGCTTTAACGAGCATACAACAATATAAGCTTTGGTATGGGAAGAATAAAAAAATTAGTTGTTTCAAAGTGTTTGGTTATAGGTGTTATATTTTAGCACTATAGATAATTTAGGAAAATTCCTTCATCCGTTTTTAAATCAAACATTCCTAAATTATTCTATAGTGCTAAAAATATAACACTTATAACTAAACACTTTGAAGGAATTTTTCTTGGTTATTCTTTAACTAGCAAAGCATATAAAGTATTTAATAGGAAGACTCTTGTTATTGAAGACTTTATACATGTTATTTTTAATAAATTTACAATCTCATCTCTAAGAAAGTATTGAAGGTGTTGATGTACATCTAACTAAGGATTAGGATAAATCAACCTTTAAAGATAAGAACAATGATCACCAAGATACCATATAAGAACAAATTATTAAATCAAGTGAGGGAGATAAGAATAAGGAGATGCTTCCCTTTGGTTGGAAGCTCAAGAAGAATCATCCTTCAAATCAAATCATAGTCGATTTTCAATAAATTGTAATTACTAGATCACATTTTAGAAATATCAAATCTCGTTCTAGTTTCTCGAATTGAACTAAGGACTATAGAAAAAACCGTTACTAATGAAATTTGAATACTTATTATAAATCAATAATTAACCAATTAGATTGACATAAAGTGTGGAATTTAGTTCTTAGAACAAGATACTACCAAGTCATAGGTAGTAAGTGGATTTTAGAAACAAATTAACTAAATCTAGTACCGTTGTGAGAGATAAAGTTAGATTGGTGATAAAGGATACAATTAAGAGTAGGGCATAGATTTTATAGAACTTTTATATAACGATATCTAGATTAGAAATTATAAGACTATTACTTGCATTTACATTTGATATGGATTTCAATTTTTTTAAATGGATGTTAAAAGCGCATTTTTAAAATGATTTTATTCAAAAAATGAAGTGTCTATTGATTAACCCCTAGTTTAAAAACTTATGATGCACTTGACCTGTAACATCCCGTTACCGGAGTAACGGGTATATTGGCAAATTGGATCGGGTTAGGATTGGGTACAGGCAAATGTTACATTGTATATGCATCGTATTGCTTGCACAAGTATATATATATATATACGTACATGTATGACAATTCCCGACTTGATTGTGAAATCAAAAATTGGTTAAAATCGTACAGATGAGAAGTTGATTGTGAAAATTTGGAAATTTAGTAATGAGTGTATAAATTGGGTTTTGAATATGAAATTGGAATGAAATTGAATTTAGTGAAATGGAAATTGGAATTTGAGTATAGGAATGGGCATTTTCTAATTTTATGAATTTATGG
>JANTNU010000235.1:6077098-6098822 GCA_024752395.1 Erythroxylum havanense | reverse complement strand
CTTTTGCAGCTTCAGGGATAAGTTCGTCTCAATTGGATAATAAAGAATGCACAGAAAGACTAATCTCTACACTCTCGAGCTTTGAAGCTGCTCATAATTGTTTATTTTCCCACCGAAAATCTTAGATCTGAATTATAGTTCAGAACCAGTGTGGTTGTTTTCTGATGCTTTAGTTGCCCTGTAGTGAAGCATGAAGAATAAAAATTTATGTTAGTCTTGCCAGGAGAGTCTAAATCCAGTTCACCAGATTCAAGACAGATTTAGTTTTAAGATTTTCTGGAGAGGAAAGAAGTTAAAGTATAGCTTCCCATACCTTTAATTGTCTGCAACTTCTCCCCAAAACTCATTGGACTATGCCATTTAATGATATACCAAGTTTCAAAAGTATCAATCTTTCTACTATTGTATACTTTTAAATCTAAACGAGAATGTTGTTCTTTTGTACAATGTTCGGTTTCCGAATAGCCCTTCGAAGGATTTTCTTTTTGGTCTAGGTATCGTCCTTCCATTCTTGAGTGACAGGTACATAAACCTCGGTTTCCTCTCATCTATTTTCAGTTCAAGGAGCTGTTGGGGTTGTCAGATAACGGACAATGGACTCTACCAAATATCATCGGCCAAGTGTGTCAGCAATCTAACCTCAATCTCCTTGTGGGGTATGGCAGGGATCACAGACACTGGTGTTATTCAACTGGTATGAGACTGTCAGTCTAGTGTTAGTAATTTCTGACAATTTTGGTTATCTCATCTGCATAGTTTTCTCAATTTGTCCCCAGATATCAAGAGCCAAATCCCTGCAAAACCTGAATGTTGGTGGTACATTTATCACAGATGAGTCTTTGTTTGCTATTGCAGATAGCTGTCCTCATTTGAAGGTGAGTCATCTGGAATCACTGAAGAAAAGACTATGACTTGAGATTTTATAGTGATATTTAAGTTTTCGTTACTCCAGAGCATTGAATCGCTTTAACATACTGCTTAAGATTATACGAAGTGCATCATTGAATCGCTTTAACATGCTCCTTAAGATGATATGAAGTGCATCATAATTTCTCGTCTTCTCGTATGTTTCCATTTAATCAGAGCATTGTTCTATGGGGCTGCCGTCATGTAACCGAAATCGGACTTCTTAATCTTGTACATAAATGCCGGAAACTGGAGTCAATTGATGTATGGGGAACCCGAGTCCCCATAGATTGCTTCGTTGGCTTGCTTACAATCAGTCCAGCCCTTCAAATAAAGCCCTCAGGCGTGTTGGTGAATGTTGGAAGTGCATCAGTTTGGCCTGTTGCTTGAGCTGCTCATCTTTTGGTCAGCATTTCTTATCGCTCTTTGTGCACATTTGTTTCTGCTTTGGATTGAATTGTGTCCACAAATTTGCACATTCAATAAACTACAATTAAGGGCATCGAAACTCCCAGCTTGCTAATTAGTTTTAGGATCAGAAAAGGCTTCTGCTCTGTAATTGCGTTTCACAGTTGGTTATTAAGCTGTGTGTCTTTGTACATAACATTATGTAAACGCTCCAAGTTGATATTTGGTTTACCTAAGCCTCTGTTATAGCATTGAAAATAAATGCAGCTTCCACAGCCTGAAGATATAAAGCGTTGAGGAAAACGGAAGAGAAGCATGTGTTAAAACTCGTAATAGTGACTTCCAACTAAAAGAAAACGTGGAATGCTTAAGTACAAGTATTAGTCAAGAATCCAAAAATATGGTAGTGGTAGCAATTCATTACATGCCCTATCATACAAGAAGCTCCATTCCAATATATCGCCAACAGAAAACCTGAAAACATGGAAGCAAGAATATGTTAAAACTGAAAAGGGAAAGAAAAAAAAAGATGATGAAACTAACTTGAACACATTGATTATCATCAGTTCTCTCATAAAAGCTAACAAGTTCTATACTTGACAATGTAGAGTTTGCTCCAACGAACAACTTAACTTGGCTAAGCAATACATCAAAAGAATTTAAGCTCGCGTCAGTTTATGCTCACAGAATTTTTTTAAAGCCTATATATTTCACTCCTATGTGAGTGATCGGAGAACTTGAATCTAGTATTCAGATCAAGTTTGACAATATCAAGCCACTATAATGTTGATGCCAACTCATATACATATACTGCAAAGAGCAGGTACATGAACTAACACGATGAGGCCAGATAGACAGTCTGTGGTGATTTAACAATCAAGTTGAGAGATATAAGGAATGCAAATAAAGCTTATTGAATAGAAGCCCTGAAAATATTAAAAATAACATTGAAGGAAAAAGAAAAAAAAACAGAGTGATGTTCTTCTGAAGCACCCCTGTACCTGAAACACTTTTTGATATCTTCCATCTCCCTTTTCTCACAATATTGGTCCTCAATTCCTGTGAAATCCTTTCTTTGCCTTAACATCAGAATCTCTTCACACCCATATGTCATAACTTAACAATTTATGCTGGGTAAGGTAGGAATGTGAATACTAGTTGCGAGTGTACAGAACAAACTAAAATCCTAACCCGTGACTAAACTAAAGGAATAACTGTTTAAGTTTAACCACCTAAAGCAGGAAGTAAATTAATCATATTATGATAGGAATCCTATCAGTGGAACAGAAAATAGGTAAAAGGGCCATATATTTGGAGAGAGGTCTGTCGAAGTGGATCTTGCAAATTGAACAGATCCTGTAAAGCTCCCTGCTGTATTTGTCGAGGGACTTGTATTTGGTACAGCAACAGTTTTGCACGATCCAAAAGTTGCTCCAGCCTGAAAGATGCATACAACAGTGACTTAGAGAAACTAGAGTTAATATCTCAAATATTGAGACGAGAAAAAACAAAAAACCAGCTCTCCATACATAAATCACATAGAACCAAAGGCAGCATTTTGCAATTGCAAGCCATCAACTCACAAAAATATAGACCACATTGGTATTATCCAACTCAAATTTGTCCAAAAAGAGGTGAAAAATCGCAATTTATAGGCTTGTGGCAAACAATTTGAGAAGGAATGAAGAAATAATTTCAGTTAGTTTGGCATAAACGGACCTGGCAGGCAGTTATAGTACTACATCCACACAATGTCTGGCCATTCATTCGATCCATATCATCAAAAACACCACCACCATCACTTCTCTGCATCATTTCCCCCAATTTTTATGAGATGATGGTTAAGTAGAATATGTTGAAGAAAAATACTTGTTTATTTTTGAGGTTAACACCATGTAAAAGTTGACTGCCAGAAAATTGGGCATCACATTCCCTGCTGCTTTATAACAGGTATCAACCATCTGAGTAAGTGGATTAGAATGCTCCTTGCAAGCGTCACTTTCAACTGGATATGTTGGGAAGTAATTCATTAAGAAAAGAGAAGCACTTTTGGAATTTAGAGGCTTTGACTCTTTCCGATTTGGACATGAGCCTGCTTTCACCCCAGGATCTCCAGCTGAAAAAAACTCACATCACGAAGCATTTATCAGATTATATGATTACAAACAAAATCATCATAACATGCACATGTGTCATTTTTTATGCTCACCCTCATTTTCCAACATGTACTTCCACTGATAAGCAATTCCTTCCTCTGCTTCCTTCGAAGCAACAGAAGTGAAAACTAGAAGCCTGTAATTGTCTTGCACCATCTCAGTCACAGTGGGCCAATCTTCACCTTTTTTAGGCATCTTCGAGACTGGAAACCAATACTTATCTAGACCAGCGTTAGTGAAAAGATTTGTCAACCCTTTCGGAGTATGTACATAGTCTTCGATTATAATGGTGACAATCTCTGTTGGGTTTTGAGTCAAGAATGCTTCCACCTCCCTTAAAGTGTTAATTGCAGGTTGCTGAGAACGACGCAGATGGAGACGTTACAAACTATTGCAAAAGACTATTGAAAAACTTTAGGAACAGATAGGAAGCATTACAAAGGCCGTGAAGTTGAAACATTGCCCTCGGAAGGAATGACACAGCCAGATGTCGCCCATGAAATCATACATATCCAACATCAGTCCCCTGACGCCATTCTAAAAAACAATCATTACAAATAAATTAATTAATTAAGCAAACATTAGAATAAATTCTGAGAGAGGAAAGAAACAAAATGCTAACATTTTTTTTAGCCCGAGCGAGAAATCGAATACAAGAAAAGGATGATAGGCCTGCTTAACAACTATCTCCATTTCAACTTGATTTTAGGGACATTTCTGACGGAGGAAAAAGTTAATTTCCGTTTTCGTACTTGTACTGTACCTACCTTCCTCCAGATTTTCAGGATTCAAACGTGGCATTGAAGGACTGATCACATTAATTAAAAAATATACAAAACTAGAACACGACAACATACCATCAACTGATTAGTCACAGTGTCCTCCTGATTGTAATATGTCAGTCTCTGGGGAGCCGACAAGAGAGGCGCATCCACAATACTAAACGCATTATGAGTTACTAACCATGTGTACTTGTTAAAAGGCAACCCGTTGATCTACCCCAAGAAAGAAACAAACTTTCCAAAGTTAGAGCAGCAAATAAGACATACCCATCAACAGAAACAGAAACATGAAAGCAAGAAAGAAGCCTACAACAGAAGTGGGTATGATAGCTTGGCCTCTTGTGCAGATGGGTTGAGTCTTGCCCATAGCAGGACAATTTCCACAGTATAGACCTGGTCCACAATTGGTAGCAGCCGAGCAGGAGTCTAGCACCTGAAATTCATACAATTTCAGCTCCAAAGTCGAAAAGCAGGAACTATGAACTGTATAGATCGTGAACAAATCCAAAAGAGACAGAAGGAGAGAGAGTTACCGCTGCATGCGTAAACAGCGAAGAAAACAGTAGGAGAGAGAGGTAGAGGTACCCAATTTCGAGATGAATTCTCCATAAGCTAAGGTGGTCCAAGAAACACGCAAACATTGCCACTCTTATGGAGAGCTCGAGAAGCCAGAGAGAGAGAGAGAGAGGAACCGAAGGTACAAGAACAGAGCTAAATAGAAACATTTGTTTACTGGGGAGTGGAGCTTTTATTTTCTTTTCAAGCTCGTCTTTTTAGCCTTCTTTTCTTTTTCCAGTAAATATGATATATGGTGGTAAACGGCGTCGTTTTTGCAGTGAAAAATCTTTACTCAAATTTTACCCTTTATTTAAGGTTTTTGTCTCTTGCGTGGCTTTGTCAGTGCCTTTCACGTGGTGGGGTAATATCGCCTTATGATTAGATCATTTAGCGCCATGCCCCGGTGGATTTCTCCCCCTCCTTTTATCTTGGCTAATACCTATAAGCCGGTCATCTGAAACGTAAAACATGGATCTCTGCTAAGTGTCGTGTTGAGTTTTGACGGTAGTCTGGGGCAATTTCAAACGATGCCTCAACTGTCAAGCCATAAAATAGATATTCATGTGGGCAGAGAAGCTGGGGAGACTAGTAAGCAACAATATTTAAAGCAATCTTGTACATCAGGTTGCTTTGGCTGGTAAGAAAATTGCTTAGCAATACTGATCATGATTTAGAATAAGAGGGAAGAATATCCACACACAAACAAAAAAAAAAAGAAAAAAAAAGACCCTTACGTTTGGTATGACTCCAGAATAAATTCATCTTTTCCAGAGTTACCAAACCTTGAAAGATGTCTTTGAACAAATATAGATTATTAATGCCATAGCACCTCTGTTGTCTTGGAAGTTTTGCTTCCCACTATTTAAAATTAGGTGAGAGAGGGATGCAATGTATATACTTAAATCAATTAACCCGATTGTAGACTGTTCAAGATGAATAGTTAGAGGTGGAAAGAGGGCAGTCTTCGGGACAGGAAATCTTCAACACTAATCTTTTAATGAAGAAATTGGTCAAAAAGAATGTTAGATTAGCTTTCTCAACCAATTGCTCTTTTACATGAAAAGTTGGATGCTATCCTGTTGATTCCGTGAACTTGTAGTTTGCTTTTTCATGCTTTTGTGATCCGTCCGCTGTTGAATAAACTAAAATCCGGTTAACTTACCTCTGGAGATGACAATGGCCTCTCACTCTTCAACGTCTATTCTAGTCGTCGAGTGACCTGGTACTTCTTGTACGTGTAGAAGGATGACAAAAAATTGTAAATTCATTTTGATGTTTCCAACAAATGCATAGTCTTTGTGTTAGGCAAGCTTTTTAGCTCGACCACTTGGATGTGTGCCATCATCTTTTTTTGATCCAGATGCTTCAGGTTTCCTTGCCCAGGCAGGAGCTCTGTCGGGCTCATAACGATAATCATAGAAAAGTTCTTCTCCACCCGCGATTCTTTCTTTCGCAAATATGCCTACTCGATGATCCCCTGCAACCATTATTACCTGCGCACATAAATTGTTTGAGGTGATTATGGGGAAATAAAACAAATGCAAGAGTTTTATGTGATAAATGCACCGAGTAAATGCCATGAAGCATATCAAACTGCACTGAAATTGATACCTTCGCATAGCAATTAGGGTCTGGGGAGTGGTTGGCAAATTTTAATTTGTCACCCTTCCGGTAAGCATCAAGAACAAACTGCAATGTGTAAATAACACAAATCACATGACCCGTCACAGAAAAATTGAACGTTGTCACAAGACCCTAAAGTACTAAAGATATCATGCCTGATCATTTAAATTGAATAGAAATGATGAATTTTCACGGTCATATATTTTCCCACGCTTGTCTGCCTCCCTGTGAGAGATGAGCTCTCCTGTGTATTCGCCCAAGTATTCATGCTTGCCAACACTATTCTGCAAGGATAAAATATTTGCTTACATCAGCAATAATGAAAACCAAGAATAGATCAAGATCAAATCGGGTGATAACCTTCAAGAAAGCTCCCCAGCCAGATACATCGGATCTCCCTAGTAGCACCTGTGCATGTATTGGAATCAAGATCCGAAATTCCCCATGATAATAAAACTATGAAGCTAAAATAACCACCAAGCACCCATTATCCTAAATTACTAGACTGCAGAGAAATAATGGGAAACTAGATACATCAGACTTGGCCAGAAAAGGAACTACAATTTCTCTCCTGATAGTCATTCTACTGATCATTCATTGCGATGGAAGAAAAACATCTTAACTGCAGCAACAGTATGCTTATTTCAATGGCCCAGCAGCTAAATATATGCTTAGGATATGAATATTCTCTCACATGATATCTTCTAATTTTTCTGCAACAGTACAATTGTAATAGAAGTATGGTAGGACATTGTTACCCTTTGTTGCTGTTTGAGAAGAAGCTTCATATTTCTGCATTCATAATTATCTCCTCTTTGGCTAGGGATGCCGAGAGTGCCATCACCACAACTGCAAAAAATATACAGTCTAATGTTAGAGGAACTTCTCCCAAGGACAAAATGTGCTAGTCAAAAGCAAAGTTAATAACGTAATTGCCAAAGCAATGCTGACAAAACTTACACTGCATGTGTTGCCTGCTAATGAAGGTTTACAAAAATAACCTTGCAAATTTTAACCCAAACTTATAGTCCATCGTTTCACCCATCATGGGATACATAGTAGGGGACGAAGACATCTGTCTCCAACCAGCATCTTATTGAGGTAGAGGACAAGGTGGAAATGCAACGCTAAGTATAAGGAACAGAGTTACCACTAACCTGACCCAACAATTTCTACAAACATCGGGATCACATTCCCTGTCAGCAGCAAAGCATGGGCACTGACGACTACGACACTGACTTTTTGCACAATGACAGCCTCTAAACCGGTTTTTGCAACTCTTTGGGCATCTAGATAAATAAGTAGATGTCAGTCAATGAAAAGATAGAACCCCAGACCATACAAAATGTCATCTCTATAACCCCATAATCATAGATTGTATAGGGAGTGCATTGTCTTATAGACAACTTCAAATATTTGCACACAAAGGATGATTATCATTCAGCAAAAGAAAGCAAAGGGACCTAAGAACATTGATAATATCAAGCTTTGGTTTGAGCTGCAGATTGGAGGCTCACCCACAGTACTTTTCACAGCATGTACCATTTAGAAGACATGCACACTGCTTAGTACAAGCCGTTTGGCAACTACATGGATTATACTGACGACAAGGTTGATCCTTCCTTTCACTGATCCTCTTCCTAATAGAATGGTAAGCAGTAGACTTCCAGGAATACTTCAGGCGGCGAACTCTACCTCTTCTGCGTAAAAATCTTGATCTTCTTCTCAATTCATTATTACCCTGATATTCATTTCAACAAGCACACCACCCCCCAAAAAAATAAATAGATGATTCACTCAGCAGCTATGTAAAATTCAAAACATGATGAATAAGTAAGCCAAGTACTGAAACTAACCATTGAACCATTTACGTCAAACTTGGAATAGCCATCAAGAAAATTAGCATCACCTCCTTGACATGTATTCTCAGAGCAGGTCATGTACTGAAAAACCTCCCAACACGTTTTCAAACCAGTCAAAAGGTTCCTAGCAATCAAACAACTTTTATCGGAAATAAAAATAAATGTCAGATAGAGTACTGAAATAAAACACGTCTTCTCACAAACTACAAGCAAAATGATTCCAGTTGAAGCACCAGCATGCAAGCATGTTGACATATGAACTTAGTCTTATAATTCTTGCTTGAAGCAAAGGGAGAGAGGAGAAAACCCATATGAGCAAATAGTATATTGACCTGTGAACTGCATTAATAAATAAATGGCTTAAAAAGCTAAATGACACACAAAAGTATGAAATCGATTACACATTCTCACGTTAACAGGTTTCCTTCTATGGAAGGGTATCTTTTATCAAAAATAAGAAAATTGAAAGCAAAACCTGACCTGTTTCTGCCAAAAATCTCAATGCCTTTCTCAAATAGGCTTTTCTCAATGGCCTTCCAAGATCTATCCTCAATTAACTCCCTTTTACACATGCTTTCATCCAAAAACTCTTCTTTCTTCAAACCATCGCCACTTGCTGTAGAAGCTGGATCTACAACCATCTCACTATGAGTCCCATTATAAACTCCAACCCGCTTTAAGTTGCAAGCATCAACTATGAATTCTTTCCTCCTGGACCTTCCAGTAACTGAAGATTTCCCTTTCTTTTGAGATGTAATGTCTTCATTTTCTTTCCGTGACCCAGACCTAAGTTTCATATCATTTGGCAAGAGGCCTCCACTGGCAACAGAATCAGAATCAGAACCTGCCGTCTTCTTCTGTTTCTTCTTCAGGCAATGGAGAACGCGTTCAGCCACTCTCTTGCTATTTCTCTGAGAATTCCCAGCTTTACCCATAAGCTTAGCCTTAGTGGGAGACAGCTGACTGGTAGAGGAGGTGTCCTGTCGAGGTCCTATATCTGAGTCACTGCTCTCTGACATGTTTTTCACATTTGATGAAGCACTTTCACTTTGGCTGGATCTAACCCTCCTCCTAGTGGAATGAACAGAAGATTTCTTCCTTGAAGACATTTGCAACCCTGCAGCTGCACCATCAGCTGGAAGAAAAGAATGTTCTTCATTGTCACCATGCTGTGGTGAATTTCGAATCGCCTTTTTTTCTGACTTAA
The DNA here is from genome assembly GCA_024752395.1 of Erythroxylum havanense. Taxonomy (NCBI): domain Eukaryota; kingdom Viridiplantae; phylum Streptophyta; class Magnoliopsida; order Malpighiales; family Erythroxylaceae; genus Erythroxylum; species Erythroxylum havanense. The sequence continues at coordinate 6,089,320 of JANTNU010000235.1, read as the reverse complement.
GAACCTGAGATGAAAACAACTAAAACAACTTTACTATGTTCAACTGCCAATTGATCTAAGATAAATAAACACAGAAATAATAATAAACAATAAACTAGAAACTAGAAACTCACCACTTTGAAGCAATGTGGACCACAAAGTGCATTTTCCTCATCTGCATGGTTCCAAACAGGTTGCTTCTCAGCCTGACCATATGTTGTACGCAAAAAAATTATGAGAATCTCAACGTGACACTTTTACATCAACTTAATAATGAGTCTTGCAGAATTTACTTACAGGAAAAACAAGATCCTGAGAACAACCATGCAATCTGCAATCAAAAACCTGCAGATATAAACAAAAAGCAAGAACATCTTAACTACACGAGGAGGAAGAGAAGAGAACATTAAATAAAATGTCTTCAGGCCAAAGGAATTACTTACGAGACATCGGCGACAAAACAGATTATCAAAAGAATCCAGAGCAGCTTCAAGATCCTTATTGAGAAAAGAATTCAAAGTTTGCACTTCCTTATCTCCGTTTTTAGAATCATCTGCAGTCTTTTCTTGCTTTATAAGAACTTCGTATCTTGCCTGTATAAGATGTTTGACTGTGTTTCATATCTGTGTAAAGCCACCACAAAGAAAATGGGAGACAGCTGGAGCAAAGTTTACCTCATGACCAGTCTTCTATCATATATTAGTACTGATAAGTAAACATCAATTACTTCTAAAAATGTAAAGGAGGAAAATTTATCACTAGGTTCTACTCATACATACATACCTTGAGTTCGCTTTGGCTTCTTGAAAGACACTGCGCCAGTGACTCCATGACAGAGTCAGATATCCCAACTTCTTTGATAGTCATGCTGGTTAAACATAATCAATAAGGATAATCAGCTTCCTTATACATAAAAGAGTAAAGCACAAGGTGCACATTTCATAACAAAATGTAGAATGAGACAATGAGTCTAAGATGATCCGGCAAAAAAAAAAAAGGAGGTCCTGAATTGATGACCAGTTGAAGAGTCAGCTTTTTCTCATAAAGGTTGTGTACAGAACTTAATTGTCTCAAACAAATATGTTCATTATGCTTCTGAAAACAATTATGAAGTAAAAAATCAAGCAATAATCAGCTAATTAATGCATCTAGCATACCCTTGCCTCAACTTTTGAACATTAAAGTATGTTCAGTCAAAACCTAAAGAACCCTGACTTTGCTAGGGAAGATATAATATGCATTATGAGCCTCACCCGGCAAATAAAACTCCCATTCCATCAAAGGTTAGAACCTAATGAATAACATACACCCTACCAAACTGTTCATTCACTAGATTCAATACCAGCAGTTTAAAGAAGTCCACCAATTCTATAGCAAAGAAATTTGTTATATGTTAGTACCTCTCCTATTGATCAGCCTATACTACCTAAGCAACCTAAGTCCATTAAAACTTGTGTTCGTAGGAGCAAGTTGGGAAAAGAGGAATCTGCTATGTAGGCAAGTTGTTATGAGTTTGCTATAGTTAATTATGGAGAGAGAATATGTAGGGGTTGGGAAATATAGCTGAACAGGGGGAAGAGAGGGGCACGATTTTGGAAATTGTGAAGTAGGGTGGGAAATATATAGCTGAGCAGGGGGAAGAGAGGGGCTCGATTTTGGAAATTGTGAAGTAATATTCAGACCTGGATTTCACCAGGAGGGAGAGCTTGCTCCAATTGTCTCTCTTTTCACATATCAATAATACAATCTCTAAAGCAACACCTATCATTATATTATTACACTAAAACAAATGGCTTGCCAGAATAAACAAGCAAAATATCAAAGGTAATGTTACATAGAAGCAGGACCCCAAAGATAGACAGAACTTATGTATAATAACACGATTATACCAACCAAAGAATATAGTCCTCAGACTCAACAAAATCTCTCTTCTCCTCTTCATCTTCGATTACTTCCTCCTCACTGTCACTGCAAATAAGTGCTTCACCACCATTTTGGTCATAATATATTCTCCTTCGACCAACCACTGATTGATCCTCAGTCATTCTTTGATTTCTGCAATAGTATTTCCAATGAAAAAGATAAAACTAATTTGAGAAACTGAAAATGGATTAAGCATGTCCAAAGTATAAGCCAAAACTAATTTAAATAAACCAATTTCTGCAGTAAGCACCCATCAAAGGTTTCTTAGCCATATAGTTAAAATACATTCTTTGAATCATAACATAAGAAAAATTGAATGAAAAATCTCTTAAATGCCTACAAACATTCATCTAAGCAAACATAAAGCTTTCTGACAATGAGCGTATAATGAGTATATGGTTAAAGATTGTCAATAGTATATTTCTTAAAACCCTTTGAAAAAGCCAATGGGAGTCATGACACACCTGTCCAAAAAAATCCATGTTGTATATGGTGGTAGTTTCTTGATCTCAGGGAGTTTAACAGGTCGAACAACATTCTTTACTGGATTACTTGAGCCCAGAACTGCCATTGAAATGTGACCGTCTTCTTGAGAATTGTGGCTATCCTTATCTCCATTAGTAGCATTGCTACCACTGTGCATGCCAATTGCATCACTTTGTCTCTTTGTCAATAAATCCAAATTGTCATCACTGACAGTAATAGGGTTACGGGTCCTTTCTTTTGACAACTTACGAAGATGGTTTGTGAAAGAGAGCAGCTTTTGCTTGTTCTCCTCCATCCTTCTCTAAAAAGTTCAACAGAATCTGATTCATGAACATACAAGTAGACCAAAATGCATATTGAACCAAAGAAAACAAATATCTTCTATAATATGACTATACCTTTATATGGACACATCGGTCAGCTGCAACTTGGGTTTTTAGGGATTCAATAACTGACATGATCCCTTTAGTTGAAATAGCTATATCTTCTGATGCTGTCATCTGCAGAAAGTTTTCAATTGACCATTCCAGTTACAACTGACAATCGACCAATTACCAAAAACTAGTGATTAAAAAACTTAATTGATTCAATTAATTCAACCATAAAAACCTGGAACTAGCTAATTTTTTGGTTTGATTTTCAATTTTTTGATTCGATTTATTTTAATAATTTTTACTGTTAAAAACTAATCTATTTATTAATTAAGTGATAAATTTTTATAAACCAAAATAAATTAATTAATTTTTATTTAACATTTTTTTTCAATTAAACTTCAAATTCTTGGATAAGTAAGACAATCTTTCTTAATCATATTCAAATTCTTTAACTTATTCCATTTTTAGCTAATTTTATAACGATTTAATATCAATTAAAACTTTAAAACTCTTGTCTTACTCGTTTAACTTCTGGTTTAGTTTTTAAAATGTTGTCAAAAACAATCTTTGCAACCACAATAAGAGTAAATTCAAAAAGTTCCCAAAAGGTTGATGTGCTAAAACGGCTCGGACAAAGTAGTTCGGATTGCCAAGAAGTAAATTGCTTAAAACTAGTTAAAAGAACTAAAAACAAAGTCAAATAGAAACGCAACACAAAAGGAAAAAAGAAGAGTAATGCAGACCAAGCTTCAAGCTAAGTATAATAACTACACCTGAATATATATATTAAACCGTCCAAAATCCCTAAGAGCAGTGCAAGATTTTCTCAATTCCCATTCAAACAAAGTTCCAATAAGCGCTCCGAATAACGGAAACAAAAAACTCGAAATTCAGTTATTTATGCAATGCAACTCGGAAAGTGCTACGTAAATTACTCTACAATTAACCACCATGTTTAATCTCGCGAGTCATTGAAAACACGGTCAAATGAGAACAGAAACGACGAGAGGGGAGAACAAGAAAATGCAATGAGGACCGTATAAGCAATTGCACAAAGCAGGAAAAACATGCATTTTCGAAGAAAGTTAACAGCTCAAGTAATTAAACAGAAGATTGAGACCTTAAGTTCCGATCCGGTGGCGGAGGCAGGGGGCGACGGTTTGGACGCCATTGACGGTCACGGCTAGAGGATCCGACTCATGCAGAGACAATGCGGGTGGACGAAACGGGGGGAGAACGGTTGCGAAACGGAGCGGATCTTTTGGCGGGTTGGTTTTGGAACCCTAAAAGTCGCATCTCTGCATCAGAGATTGGGAGAGGAGGAGGAGAGGTTGCGTTTAATTTTATTTTTAATTTTTTTTTAGAATGGTTTGTCTTTGTATATTTGTTACTGAATTACTTTTTTCTTTTTAATTTTGGTTTCCTGAGGAAGCGGAGAGTAGTTGACGACGCGCTTGTGTAGCGTAGCAGTAAAAAACGAAAGAAATTGGTGGGAAAGCAAGTGCGGCTGACTATTTTGAATTATGGACTCGTTCTTCACTTGTCGTTTAACTAACAAGGGTCGTAGCCCACGTTCAAGCACAACTCATAATTTATTATTTATTAAATAATTTATAGATTATAAATTATTATATATTCCCCAACATTACCATAACCATGTGTTTTGCCTGTCTTATCAAACAAACCTATATTTTATTTGATGAATGGGAATATCTGGGCAATGGAGTGGACGACAAACCAATATGCACAACACGATTCACACCCACCTCATTAATTTTCAAACAGAAAATTTATAAAATTATTATATACATATTTTAAATATATGCTCGAAAATAAAGTTAAAGGCTTTATATTATAAAAAAATTATAATACTAAACTTTTTATAAAGCATATTCCAATCCCTTGAATCATTTCTACTAAGCATGAAACTCCATTAGCGAGTGTGTAACAACCGTCTGATTTGTTTGACTACAGTGTATTTCTCCAGCTTCTCGTTGAATAACACCATTAGGTAAACAAGTGATGAGTCATTAAATGCCGAAAACGTGTTAAAGCCGTGTCTAAGTTGAAGTGCACGACTTAACATGTCATACTGCAGGACCACCGACGAGGTTTGGTGGTTTGTGACGGTTCAACTACGGTGTCCTCACAAAGCCACGATAAATGTCATAACAAAGCCACGATAATGATAAGTCATTACATAGTCAAATAAGTGAAAAGATGCGGTTAACCAGGTTGCCTCTCGCCTTAATTATTTAATTATTTTCATTTATAAGTATTTAATTATATTATTATTGTTATCATTACTGTTATTTATTATTTATTATAATTATTTTAATATACATTTTATTTTTATTGTTATTTTGATTTTTTCCTTACAAATAATTCTCAAAAACTATTTTTATCTTTTTGTCTATTTTTATCTGTAAATTTATCAAAAATAATCTTTCTACTAATTAAGAGTAAAACTGCATACTTCTAAATTGTTAGAATATATTTTATGGGCTACAATCAATTGTAATTTTGTTTTATTAAAAACAGGCTAATGATGTGATCCCTATTAAGATGCTTATGGTTCACTATTATTGTGATCCCTATTGAACTTAAGCCCTTTATATAGTTAGTGTGATTAATGACGTAGGCCTAACCTTAAGGCCCATGATAGGCAGGCCTCGAGTTAATATTAATGGCTAAATCCCCACAGCATTCCCTATATATGTATATACATATAATTTCTTTACGGTTTGTCCCATTGGTAACTATAATAACAAAAGAGAAAGTAGATTTGTTTGTGGAAGCCTTAGCCATCACCGAACACTTGAGCGGTGTCCTCTTCATAATTCATTGATCATGTCTTCAACACGTAAGTATTGGTATTCCTTATCATGTATTGTTACTCTTGATTCTAGTTTTTCTTTTACATAAACTTCTTCAAATTTCACATCTCAGTAAAAGTTTTACTAGAATGAAATTGTTTTTGTTATTGAGTAATTTAGGCCTCCGAAAATCTAGTCCTTAGCATTATCAACCTTACTCTTTTATGATTAAACTTGTGCAAGAGTTGAGTTAAGATGGGTTGAGAATTTAAAAGATTTGAACCCAATTTCAAGTCAATAATTTTTGTTTAGCGTTAATCAAATTTTGAATTGAATTAAAATTTGATAATCAGCTTGACCTAATTCATTTCTCCAAAATAATGTCATTTTAATATTAACTTGAGTTTGAGCAACATTTTTAAGAGTCTTGCTCAACCTAACCTTTCCACACACCAAATTTAATCGAAGTTAAATAAGAGCTTTTAAAAAATTAAAATTATACCATGAGTAACAATTTTTAATCTGATTTCAATTCAATCAAGCTCATAAACTCAAAATTTTTCAATGATTGTAAAAAATATAAACAATATATTGAATAATTTATTAAAATAAAATAAAACTATAAATTTATTTTGATATCAAAAATATAATCTCTTATAGTAATATATAATATCTCAATTATATTTCATAATTAAATTATATTTGATTGATAATTATAAAATTAATAATTTTGACAACATCTAAATGATAAAATATTAATTATTAGTCAATTAATCTAAAATAAATATTATATAATAATAAGTTATTGTAAGTTATTTAAAGGTATTAAATTGGACTAGATTTTTTCAAAAATTTTATATAACTTAAATTTACTCCTTAATTTTGTAATTTAAACACAATTTTTTTTGAAGAAAAAAATTTAAACACAACTTATGTATTGATTCTTAAAATTTAAGCATTTAATTTTTCGGTATAACCTATTGTGTCAAATCAACAATGTTAATTTGGAGATAAGATCCTCTGTCTAATATTACTCTATCTTATTCTGTCTCATAAAATCTCAACCATTTATTTCGTAGGACCCACATAAATAAATGACTGAAATTTATTGGACACAATAAGACATCATAATATTAAACAGAGGATCTGGACTCGTCAATTTATCCAAGTCTACCACATTTCGCGGCTCAATGAGATACTAACTGTTTGTTGTGCTTGGTTTTCAGGGCAGTGTTGGTGCATACATAGTGATTCTTCGTTGGTCAACCAGTTTATGCTTATCACACCATTTGTACTACGTGTAATTGTGATTTTCTATTCCATCGTAATTTCCAGTTAACAAGCACAGGCTGTCGAGATTCCACTTGTTTCCTAAGACCAAGAAAGTCAAGAAGTGATCTTCATCTAAGTCACGTACATACATCGAGCTGATCCTCCGTCGTCATAATGCATGCATTAAAAGGTTGGGAGATCCTCTGATTCACCCCTCCTGTGATATCCCCTCTCATTCGCACACTTTACTGGAGTGGAATAGAGGATCTGTCCCGCACTAAAGGACATGACTCCATTCAGCCTATGCAGGTCCTTTGAATTTATTTATTTTTGTTTACAAATATATCAGAAACATAAAGCATAAATGTTCAGAATCTGTTGAATTGGTAAGAGACATTCTTGCATATAAATTAAATAACTTTTTTTTCTTGTTTAATTGATGTCACCGTCTAGAAGTAAAAGCACACCACTCGTGTGTACATATTATGTAATGTGCCTGGTCAATGGCTATATTCTATATATAGTAATACCACTATTAATATAATAGAATAATTTTATTTTGTCTATATTTTTTATGTGATATTGGAATAAATTCCATTTATTCTGTTCACTTATGGACACACTAGATTAAAATTCATTAAGATAATATATCGTTTTCAATCAAGTTTTTGTATCTGCAAGAGAGTTAAGAGAAAAGAAAAACAATTTTAACTAAGACTGCAGTGAAATTTCTTGATCTCTTTTCCACTACAAGAAAATAAGGAAATGGCGATGGAAAAATAACGATAGAAAGTTTTCTGTTGCAAATTACCGACAGTATTTAGCTGTCTGTTGGAAAAAATGTCGAAAAATTTTAATTTAGCGATAGAATAATACCGTCAGCAACTAAGGCGGGATTTGGTGGTAGAAAATGAAGAATTAACGTCCCCGATGTAATATTAGCGACAAAATACTACTTCGATAAATTTTAAAAAAATACGCCATCGTCTCCTTACGATTAAACGTTAGAAACTTAAACAAAACGACGTCGTTTTGGTTTGCTTAAATCAAACTCCCCTAGTCAGGTCATTCTTCTTCTCCTCCCTCCCGTGTCATCTTCTCTCCTACGGCGAGTTCTCCCCCAACTTTTTAGTTGACGTTATGGTCGGCATCAGAAGCTCGTCCTCTTCTCCCATCATTGTTGCATGTTTGTGAGGTATATTGCAAACCGTTGTTTGACTTTTGTGTTAATTAATTTTGTTTGTTTATTTGATTTGTTTTGTATGTTTGAGTAATTTGTGAATGGATAAGAAGAATTAAGGTTGAAATGTTAATGTTAGAAGGTTGAGTTTTGAAATTTAGTTGTGATATTGGAATGATTGTTTGATGCATATTAGGTGTTTGCTGAAATGTCTTTTGTTTGTAAAATTGTATTAGTTAAGATGAACTTGGTTAATTCTTCCTAATAGGTGTCATTAATTGTTTGGTTTGGTTTGGTCCATTTTGAAGTACTTGAATAGTTCTTTAGTGTAATTTTCTTCATTTATAAAGATACCTTCCTTCATTTTCTTGATTTGGAGTCCAATTGATTAAACTCTTCATTCATAGCAAGAACCAAACTTTCATAATTAAGGACTTCTTTTATTGTCGTAGATTCAATTTATCCTATTAAGTTTATATGACAAAAATCTTTAAGTTGTGGTCTAGTGATTACCCCTTATTAAACATCATCTAAATTTTGATTTGGAGGATGACTTTTCTTTGAATTTCCAATCTCGTGGGATTCTTCATCCTTCTTGTTTCCCTCACTTAGTTCAACAATATATTCATGATTGATTTATTGGTTATCAATTTTAATTCCATGAAAGGCTAATGACTTTAGATCTTTATATATATAGCTATCTCATCTCTTCAAAATCTTTTATATATATAGCTATCGCATCTCTTCAAAATCTTTCTTGGAAATAAGAGGGTTATACTCATAGAAAAGACATCCATAGATTCTTCAATTGTACTTTCTTCACAAAGTTTTCAGACCTTTAATTTTTAAATTCCCTACTAGTCACTCCTAATAAAGGCAACAAAACGTTCATTTTCATTTTGTACCCTTTTGATAAATTTGTTTTGAGAAACAAAATTTGTCAATATGCTCATATTTACCATAAAAATAACATACTATGTCATATGATTTAATTGTATGACGATGAACAATATAACTTTAATGTAAGTATGCATTCCTTATTCTTCAATATACATATGAGCCATGGAAACTTTTGGTTTGTGTAAGTGATTGGATGTTCACTTTAAATAATGAAAAGTGGTAACATAGTTTTATGTTTAAGATATGTTTCTTTCATTGTAATGATGCTTGTGTGGAGTGTGAAAATGTGTCATATAATTATGGTTGGTGAAGCCAATGTGATATGAGTGGGATTGCATGTTATCATGTGTATTGGTATACAAGTTATGCATATTATTTTATTAAGAGTTTTAAATTATTGGTCTAGATTGTGAATGACCTATGAAAGCATAAGGTTTGCTCTTAACGTGAGCCTTAGTGGATGTGTCGTATGTGTGTATAGATATGGATGCTCCATGTTCATTTTTAATCATAGGCATTGGTTCTTTAGTACATAAATGCTTTCTTTTGATAAAAATAGTCTGAAGTGTTATAAGCATTCTCATGAATATATTTGATTCTATAACTATTAATACAACTGTTTTGAGCTTGTAACTTGTTTTGTAGTTTCTCACTTCTGTTAGTGAACTTAGACAATGAATCCTTGAGAGAATCAACTACCTTCATGCAACTCTGCATTCTCATGCTTTAAAGTGTCTAAGCATGATTATCGTCCTTTATGTACTCGCTAACTTTTCTAATTTTTATTAATATCCATTATTTGTTTGTAGAAATGTAAATAATTACAATATTGAAAATTCTAATTGCATAATAAAGGTGAATATTCATTAGCTTACTCTTTTCTCCTTGTGGTTTTAATGATGTAATGTTTGATCTTGTGGATCTTAATTGTCTATGTCTTCTAATTAGACATTTACCAATCAATTTTACTCACCATTGATCCTATAATTTGGGAAAAATTGGACAGCACTTTCCCTAAAAATGCTCTAGCCAAAATCTTCAATCCAACTCATCAACCTGCATAAAAACTCATTCTTCTAACTTCCATAACACAACTCAAACCCAATATACTTCAAATCAAGGCAGTAGCACACTCCTAGGATTCTATTTGCTTCTAAAACATAAAATCATCCAACTTTACTCTTTCTTTTATCAAGTTTAACTACACAATGATACATTCTTTGAAAACGTATACAAGGTACATTTAAACTTCGAAACTGTTATATTTACATGAAAACAAGTTAATACCAAGCTTCAGAGGACATTTAGCCCGATTACATCCCAAAATAACAAAAGTAAAATTACAAAGAACAAGCTAATACCTTGATTTCTCAAAACATGACTTCAAAAGCAAAATGCATCGGAGTTGCCTCAATACCGATGCGGTGACTCGGTTTGTTGCTCGACACCTGTGGAGGGAAATGGGGGGTGAGCTCGACGGCTCCGTGGGTAATAACTTAATAAATGAGAATATAAGCAAAAACCATTATTAATTCCTTCATGTTCAAAGCAATATCACATTAATAAAAGCAATTCACTTTACAAATCTTTTCATAGAATTTGTCACTTCGAACAATTTATAAACTTAACATATCACAAAAGTAGCCTAGCAAGTCATAAATTCACAAACAAAGTGGTTCGGGTGGATCCAAAACGGAATGTACTACACATTTCTGTGAAGCGGTCATGTGTAGACGTGACTGATGGAAGTCCTTGAAAGGAATTCCGGTGCCACTTGCGGGCAGGCGGGAGAAGCCTATGGTTAGACAGGTGCACCTAACTCGGACAGGACCACCTTAAACCTAAGGAAAGCACATAATTCACACAATTCGAAATTATTAGCTTTAACTGGCCATTACAAATTCACTTTCGAATAATTAGGCCAAATTGGCAAATCTTTTCCGAAATCACACATTCAAGTCTTTTTCACACAACAAAACATTATACAAATAATTTCTAACATAATTTACAATCAAAGAACATCCCATACAAATGAAAAACATAACAAAGAGTAATTTATACAAAAATTCGAAGTCATTGGAAAGCATTATTTTACATCTATTATAAAACTTAAATGAGCCTATTATCTCAAGTATTAAGAAATCACCCACCTTAAATTCCTTTAGCTTGTAGGATTGTCAATTTGCCTTGGCTCTTCCTCTAATTGCCTCAATTCACCTTCATCAATACAATAATCCCAATTTAACATTGGATATTAAAATCGAACATTTCTAAGGAAAGGAAAACTTGAATTAACACTTACCTAACTTAACCCATACCTAAACTAAGCTATTTAAACCCAAAATACATCAAGAAACTTCAAAAATTTCGAAGTTTTCTTTACCTATATGAAACCCACGAAATTCTCTTCTTGCTTCTATTGGAAGATTAAACCTTCCTCTCCACTTTCTTCTTGAATAAAACTCTTAAACGCTCATTTCTAAAGCATAAGCACCTAAGCTCTTACTTCTCTTCCTCTTCTTCTTCTTCTTCTTCTTCTTTCCCCTTAGCCGAAAGTCACCATTCTTTTTCTCCTTTCTCTTGTAAGTTTCGTGTGTTTTCTAGAAAATGTCTCAAGAACAAGCCTTTCTTACTTAAAAACCTACACTAAAACGACATAGCTTTACTTAAGTCTCCATATACATGATATTTTTGTTTTCTCCTCCTCACCATACGGCAACCTCACTTGTTTCCCCATTTAATTCAATTCTTCTACTTATTTAATGACATTTGAAATGGGCTAAAGGCCTATCTTATAAACCTTAAGCCTTAAGAACATTCATGATCTTCCTAAAAAGCCCTTATACCATCTTAATCTTTTTAAAATCTAGTAACTTATTAAAACTCTAATTTCACTAAATCCTTTCAATTTATAGCCATTAACTAAACACTAAAATCTCAAATAATTCTAACTAAAAGGAATTAATCAATCTAAACATCAAAATAAAGAAAACCTGCTTAATGCGAATCGGGGCCCAATATTTCTCCCCCTCTTAAAAGAATTTTGTTCTCGAAATTCGTACCTGAATCACTGAAGAGATGGGGATACTTCTCCTTCATAGCTTCCAATGGCTCCCATGTGGCCTCTTCTACCGAATGGTTCCTCCATAAGACCTTTACCAACTGCACAGTCTTGTTTCTAAGAACCTTTTCTTTAGTATCCAAGATCTGCACTAGAAGCTCTTCATAACTCAAATCATTACTCAACTGAACTTCATCAGCTTGAATGACGTGGGAGGGATCTGATCGATAT
>JANTNU010000235.1:5959144-5971002 GCA_024752395.1 Erythroxylum havanense | reverse complement strand
TGCCAGTATATTCTCTGCTCTCTTTCCCTAATAGGAAGCTCCTATTTATTCATCAAAATGTAACGAACTTGTAACAAACTTGTAACAACCCTATATTCTGTTTTCTAGGCCTAGGTAACTACCCTGAGTCACCTAGCATCAGCTTTTCTTTCCTCCCCTTCTGTCTCGTATAGGTAACCTTAATTGGGGGCCTAACAGTGAATTCACTTTCTAATCAGGAAGTCGCTCTAACAGCAGAATGGGAGGATGAGCAAATCGAGTATATTAAAGAAAGAGTGAGTGAGGAAGGCAGGCAAGAGGAGCTTAACAAGGGGAAGGATATCGCTCAGGTTTCTCGAAATTCTATCCATTATCCATCTGACTACATTATCATAAAATCCATGGTAAGCCTGTATGATGATTTTCATCTTTCCAATTTGCAGATTGCGTTGGATGAAGCTGCTTTTTTGTTGGATTTGGCTTCTGTGGAAGGGACTTGGGACAACTTACTTGAGCGGATTGTTCAATGCTATGAGGAGGCAGGACTTCATGATATTGCTAGATTTGTTGAATATAAAGATTGAGTACGCCATCTGAATGCTAGCTTAGATGTTGTATCCCCCTCAAGCATAAAGGCTTCTTTTTGTATACACAATTGTATTTTATTCTTGCTTGTGTTTGATCTAAATAATGTCAGCGTCATTCTGGTATAACAATGGATAATATACGAAGTTCTAGAATTGCAGTTCGCATATCGTTAGACGTTGCTGACTGCAACTCTGCCCAGTTGCAGTTCGATTATTATGGAAATTTGCTGTAATTGTGCATGTATCATTCGTTATCGTCACAATTGCAATATAATTGGTGAAGACAAGCAAGAAAAATTCTACGTTTACAGATACAATAGCTAGCTCAGCACCACGAGATGGTGTAATGTTTCCTTATTTTCACTACGGTAGAAAACAGGTCTTTGTTTTATGTACAGGAGATTACACACAGTATTAAGTGAAACCCACTTCTCTCTGAAGATTAACAAACGTGAAAACCTTATTATGTCGAACCAGGAGCATAAGACGCAAGAGGAAAAAATTTCTGAGGAAACACACATTTTTCTGAATTTGCTATGGAGCAAAAGGGAGGGTTGGTTTCTTGCTGTAGGATTTCGTTTTTCTCCATAGCAACTTTCTCCACAATGTTGCTACTCCTCGCTTCTTGGTAGGCACGAGGGCCAAGGAACCAATTGCGACACTATTTTCCGGCTGTTTGTTTCCGTTTACGACAAGGATTTTGTCCAAAGGATCTATCCCTCCATTTGAAACTAAAGCAGATCCAGAAAATTTTTCAGTTGCCTGAATTTTAGGGGATCCCATGTCCTTCACTTCCAGACTGTCATCTGCTAGCATTCGTTCTAGCAGAGAGGACCTCTGATTCATGACCTTGTCCTTTTGTTCGACCAGCGTTATGCTTTTCATGGAGGTGTCGGATGGGGTATTTGATTCACTGTTTGTAGGAATAACCTTATCAAACAGGGCTGCTTCCTTCGGTGTAGCCAATGCTTTCAATTGCTTCCCTAAGTTCAGAATAGTCTCCTGACACTCTGCCAACTTTTCTGATGCAGCTGAAATCTCCCAATCCTGCAACATGAAGCAACTCAAAATAACATGACCAACTTCAAAGCTTCTCTGTAAGGCACAAAACTCCAATCTCTGGGTTTGGTAAGTGAAGCCAATTGACGTCATTAATATTAAGGACTAACTTATCAGGATCTCTCCACCATTGATCCCCACCATTTGGAGCTATTGAAGACATAACAGCAATGATAGTTTGAGATAAAATTTCCTTTTGTTGTCACGATGAAGTTGGGGCCTGGAAAGGAATTTCAAGAGGTAATCCTATACGTAGGATTATTGCGTGCCATCAGTTTTCTCTATTATGATTCAACACTATTTTCTTCATGGCCACACATGATTTACAATTTTTCAGTTGAAATATAACAGTAATCACAGTTTATCACAACAATCAGCATTTAGCTGCCAGTAGGCAATCCTATCAGACACGAGAAACATATTTGCAAGCGAATCATGTAGGAGATGGTATTCAAGCAAGTTATCAATTCCATGGCAAGGTGTATAGACTTACAGTTCGTAGTCGTTTCTCCTCCTGATGTGGTTCTTGGCTGGGAGTTGCCTTTTTTGTCGCACTGAAAAAACCATAAAATCAGATATGAACTCTTGGTAATCATATAGGATGCCCTTGGGGACTAGTTTCGAAATAGCCTAATTATACCTTTCAAGTTGGAGCTGTAGCTCAAGACATGTGGCCTCCAATTCTTCACAGCAGCTTTTTTTATTGTCCAATTCTACTTCCAAGGAGGAAATCCTGTGAAAAACCTCATTTACTTCGGCTTTGGACACATTAAGCTTGCTCTCAGGGTCTTGTTTCATCAGCTTGTGACTGTCTGTCTGATTCTTATCAGTTGGCTTTGATCCTTTCAAAGTTTCTACCTCTTTTTGTAACATGGAAATGGTTTTATTAGATTCCTGCAGTTGATTTGTCAAGAATTCAATCTTATCAACAGCCGATTGAAGCCCTTCTTCTGATTCGATTCTTGTGGAATTTGTATTACAGAGCTGATCTTTTAACTTATCGGTTTCATATATAGTAGCAGGCAGACATTTTTCAAAGTTATGATTTCCACGTAAAGAAGCAGTTATTGGCAAATGCAAGAACTGATCAGTCACGCCAACCTCAGATTCATTTTCACTTCGTGATTCATCCCAATCAAAGTGCTTTTTAATTGCCTCCCTCATGCTGGAAACATCTTGAATAGAAAAGCAGTGGTTTATAGTCCAGTCCAAAGTAGTGCTTAATTCATGGGCGAACTTAATGACATCAGATTTTCCATTCAACAGATCATAACAAATTTGAATAAATTTCTGTAGCACAGCACTGAGTTCAGAAATTTTCCACTGGAAAGCACGAACCATGTAGCCTGAAGTTGTTTCTGTACTCTTACATGATAAGAAACTTCCGTCCTTCTTGGAATCAGTCTCTGAGGTGCCATAACCAGAGAACGATGAAGTGATCCCTTCAATAAGTTCGACTATTTTGCATATAGATCTGCTTAGATCTGTATCGAATTGCTGGCTGCCCTTATCTGTCAAGGTGTCAACATCCGTCCCAGAAGATCTGTTTGCAGGTTCCCATAATATGAATCCAGCAATATCCGGTGCCTTTGAAAAACCAGAATCTTCACAGCCATCTCTGTTATCAACACTTTTTATGAGGCTTTCACTATTCATTTTTATTAAAGATGCTCTAACATCCTCCAGTATTTCATCAGATCTTCTCCGTGTAACACGGGTTTGTTCCAATACAGCCATCACAATATCCTGAAGCCAACTAGGAGCTTTGTTAATATCCTTTGACTCGTCCTGCTTTGATCTCAAGGAGACAGATTCAGAAATTGGAACGATCTCTCTGCCCGTCGCCTCTGAAGAATATCCATTCAAATTTGTATCTAAGGAGCTAACTATGGCATTGGCATCATCAGGCAAAACATGAGAACTTCTAGATGGGTTATCAACTGAGACAATTGCCAATCTTTCCATTTCAGCGAAGTCATCCATCAGGTTAATATCGGAAGTTCTAACTGTTTTACTTGGAAGTAATCCTCTCTGTTTTCCATGTTTGAAGTTCTCCAACTCCGAAATCAATGCAGAAGCCCATGATTCAGCACAGCTAGCCTTATCATCACTCCCAACGTCAGACATTGAGGCCAAAGAGGGTTCGGGCAGCATTAAAGCACTCTTTGATGGTTCCAATGCTGCCTTAACTTTTGACAATTCATCAAAATGGGACTCAACCTCAGATAATTTAGAAGCTGTGCGAGCATACATTGCTCTTGAGAATTGAAGTTCAGCTGCCCTTTTTTGTAGAGCTTCCTTGAGCATCTTATTTTCTTCCTCCATGGCACATAACTGCTCAGCAAGAAAGTTAATCTTTTTGTTGGGGGACTCGGGTGATGTGCTAACAGCTGAGTCAGCCACAAACCCACTAAGATTAGAATTTGACCTCCTCCTCATTTCAGATGAATCTCTTCCCAGTGCTTCAACTTCATTTCTCATTTTTGCCACGGCAGCAGGGCCTGGCAATCGCTTGCGAACTAAGACTCGTAGCCTCTGGCATTCAGATTCTAACTTTGCTATTTTTTTAACGCTCTCTAAATGTTGCTTGTGTGATGCATCAGCTGTTCTACGATTAAATTCTCTCTCCTCATTTCGGATCTCAAGCTCCTTCTCTAACACACGGACTTCATATTTCAGAGATGCGCTATCTTTCTCAGTAGATTCCAGCCTCTTCATTAGAGCGTTAAAATTTGCCTCAGCCTGAGATTTCTGTTTGCTTAGGTCTTCAATCAACTTCTCCTTCGCCAGGAGAGCCTTACTAAGACTTGTGTTCTCGTTACCCATTTTAGCAAGCCTTTTGTTGGCATCTGCCAGTTTTTCTTCCAAGACTTTTTGGGAATTTTCAAATTCCTTTGATGTCTTCATCACAGCATCATGAACCCTTTGTTCCTGCTCTTCTCGAACAAAACGTAGCTGTTGCATACACTCCTTAAGAGCTGCATCCACATGAGTTAATCTCTCTTCCCCAGCAATTCTCTGCTCTAATGCTTTCTCTAATTCTTGTTTTAGGGAGACTACTTTTTCTTCTGTCTTCTGACATTCTATTTGGCATATGTAGTATGCCATATTAACAATAGATGATTAGTAGAGTAAATCATACTATGAAACTTAACGAAATAACAAGATTCCATATTTTACCTTCCATGGCTTCCTGAGCCGTCTTCTCATGTTTCTTTACAAGATCATCCTTTTCATTGCATTCCGACATGACAGAAGAAAGTTTTTCATGTAAAATCTTGAGGTCATTCTGCAGTTCTGCCTTACCGTTCAAAATTGCCTGTATCTAAAAGGACAACATTACTTATCAACTGGTGCTTTCTCATCAGTAACAGATCTAAAGTTGCCTTGGATACATTGGAAAGCAACCATTCTTGATAGAATAACCACACTTCGTCCTAATAAAGAGTTTCATTATTCCATTACACCAATCATGTGTAGCAGTAATTTGAATTATTGAAAAGACTTCCCCATGTAATTCAATCTTTTGTTGACAGGTTTCGAAATTTCTCGTTGCTACTCAAGAGTCTCTCCTCAAAAACCCTATTCAGAATTCCCCACTGAAAAGAGTGAAGAAGTTGCAGTCTTTAAGAATTAAGTTGGTAGTTTTATTACACATCCCTGAATTACATTCTGGAGTCTATCTTCTTTTCTATCAGTACATATGTTTCAACCAGTCCTTCAACAATGAAATAAAACAAGATGGAGAAAAAAATTGATGAGAATTTTGATCGAGGTGAAGTCATCGCTGTCATGAAGAGAGATGCATAAATACCTAAGATCGTTTACTTGGCATGCATTGGCTTCATGGTATAAATTCAATGACATAATCCATCGACCATTGATTCGTTTACAAGTAAAATTCCAGAAATATCAACAGGAAGAGGACAGAAATTAAAATTCCATATCAAATGTGGATCTCCATTTGTAATTTTCTGAGGAGAGAATAAACGTGAGGATCCGGTTACCATTTTAGAATCTGATATAACGTGAAAATCCAGTTACAGAGGTAGGAAATGCAAATCAAGTTACAACCAGGAATCACGCAGTGACAAAGTAAAACAATTCGTTTAACCATCTTAATTAGAAACAATCTGAAATAGTTACTCCCACATTACATCGAGCGGCTAAAATGATTAGCAAGAAAGCAAGTAGAAGAACAAAATTCCAAGAAATGATAAAACAAAATTCCCAAGTAGTTTAGAGTACCTCATCTTCATTTCCTTTGTCAGCTGCAATAACTGTCTTATCCGAAGATTTTTTCCTCCAAAGCCATGTCTTGTGCTCCATTATTCCACTGAAACTACACCTTCCAATAACAACAGTAACAGCTCTTCAATTCACCAGAGATCTGCATGCAGATGAAAATCACAACTAATACAGATCATCTCATATCCAGCAGAGCAAAACCCAGAAGGAATTTCCCATCAGCAGCATGAAAAGTACAACACCTTTAAGTCACTAACGAGCAAGCTCCCATTGCTCAACGATCAATGAAAGAGAACCAGCAAAGGCAAATGCAAGTCAGAAACAAACACGATCATCAGTTGTAACGCGAAATGCCACGATCCTATCTAAAAACTATAAGACTCCACCAAGGAAACCAGAAAATAGATAAAGCACAGCTCGGTTCACAGGTAAGAAAAAAGGGAGCACAAAAAAAACAATAATTAGAAAAAAAAAGTCAAACAATAGATAAATATAATGTAAAACCAGTGAACAAAAAAAGGGTTTAGAATACGTGTAGCGTAATGATTGGGGTTGATATTTACGGTCGCAAGTTCGCTCTGAGCTAAATTTGCTAAGTGTCGGTCTCGAGCTGACGAGGAAGATGGTCCAGGCGTGGTTATGGAATGGTTAAAAGGGTGAAACCGGAAGAGAAAATAGTGACGGGTTTTTTGTCGTTTAGTTGCGGGGTTTTCGGGTTTGGTCGTACGTTGTTTGCGTTTGCTTAGATCGGACGTACCGGAAGAGCGCGTGTCATTGTCTTATGTTTACTTCATTGTGCTTTGCGAATTGTTTTGTCAATTTATTGGTGGGGTGTTAATTAATAATTAGTGATAATGTTTATTTATTTCTAACAATGTTTTCTTATCTTGGGTATAAATTAATTACCATTTAGCCAACTAAGCCCCCTACTTAGTAGAGTGTCAATGAACATAGTATACGTTGCCTTACCAGTAAAAAAGGTTAAAATCTTTTAGCAGGGTCTTTACATTTGTTACTATAGTTTACCATAAGATCGTCATATAGTATTTAAGTTCAATTATTAAGAGACAACAAATTCTATATAAGTCCTGTATCAATGCAATACAAATTAACTTGATTAAAAATTTACCACATTATACATATTCTTTATGTAGACACCACTTTCTTCACGTCGTTATTAGTCATGACTAGGCTTAGGTCTTTTTCTATTCAGAAGCTAAGATAGCTCCGATATCATAAAGAAATATGTGAGGGTAAAACTTGGGGTCAGATTCTCTATCTCTCTTCTCCTGGCCCTATTCTGACCCTCTCTTATTTAAGTCATTCATTTAGGTTGGTCCCATTTGAGTGGATGACTCAGTTAAGAGAGGGTCAGAATAAGGTCAAAGGAAGGGACCAGAGGATGACCATATCCTTACATATACACACTAGACATATTTACAAATACTACATCCTATTAGAAAAACTAAAAACAAAAAAAATTAGAATTTTAAACATCAATAAAATTTTCCAAAGTTTTTTAAACTACATGATAGATCTATGTATTTTACCATATTCTTTAGTATTAATTAAATATTAAAATTTTAACTTATTTACAAATAAACCAATAATCAACTCTTATCGTTGATGAACATATAAATTCAGCTCTTCTAGTTTAGATAATATGTTAAAATTTAATAAATGGAATATTTAAGAAGTTAAAACTTTAAAATTTTACACTTAACCTTGATAGTAATAAAAGAATTAACTTTTTAATTGAAAATATATTATTTATTTATTAAATTTTTTGTACAAATTTTGTAAATGGACCTAACCTGTATGGTGTTAGTAAAATTAATTAAAGGATGAAAATTATCATAATTAATTTCTAACTATATTCATGACAAATTAAAACTATTGAAAATTTAGTTCTGACAAATGTAACCATAGAACCCAATGCACCCTAAATGATAAATTCTTAACCCTGTCAATGTAAAGTGGCCCAGACTATTCCATTCATTAATAACTTCGTACCGGAGACAAATTCTTAGAAATTGCTACTGATGACTTTCAGAAAGTTGGTGAAAATAATAATGAACAGCATTTTATGTTTTAGCAATTATTTATTTATATTATATATTACATGTAAGATAATGGGGTTGTTTAAGTGCTGGCTTTAAGGTAAAGTACATGGTCACATTCTTAACAACCCCAATAAAAGAATTAAATGCTACTTTCATGACTTGATTTACACTTGGTATCTCTCTTTTTGATGTCTTAAGGCTTTGGTTATTGGCAATGATGGTGATGCTTGTGGTTCTTTTCACTTTGTGAGCTATATTCGGTGGTTGAGTGAGTGGCACTCACAGCTACTAATTACGTCATTTCTGTCTTGTCTCGCCATTCTTGTTCACTACTCTTTCTTTGTTTGTTAGCGGTTAAGCATCTAATTTAGTGGGTTTTGCTTTTTATTGGACGTTTGGTCACTTTTGTTTAGTTTCAGTTGCTAATATCATACGCTACTTTGTGTAAAGAATGTTCACCACAGGATTTTTGTGGCTGACTTCCCCTGAAGCCAATCTCTGTTCGTCTTTGGAAAACGAAATTCAGATATTTGCTTGTTAAGGCATAACTTAATTGGCTAAATTTGCTTTTAACGAGAATTAAATTGTTACGGTTTGATCTAATTGTAAGATATGTGACTTAAATTTCATATCAATTAAATACAAAGTTGATATGGAATTTATAAGGACTTTGGGCTTTCCACTCTCATAAGCTAGCTTTTGGGTGTGACTCTCTTAAAGTCCTTATCAATTGGTATCAGAGCCGGTCTTGGAGTGGTGGCTCACGGAGTGGTGGCCTGAGAGTACCAGCCGTGACCAACGTGGCCGTGACCAACAAAGACTTCAGAGTGGTGATCCATGGAGTGGTGACCTAAAAAAGTGTCAGTCGTGATCAACATGACCGTGACCAATGAGAACATTGGTCCTTATGAGGGGACGAATGTTACGGTTTGATCTAATTGCAAAGTATGGGACTTGAATCTCATATCAACTACACTGTCTTATTTTCTTCACAGGCTACCATTTAATCCAATTCACAGGAGAAACCATTGCCAAAAGGGAAAAGAAGAAGAGGAGAAATATGAGAGAAAGATCTTTGACTTTGCATGCCATCTTCACCATTCATCAACTTTTTTTGGCTATTTCTTATTGTCCTTGAATGCTTATTTACGCCTTACCAAACCCTGACTTCTTTACTAAAGATGTGCTATAAAGTCTTCTCCGACCCTCGTCTCGTCTCAGGCCCACACCACACCCTTGGATGTTTCATGAAGAAAGTGCGGTGAATTGACCTTAACTCGCCGCTCTTTCACATCTACTCTCTTTTTACCAATCTTCTCTTTTCATTTACTTGGTGTTCAAGTTGAGCCAAGCCAACAGTCACTGTATTGTGTGGGCCTGCCTGTTGCTTACTTTCAGCAAATCTCGTGCCCATTAGATTTTGTTTCTGTCGTCAAGTCTGGCTTGTTATCGAAGGCTATAAGATCTTCTCCTGTCTCGCATCGCATGCCACTTGGAGCAGTTGAAACTCTTATTACAAAGTTGCTTGCTCAGGACTTTTCCTATAACGGCTCGTGCCAAAACCGACACCGAGGTAAGTATGTTGCCCAAATATGCCATTTACTAGGTGGATCCGAGGCACAGCCTGGAGGTCAGTGACAGCATGGAGATGGGTCCATTATCGCACGAGATCTCTGTTTAATCTCCAGTTAAGATAAGTGGAAACCTAGTTTTTGGATAAAGGTGATGGTCACATCTGTAGTCTTTACCATAAAGAAGGTAATTGACTTTAGAGTTGCGCATGATATTCGGAGGAAAATATCCATATCAGTAAGAGGTGGACATGAACCTGTTCTCAGAGTTGATAAAGAGTCTGTACAGGGAATGGTGGAGGAACATGTATCAAAACTCTAAGGAGAGGCTGCAACCTCGTCTCCGTCCCGGGCTCGATTCCATTGAGATTCAAATATGGAATCTAGATCACATACAAGTGAGACATAATTTGACCACTGTCCATGCTTATCTGATTTTTGCAAAGAATGTAACCATTATTAAGTATTAACAAACAACATATATGCTTAACCAGTGTGTTAAACAGCAGTTCATAGTTGCAACAAGTGTTTAGTCGTAATTATGTTCGTTTTTATTCGTATCGACTGCAATTTTATAATAACACCTAATCCAAATGTAATTCACAACTCACAATTCAATACTACCTTATCTTGGGGACGTATTTCTCTGTTCCAAAATATCCTGACCCCTTTGGACCCCTATGGCTTAGATGCAAAAAGGACAGGGACCAAAATATTTTGAGACAGAAGATTTCAAGGTCTTGTCCCACACCCTCCTTTGGATCCCTTTCTTTCCCATTCCTCTTCTTGATATAATCTTGGTTTCATTGAGCAGATGGGCCATTGGTTTCAATTTTACGGTCACGTTGTGAGGGTTTTCTGCAAAACTAGATTTGGGCCTAATTGTAGCGTTAATGTTCGATGATGCAAACCTGTCAGAATAGCGAGGTGTGAGGGTTCAACTACATAAGAGTAAGAAACGACATTGTGGTCCACATGTCCAACCACTAGATGGGCCTTTCTCATACACCAGGGTTAACTTCCTCGTGTCACCCCAACTTTAAGCTTATTCTAATAAAGAAGAGAGTTTAAATCTTCTGTCTAATATTATGATATTTTATTGTATTTAATAAATCTCAGTTGTTTATTTATATGAGTCTTATATAGGTCCTGCATGAATCCTATATAAGTCTCAGAAAATAAATGATTAATATTTTATGAAATAGAATAAGATAGAATAATATTGAACAAAAAATTTTAGTTTAAGAAAAGGAGGGTACCACAGAAGTCTGCATACGTCACACGTGAAATCAACCCTCCCAACAAGTACAAGTAAAGTATCTCTAATTCTGACCCACCTTCTTCATTTAGTAAAGTAAGAGTGGCGTAGGTTTTTTTCTCTACTTTTTATCAATTGATGCAACTGATTATTGCTTGATAAGACACACGACCTTTTCTCTATGATTTGAGGCGAGTAATGGAAGCAAAGTCGCCCATACATTATTGGAAAGGAAGTTGCGTGATAAGCCCTTCGTCTCTAGCAAATGGGAGAATTTTGATTTCTCCTACATTCGACGCAGCAATTTTTGACGAAGTGTGTGTGCTTGATCATTTATTGTGTTCGTCATGTGCCCTTCGTTGAACTCATCTCGGTGTTTATCTTTCAAGTCAACCAGTTTTGTACTATTCTCAAAAGGATAAAAGAAACCATGCTTCTTTACTTTTGAATGCCTCTTATTGGACGTATGATAAATCGAGGCTGACCAAGCATTCAATGACTCGAATTGATTTTGACAAGAAAGCTCCGGTCTCTCCACACACCATTTTAAGAATTGGGTGGGATAAAGGATCACGCATAATTCACAGTAACAGGTTACTTATACTATAAATAGAAATTTTGAAAGTGCTTTTATAAAAAAATATTAAAAATTATGGCATGTAAAGACATATCCTCTTCCTTTCTGGAGTTAAAATAATGCCACCTTAAAAGGAACGAATGGCTTAGAGAGGACGAAAGTTGGCGTGGCCATTTGGAAATGCCTTTGTTCATCATTCCAATTGCCCCCCACTTTTAATATCTTTCCACAATTAGAAAGTCTTCAGAGCCCAACCCTCAACTTCAAACATCAGTAAATCGCCTCCAAAACGTTGTCGAAACAGTGAAATTAAGGAAACATGACCTTGTCGACTAAACAAATTATTTTAACGACAAGTGTCCAATCCAACTTGCTCAAGCAATTGAAGAAGATCCATCAGGAGTTAAAAGTAGGGCAGTGAGGGGGGGACCATGAGCCTACCTTCTATTCCTAGATGCTGTGCTGCTCACTGTGGTCCTTTTCGTTAAACCAAAGGCCAAAGTGAGCTTGAGCTTT
>JANTNU010000235.1:5938200-5949615 GCA_024752395.1 Erythroxylum havanense | reverse complement strand
ATTTCACTGACAATTTCTTATTCATTCTCTTTACTCAAGAATCCTAAATTACCTAATACACAAATTTAAAGGAAAAATAGAATTGTAAAAACACATACCAAATTGATTTCTAATTCTTCAAATTAAGCTTTCATCAACTTCAATTTCACCAACAATTCCTTATTTCTTCTCTTTACTCAAGAATCCTAAATTACCTAATACACAATTTTTAAGGAAAAATAGATTTGCAAGAACACATACTAAATTGATTTTTAATTCTTCAAATTAAGCTTCCATTAACTTCAATTTCACTGACAATTTCTTATTCATTCTCTTTACTCAAGAATCCTAAATTACCTAATACACAAATTTAAAGGAAAAAATAGAATTGTAAAAACACATACCAAATTGATTTCTAATTCTGCAAATTAAACTTCAATCAACTTCAATTTCACCGACAATTCCTTACTCCTTCTCTTTATTCAAGAATCCTAAATTACCTAATACACAATTTTTTAGGAAAACTATAATTGCAAGAACACATATCAAATTGATTTCTAATTCTTCAAATTAAGCTTCCATCAATTTCAATTTTATTAACAATTCCTTATTCCTTCTCTTTTTCTCTCTCTCTCTCCCTTCTTCAATTCCTCTTATTTATCTTCATATTATTGTATAAACATTCAATTTCATGCATTTTATTCATCAATGCATGCAACTACACCAAAATCATGTACTAAAAAAAATTAAAACTCCATTAACTTACCTTTCGGGTATTATTTATTAAGAACACTCATATACCTTTTCTTCATCTTTTTCTAAACTTTTTTGTTGATATGGTGAGTTTAGGGATCATAAGTTAATGATTTAGTGTTTAATAGGTAATTTGGGAGTTAAAAGTAAAAAAAGTTAGCTTGAAAATGAAAGAAAATGAAAGAAAAATGGAGAAAAAAAAGAGGAACCTTGTTCTCAGCTATATTTGGCGAAGAAGAGAGTGTTCCGTGACAATTAATGTCACCTAGTCCCTTAATAACTTTTTTTTAAGATCCAAAATTAAATTTAACTTTTAATCGATTCTTTTCTTCTTCTCAATAAAAATATTCATAAGAAAAATATCATTCCCACATAAAGATGTTAATTAATATCCTTTATTTCTATTAATATTTTCATATTTGACATTCACTATTTCTCGGGTCCATCTTTGACAACTGGTCAACTATTGGTCAAATATTCAAAATAAACTCGTTTTAAACTCTAATTTGATCACCGGAATATTCTTGAATAATATTATTTGATACCAAATAAAATAAAATACATATACAAAGCACCATATGAAATTTCATTAGTTTACTATTCATAGTGTAGAGTTAATAGTATATGCTTACATCATGGATACTAAATTCAATTTCTAAAGAGATTATTGATGCTTATTTGTATGTCTCAAGTGCTTTTGAGCTTTGGAAGGAATTAGAGAAGAGATATGAAAATTTTAATGGTCCTCTTCTGTATCAGTTATAAAGAGAAATCAGTGTAATCACGCAAGAAAACATGTCTATCGTTAGATATTTTAGAAGATTGAAGAAGCTCTGGAATGAGTTAAGTTGTTTGTTATCGATGCCAAAGTGTTCACACGTAATTAACATGCCTATGGAACTAGTAAGAAAATGGAGGAGATAAATTCAAGGCATAAGCTGAGGCAATTTCTTATAGGATTAAATGAAAGTTAAAAATCAAGTTTTAGTGATGTCTTATAGGTTGGTGTGAGTAGTTCAGCACTTTCATCTCTTAACCAGAGGTCTCGAGTTTGAGTCTTGAGAATGGAAAAATCTATTTGGCCAGTACTTTATCCCTTACGGACTGACCCGGTGCGAATGGAGATTAATCTAAGAGTGGCTGACTTAAAGGCACCTTCTCATAAGTTGAGATCCTCCTAAAATACCTCGTACTCTCGTAGGCTTACAAAAAAAAGGGGTTCATTACTTTTCTTTTGAGTTGCAAAGCATAGCCCATTTATAAATTTTTCTATCTATCATTCATTACAAACGTAACTTTCTTTCTTCAATTTTACAAAAAAATTTAAGAAGTAATTAAAATCTTTACATGAATCCTTGTTGATTAATTCAATTCGTTACACTATAAATCTTACACTTTTGACAAAGTTTTCCTACATCTTATGGAAGAAATTAAACTGTTTGCATCATTATTGAATTGGTCTCTCGTATTACAAATAAAGAAAAAAATGAATAAATTTTAATATAATCTATTGTCTAAACTAATGTGCTTAATCCTTACTAATTTCTACATCTTATAATGAATGTGTGATATAGTGTTTATTTAATTAAGCCGTAACTAGAGGACGGTGTTGTGCCACGGAAGGGACTGCAAATAAATGGGGCCCAGAAATGAAAGAACGCCACGTCATTAGATACCGACCACACAAAAAAAAGGTTTTGTTGATAAAAATAAGAAAACGAAAAACATCCGATTATATTATGCGCATCAATCAATCAATCTAATCAGCATATCTTTGAAAATCGACGGATGGGGTAATTTTGGGAACAATAAAAATTTCGGAAAAAGAAAAAAGAAAGCCTTTCCGATAATGGAAGTGGGACTATGATACATAATTGGCCAGGGGGCTTTCCTCAAGTGGAAAACAATGCAGGTCTCAAAAATATCCACTTTGAGACTTCTACTAAAGCCTATAGTTTTTATTTTATTTTTATAAAAAGTTGATTTCGTGGCTTGAATTTGTTTCCTTATAATCGTAAAGAATTTATTGATTTTTTTAAAGCTCGTTTTCTTGAAATTAATAAATTTAATTTCAATTAATTTAAATTATAAAAATTAATTTATTATTTTTTAATTTGTTTTAAATTAATTATAAAACAAATCACTTCGGAAGATTTGTTTTAGAAGAAGAAAACTATAAGGATCTCTGGTCACTCATCAGTACTGATATGCTCATACATCCCACAAAATGAGTCTAGATCTCTTGTTTAATATTATAGTATTTTATTGTGTCCAATAAATCTCAGTCGTTTATTTATGTGAGTCTTGTATAAATCTTGCGTAAGTCTCGTAAAATAAATGGTTAAGATTTCATGAGACAGAGTAAGATTAGGTAAGCTTAGACAGAGCATTTTTATTTCCACAAAATTGCTTCCCACTGGACGCCAAATGGGATTAGAATGTTCAGAACAATAACTACGTTCCGTATTCATTAATAAGGTGGACGAGATTGGTTGAGCATTCAATACAGTAGAGTCTGAGCAGACAACCTGTCGAAGAGATTCAGAAAATCTGCACAAAGACACAGCAACACTGCAGGTTTCAATCTTTGAGACGCGGCTTATAATTAAAAATAAAACAAGAACAAACATGTATTTGTGGCTTAGTGCAGATAATAATTAAAACTCTTGATCGACCTCTGTCAGAGTTTTATTTTATCCCAATCAATTAGCAATCTACCTCGAGACGTTGCTTTAATATACACTATATGAAAGAGTTTTTTCTGATGAAAGGAAAAGCAAAAAAGTTCATGGTCAGTGTTTTGCTGACCATTGGATTGGTAGGTGAGTTGAGGTGGTTAGTTTCGTTTGGTGCAACTTGCACGGTTCAGACCAACTCATATGTTATAATAATGTTGTGTGTGTTTTTCCGGCTATGCCGTTCCAGGCATCTGACTCCTGCATGGATACCTCGATCTTCACATGTGCCGGAGACCATCGGACTCCGATGTATCGACGGTAGCCCTGCAAAACTTTGGCAAAACTAGAAAGGAGAGAACCTGGATTTAGAATGATCATAACAAATTCGCGTCAATCACAAGCCATGTATAAAGAGGATTATTATTCTTCTTATTCTTTCATTTGGTTGCAAGGTATCATCAGCACTGGAAAGCCTTGTTTGGAAGGAGAATAATATATAAGCAGAAGATCTTGTCATCAGAATTATGCGTTTACATTAAATATTGATTCAATCAAGCAAAATAGGAAATTGAATGAAAATGGAAAGTTTCTGAAGCAAATTGCACGCCGATTGATGAAAAATATACATCCATCTCCCAAAAATGGAACCACTTGCATTGTATTTTAACACTTCTTTCAGACACTTTCTTCCAGGTAACCATGTTAACGAATCTTTGCTATTAACCTGAACTCTTTTGTACCTTTCAACTGGTCTCCTGTTAGTGGTCCCGTACTTGCCATTTTTATCAAACTCCGTTCCATTGTCCCCTTACAAAACCGACGACCCTTGCTGTCAGCCCTTCTCACCAATCAGCTAACATATGCATCCCTGTCTGAGTTTATCGTTTATGTCCAAGAGGGACCCTCTTGGCCCCAACAGTGATGTAAAATGGGGCCCCCATCTAAGCCTCGTGTCAATTTAACATGTGATATACCAGTGGTTCCCATACAAGTTGGAACAGTACAGTCATTGCTCTGGGCACCCATCAGGCATGTGCTTTTATTTCAGTGGGTTCATAATCAAAAGCCATTGATGGGTGACCCGAGTAGTTCTTTTAAAAATCTTTAAATATTAGAGGTCGTTTAAATTTTGATTGAAGGTACACCATTGTTACTGAACTTGGGCTAAGAGCGATATGCTAAACTTGAGGGAACTTTCCCTTACTGGCAGATATTGTTTGGTTCCTAGAAAGATCATGGGAACTACACCGCATTCAGACCTAGAATGTGCTATGCAATGCATGTGGACTCCCACTCCCCCCACCCTACTGTTTATCTTCAAGTTGGATGATGAGAAGCAGCAGTCCCTACGGAAATTTCAAACTTTTGACACAAGTTGGATTTCTTCTTTTCTCGTCATTTTGTCATCTAGTTGCTCATACCATCATGAACATCATGTGACTAGAGTTCCTAAATTGTGGTGGCTTGTGAGCTGTTGACTTCTAAAGCTGTAACTGACCTCAGTGACGAGAAATATCTAAGAAGGATTCTTTTAAAGTACACGAAAGGGGGCAGTGGTTGTCCCTGACATGTTTATTAGTCCACACTGTTGGGGGCAATTAAATTTTGTATCAATGGTTTAGGATTCGGTTCAGCCACCAACTAAATGATAAAAGGAAAACATTTAGTATACCATTTGTATGAATTATTGAACGAGGCAATGATAAAGTGTAGTGGGTGGTAACGAACGGAACAGAAAAGACTGCCTTGTCATGAACCAAACTTTTTTACGGCTTTTAAGGTAAAGCAGAGGTGGTGCCAAGATCTTCTGTTCAATATTATCCTGTCTTATAAAATTTTAGTTATTTATTTTGCGATATCCATGCGAGATTTACGAATCCACATAAATAAATGACTGAAATTTATTAGACACAATAAAATATCGTAATATTAAACAAGAGATCTGAACTCCTAAAAAATGTCTTGCCGTGTCCAGACTCCAGACATATCTTCTGGCTTCTACTTTACCAATACAGTGCATCGCAAAGTAGGGGTCTTGCCGTATATAATGAAGTGTTGACAATAAGGACATGATACAAGTTAACTGACCCCCCACTCTCAAAATCTCTCAAATCATATCAGTGGCTTCGAGAACTGATTTGACTGAAGTGTCTATAATTGATTCAGCAAAAAGTAAATGAAAAGATGGCATTTGATGTTGGTCAGCCAGAGACTCATTAGAGCATAGATTCTCTGCACCATTCTCCAAAGAAAAACATTTACTTGCAGGCTCAACTTGGGAAATCTCAATTTTGGGTCAGGCTCAAACTTCAAGCTTCAGGTCAGATTTTACCCATTAAAAATTTAAGCTTGGCCCATCACATAACAAAAACACAGTTGCGCTTCACCTTAAAAGTTGAAAATTGTCATTCCTACTTCAGTCAACTAAGCAGACAGCTGCATTAAATGCAACTTGGAATCAGCCGATTCCTAGTTTATGCCACTTCTAGGGGGATCTACTAACACATAGCCCTCAAGAGTTGGCCTAGTTAGACCATGGTTATTTGGTAGAGACTCCGCTGTTAAAATTAGAATACTATCTGCTCCGAGTGTTTATGCTTTTACAGCAACTGATGTAACCAAAAACCCACCGAGAGATGCATGCAGCTTATGGATAATCTAAAACATATCATAACAGCAAATAGTAAGACCAAATCTAAACAAGCACTTCAGAATAACTAATGACGAATAGGTCAAAGTTTCCGTTAATTTATTTTAGAGCCATAAACAGGACTTAAGCAAGTACAAAATTGAAGAATGGCCAGCAACGCCACTGCCAGTAATAAAGCCAAGACAGTCGGAAAATGAAGAACGAATGTCAACCTAACAACTTACCATAACAAATCAACTTGCACCAAAATGGTTTGGAGTTGCACCAAAATCTTATTACTATTTCACTCACTCTAGAATGTTTTGCTCAAAAGGGCCAACGCTCAAGCTTAAGAAACATGGTTGTCATTTAGTGACAGTGAGCCCATCCGATCAGTTGGACTATTAACCTGCTGCTTCTGCTGCTGCACATTTCTCAAGACCTCCATGGCCTCGGCAACTTTGGCTTTCAAGGCTTCTGGAGATTCCAGCAAGTGCAGCACCTCAGTCTGGTCCATCTCAAGGAGCATGCCAGTCACCTTAGCAGCATTTTCATGCTCCAACTGATCTACGAGTGGATACAAATTTTCCCCAAGTAACTGCAGCCGTTGAAATATCCACAGGTCAATGCAAGACAGCGTAATATTGAGTATGGTATGCAAAAACAGATGAGAACTAGAAGAGCATTACGATCGATAAAGTAATAATGTATAGTCGTCCAAGTAGACGTCACTTATACTCTACTAGACTTTAGGATATACTTACTGTTCTCTGCTGTTCAGGTGTTGCATTAGCCAGGGCAGTGGCTAAAGCCCCAGTTTGCACTGGTTGTGAATATGCAGCATCTCTAAATGGCAATCCACTCATATCATAAGGAAGAGGAACTATGCCTCCAGGAACACCACCCATCGGAGCTTCTGGAATGTTGCGACTGGGAGGATAGCGATAACCACGTCCCCTAGGAAACATCTGTAGTACAGAGGTACAAGACAACAGAAAGAAATATATTACAAGACTGAAGTACTGTGACATTTGAAAGTGAAAAAGCATTGAATTCAGGTAACCACTCACCTGTTGGTGAACCGCTTGGAGGGGTTGCTGAGTTTGTTGAACTGGCCCTCCAGTAGATCGTCTACCTCCTGGACGCTGAGTGTGCTGACCTGGTTGCACCATTGGAACAAAAAAGCTTGGTCTCATTCCAGGAACTAGTTGCTGCTGATATCCAAACCCAGGCTGCCATGTTTCAAGAAAGGACCATAGCTATCAGACCATTGCAAAACTTGAAAGCTAATGTCTTGCTAAAAGTTCAAAATCATTGTTATATACAGAAGTCGAATAGAAGTATTGTATGGGCATCAAACTATAGCTTAGATGAACTCCCACGTATAAAAGAACAACTTGTGTGAAAATAACATCAATGGAATTAGTTCTACAAGCTTAAAAATGAGTAATAAACAACATTTGAGACATTGGTACTGGCGCAATCAGGACAACATAACTGCCAAATAATCTGAAAACAATGTAACTTTCAGATTATTATGGCATTTAGAAGTAGTTCTCACTTGCGGAGGAATCATAGCAGGAGGGCCTTGGCCATAGAAGAGTTGCTGTCCCAGGCCTGGAGCACCCGGGGGGTATATAGGCATTCGAGGGCCAACTGCAGGTGTTATTGCAGGACGATATTGTGAAAATTGTGCCTGCAAATAAGAGGCAAAAAAAGTCTCTGCATAAGTTGCAACTTTAAACTTTTCATCCCCCTCTCTTTTTCTCTACCACTTTATGTTGTTGAAGTTTGGCAAAGCTGTTAAGAGGTATATGCCTATATAAGAACGTACAAAATGATAGAAAAGAAGAATCTTTCTCCATTGGTTCTTTAAGGGCTCTTGATTAAAAACCTTTCATATTCCAAAATACACAAATAAAAACATGCTGAAAAGATCAAAAGAAATCACCTGCAGCCTTGCTCTTCTTTCTTCCTTCTTTTGTGCATGAGCAACGTAAAGTGGTTTGCTAACTATCATTTTACCAGACATCTCAGAAAGCTTCAAGGAAAAGGCAACATATAATGTTATGAAGGTCAAATCATAGAAAGGAACAAACTAAACAACTATTAACATTTCATAGCTTCGTTTAACATCAACTTACTGCTCGCGATGCTTCTTCCGCAGATGAGAAGGCAACAAAGCCTGATCCTCTGCTTAAACCATTTGGGTCCCGCATCACCTAAAGTTTCAAATGAAAATCAAAATTCAGGGCTAAAAGACAAGCAGATAGATCACAATTTTTTTAGTTATTTTAGATCACAATTTTTTTAGTTATTTCATCGGTAATATGATTTCTTGCACAGAAATGTTACTGTACCTTGCACGAAGTGATTGTGCCAAATTCTGAGAATAATTCCTTCAGCTTGTCATCACTGATGCTATCATCTAAGTTCTTAACATATAGATTCAGACCTTCATTTTTTTCTGCTGTCTCCTTCAGGGTTTGTTCAAAACGCCCTTTGAGTTCAACCTCTCTCTCAGATTTTTTCTGTGCTTTACCAACATACCACTCTTTATCATCAAATATCTTTCCATTAAGTGCCTCAACAGATCGAGCTGCATCATCGGAGTTCTCAAAATTGACAAATCCAAAGCATTTGGATTTTCCATCTCCATCTCTCATAACTACAGCACTTGTAATAGTTCCATATTCACCAAAAATCTTCTTTAAACCTTCCTCAGTTGTTGTATCTGACAGATTCTTTACGTAAACATTGTTGAATTTAGTCTTATCTAAAGCAGAATCTCTTTCCTGTTTACGTAGGAAAGGACCAACAAAAACTTGCTTGTCATTCAATAACATGCCATTGAGTTTCTCAATTGCATTTTTAGCAGACTCTTCATTATCAAATTGTACAAAACCATATCCCTTAGACTGACCAGAAGAATCAGCTGCTATCTTGCAAGATAAGATATTGCCAAATGTCGAAAAGGTGTCATGTAGAGCTTTGTTGTCGATTGCCTTGTCCAAATTCTAGAAAAGAACGACAAAAAATGGAAAAGTTAACAAAAAAAGATAAAAACATCCTTGTAAACAACATGATCTTCCATATTCGAAAAACTGCACCTTGATAAATATATTTCCTGCACCACTCTTGCGAATAGTTGGGTCACGATGGGAGTACATAACCCTAATTGGCTTCCCATTAAGAGGGGTGAAATTCAGCAATTCTAGAGCCCGAGCAGCTGCCATTCCCAAAAATACCAGAAAAAAAGAGAGATTTATATGGAGCAAAACATGAGCAGTGCACAAGACATCAACAAGTGAAGGCATAAAACTACACAAGATCAGAACATAAGGCTCTCAAGGCACGACATCAATCTAAAAAGCCCTGCACTTTTTGAATCACCTAGAGATTCTCCAAATCCATGCTAATCAACGCCAACACTATTCAATTTGCATACAATCAAACATGTCAAAATAATAAGAACAAGTATCACATACGGAAGTGCGCTATCAACGTTAGAAGTAATCCATAGTGTCACTGAGACCGAAGCAAACTGAATAACCCAAATCACCCTTCGTTTAATGAACTTAAAGATTAAGACTTCGCAATTAAACAACACTAAAACTACCCACTCTTCAAATTCATTCTCTTCAACAACTACGAGTTTCAACTAGAAAAGTAATAAGAGAAACCAACCATCGTGAGTACTGCTATAGTTGACATAGCCATAACCAAGAGACCGCCTTGTGCTCAAGTCCCTA
The DNA here is from genome assembly GCA_024752395.1 of Erythroxylum havanense. Classification (NCBI taxonomy): domain Eukaryota; kingdom Viridiplantae; phylum Streptophyta; class Magnoliopsida; order Malpighiales; family Erythroxylaceae; genus Erythroxylum; species Erythroxylum havanense. The sequence continues at coordinate 5,939,824 of JANTNU010000235.1, read as the reverse complement.
CAGACCCGAACCGAAACGACCTGACCCAGCTGGTTAAACAAATCATAAATCTGAGTGTCGGTAACATTGGCCTCAAGATCTCCGACATACAAAGCAGTCGAAGATAGCGGGATCACCCCATTGGCCGCCACCCCATTCTGCGGAGGAACCGGAGTCTGCGGCTGAATCTGAACCTGAGCCATCTCCAAGAAACTTCTAAAAGAACAGACAAATGCGTATCGATAAAAAGAAACTAAAAAGAGAGAACTTTTTTGTTTTCAAAGTGGTTTAATGGGATAAAGAGTGGTGGGACAAAAGGGTACAATGGGGGTGGTCGGACAAGGATAGAATCGCCGTCGGAGAGTGTAATGTGAATAGGCAGAAGCAAAAATTCTAGCTGACAGGGGATGGGCAGACCAGTGGCGGCACCGCAACTGACATGCTAGAGAAGACTTTGTTTATATAGGAGCACACAATCACACACGCCCTAGAATTCTTATTCCTTTTCCGTGTTAAACTGAATTGGGCTTTTCTTCGTCTCTTCTGGGCCATGTTTATTACTATCCATGTCATATTACTCTTTTTTTAATTTCAGAATAAAATTACTCTTAGGTTTCTTTTTTCTATTTTTATTTATAATTTTTTATTTCCACTTTTTAAGTTTAGTAAGAAAGATTTATAAAATTAAAAAAAGTAATTTTCTATTTCGTTATTATTTCATAATTTAGTTTTCAGTCAATTAAATATATAATATTTAATTATTTAGTATTAATTATTAATACAAATTATAATTAATATTATTTTAATTTTATAATTACTTAAATTTTCATTTTTGAAAAATAAGAATATATTTAAATTTAATAATTTTATTTACATTGATATAACAATCAAAATATTGATTTGTTTAACTTGGGTTTATCATATTCAAATTTAAAATTTTTAATTAAACTTTAATTTAATCTCATCAAATTGAATTTTATTTATTAAATCTATATTTAGTTTACCATTCGAGAATATTAATATTTTTAACAATTATTTAATTAAAATTTTTAATTTAATTATGAAATAATTAATTCTAAAATCTTCAATCTTTTTAAAAATTTTCAATTTAATACTAAAATTTTTAAAATTTTTAATTGACTTTCAAAATATAAATTTGTGTTATTGGTGGAGAATCAGAAAACAAACTTACCCCCTGTTTGGAAAGCCCTGAATCGAATTTAATCATGGGATTCGATTCGATTCAGCTGTTTAGAACAATAGAAAATCTAAGAATTCAATTCCTGCATGAGTTGAATCCCTCCTCTCTTTGTTATTTCAATTCACGTTATATTCGCGTGAATTGAAATCACAAGTTGCTGGATTTTGCTTCTTCCGCGCCTCTTCTCCTCTTCTCCAAAGTCCAACCTTTTTCTTTTCCTTTTAATAACAATAACAATTATAATAATAATTATTAAGGAAAAAATAATCAGACTAATAATATAAATAATAATAATGATAATTTTATTTACATAATAATAATAAAACTATAATTTCAAAATAAAATTATATAATTTATTTACTTATAAGTTTATATAATATAAATGAAATTAATTAAAATAATTTATTTTCAAGTTTATATAATTTATTTATATAAAACTATTAA
>JANTNU010000235.1:5900393-5915065 GCA_024752395.1 Erythroxylum havanense | reverse complement strand
TTCTTGTCCTGTCCTGTCCAACTCTGTCCTGTCTCGTCCTGTCCGGACTTACTGCAGACACTAACCAAACGCAGGGTTAAAGAACCAGCAGTAATCAGTATACTACATTTGCAATAAACTAATCTTGTACGGATTAGTAACTCACACAGAACGAGTCAAGGAAGTTGAGTGCAAAGGTCTCAGGTTCGAGTCTCGACAACGGCAGTATAAAAGTTCATCCAATATGGTGACTCCTTGTGCGCATTGAAAAAAAAACGACCATCTTACTAATAACTTAAGTGAGATTAAACCGTGATTTACCACCCTCACAATTCTGTCGGGCTGAAATGTAGGAACGCTTAAGATAGCCGATCCCACCTTTTGAGTGCAAAAGAAACAAGTTGGATCGAGAAGGGTCTTGTGGGAATTCTACGGTTGAAAAGCAGTCAAACCATTTGAATGCTAGAAAAACTGTTCGAGTGAGCTGACATTGGTTGGTGAACGAAGCTGACATTGGTTGGTGAACGGAACAACCTCCTTTTGCCAATTCCTGCAAACAGTTGAATATAATAATGGTCGTAACAACCAAGAACATCTTGTCCTGGTAGTTGGTACGAGGCTCGTACAAAATCCAACATTCTTCGTCGTTCTAAAACAAACTTGTCAATAAGGAAACAAACAAGACAGAAACACCTTAAATTGAATCGTTGGAAAATGCTAGAACGTTGCTCTTTGATTGTGTATGATGTTGCAACTAGTTCCAATTACAGTTGAATACATCTGGGAACTAATAAATACATTCATGTGTGAACCCAACCATACAAGCAAATGCAAAACATCCTTCCAGCTTTATCCCATTACTTTTGCTTCCGCCGCATTCCCATTCGTGACTTTGCATACCTAATATTTCCCATTAAGTAATAAACAAAGTAGTAACAGAAGGGTAAATAAATGATGCATTAGAAAACTTTTCGGAAGGATACTCCAATCGCATGCCGCCACCAAGTGGCGAGGAGTAGAGAAGCGTGCCCTGCAGATGATTGAGTGCCTCAGTCGAACAGGCAGTATCCTGAACACATTGTCCCAATTTTGTCAAAGTAAATTAATTGACAGAGAGAATGTGCACATCATCCCATTATTATGAACTACAGAGATGGGTTAAATTTAATGACGGTATTCCTAAACAATGTTCCTTATCATTTCGTATGGTTTCCCTTACATGACTAGCACCATTAGGCCTGTTTCCTGCTTTTCACGTTCTCAATGTTTTTCTCCAAGAGATTTTGGTTTGCGAGTCCTTCTACAACCTCCAATCGTTACTTTTCACATAAAACATAAAGTTTAATGTAATCGCATCAGACCAATCCATCAGCCTGGTGCATGCTAGTACACTCAACCCAAAATACAAAGTAGCATTCGGGCGCAATGCACTAGCACTACTTTTGACATAAAGCATAAAGTTTGATGTAATCTCATCAGACCAATCCGTCAACCTGGTGCATGCTAGTACACTCAAGCCAAAATACAAAGTAGCATTCGGGCAATGCACTAGCACCATCAACACAAGGAAAGAAAATACCACAACAACAATGAAAAACAGCAAAACCCCATGCTAAAGGTCAAATACAAACACCACCACAACAATGAAAAACAGCAAAATCCCATGCTAAAGGCCAAATACACATTTTCTCCATTCATCAAACTTAAGATGTAGAAAACACTTAGGTATTGCATTCACTTCCAAAGGGAGTCAGTTCACCACCATCCATTCAACCAATCACAACTCCAAAATCAACTGAATTTAGAAAACCTATTTCCTCTCCACCCTCTAAGGTAGGAAAAATGAAGAAATAAAAGGGGCATTGCAGCATATCAAGTCAAGTACCTGAAAATCTACAAATGCAACTGGGGCGCCATATGTGCTCTGTATCTTCAATTTCAAGAATCCACGGCATCTGACAGAAAAAATGTCAACAAGAAAATCAAAATACTAAAAAAGTTAACATGTCCAATTCAAAGCTCTTACCTTGAAAATACTTGATTTAACTCTTGCTCTGTACAACTTAGCCCCAAATTTGCTATAAAAAGTGTTGGACAAGGAGGTGCTGAAGAATTATTCTGCACATAAATAATATTTATTGATTTATCAGAACTAAAGAACAGATGTTCACATACAAATCATGCACTTGTTCCCATGAATCCAATTAATCATGAGGTAAATGGATTATGGATACCTCCATTCGATAAAACATGGCCAAAATCATTAAATATCTCCTAATTGGGAATGAGATCAGAAATATTCCACATCTCCGTAATCAAACTTGCCAATATGAAAAAAATGAAGACAAGATCATTTAAAAAAAACAAGGTATGATAAGTTCTGTTGATATACGATGTTGAAATTGTTCTTGATAACAATTCTCTTTTCATACTCCAAGTGCTTGCAAAAGCAAAGCAACTGTGTTAAAAGCCATAGAGCCTATGAGCCCTCTGCTTTATGTAAGAAATAGAACAATTTTAGCATATAAGTTATTTACTATTCCAGTTCCACATTATGTTTCACATCACATGCTATTACATTATGTTGAATATAGAATTTCTGAATTGATGAATTTGTCTTATAATTATTAACAAAATGAATGCAACTACAGGTACTCTTTAGTTAAGAGTAATCAGAGTCCATTAGTATCACCAGTAAGATAATTAGTGGTGGAGAAACATGTCCATGAGATAAGAAGAAGCAAAGGTGACTTGGACCCTAGTTGAGTTGAGAAATGAAAAAATGAAATGCGGACTTACTGATTGTGTAGATGCTGACTCATTTGAGGTTCTGCCAAAGTTGCAATGGCTGAAAAGTTGAAAAAGGAATTGCAATTAGAAGGACTCGGAATCTTAATCGAATAAAAGTTAAAAACTTAATTCTTTTACTCTAACTTCAGAAACGGGGCATGCAAGTAATTGCTTTTACTAAGCCCCAGACCTCTTAGCCATAAGTATTCACTTCAAGTCAAAAGATGTGCGAATTGAGCTAAAGGCGGTCACTTTCTAGTAACAAAAACGTGCTCAAGTAGTGCAGATGACCTTTGTGCAGGTGGATAACCAATTGTGTTGTGAGCGGAATTAGCCATTCCATGCAAGTGAATGCTGCCAAAACCTGCTAGTGCCCAAGCGTGCAAAACATGTGCAAAGTGAGCTTCTAAAAGACTGTGTCCTCCATGTGAGAAAATAACTGATGTCCTTTAATTAATGCGCAAGTATCACAGAACCAGTAGGATTGGACAAAGAAAGATGAGCTTCCATTGAAATAAAAATAAAGAAAGATGTCCAAACAAGGAGTTTCCACAGGACATACTTCGTATCAACTTTGAGATTTGACCAATTGTATTACCTGGATCAAGAGTTTCCATTGAATATGGTGTAGATACTTTAGCTTTCTTATCTGAGCCAGACCTTTCGTCATCTGATTCAGAAAATCAACACAAGAATTTTCAAACACTCAAAATTTCAGAATAGGATTGCAAACAAGAAAGTACTTTAAAAGACATGATAAACATCAGGTAAAAGACCTGTTCTTGTACGCTTGGTTCTTGAATTAGATTTTGCGAGATCAATGTACAAGGTTGATCCCTTCTCAAGGTCAAAAACCATTCCCTACAAACAATATTAAGAGATAAGAGTTAATTTTATTTCATAATGCCATCAAGAATGTTGTCCCACGGAACTTCTCCAATACAAACTATTTACAAAATAGCCTAGCAAATCCTAAACAAAATAATAATTCAACACTACTAAATGACTTTTAGGAGACTGGGATGCATTCAAGTAGCCTCTATTTGAAACAACTTGCAAAATCTTCCCTTTCCACAAGTAAATTACGAGTACAACTTACACCAGAAGAATTGATAATATCTAAGTGCATAGTGACAACGTGCACAAGGAACCAGCTAAAGCCGAGCATGTTCGTATCATCGAAAACAACCAAACAAGATGATCAAATCATTAAAGAGCCAAAATAAAACGATCTTACATTCAGAGCATGCATCGCTGCAACTGCAGACGGTTGATCCACAAATGTAGCAAAAGCAAAAGGCTGCCACCATCATAACTTCCGTGTTAGGAGCACTGAAGTAATCCAAAAAACTGTGGAACAAACTCAAAAGAGGAGAGGACCTGAGAAGTTTGGGTGGCGTTACGCAGATGAGAGGACTCATAACCAGAAAATTCCCGGAAGAGATTGTAAATTTCGCGAGGTTTCACGTCCTCGGGTAGACCCGCAACAAAAAGCGTACGCACTTGATCGTAACCGCCGGAAACCACAAAAGGAGGCGCATAGACCGAGAACGGTGGCTGATGTTGTTGAGGGAAGTAGGAGCGGTGACCTGGCGGAGGAGGTTGGTAGTAAGTAGAGAAACACTCCTGCGGTAGCTGTGACGGAGGCGGCGGAGGAGGTGGTGGCGGAGGAGGAGGGTAGTAGGCGGCGAAGTTGTCGTCCATTAGATGAGAGGCGCAGAAAGCTGACAGGTGTTTTAACGTTGCGAATGTTAGTTAGACTTGGGCCTGGTGTTTTCTGCCTCTCGGCCCAGTTTATTATTTTCTATAAATATACGTTTAACATTATTTAAATAGATTTTTCACAATATTTAGATATCTACTGTAATTTCGTTTTTTTTTATTTTCAAAGATTTCAAAAATAGTAAAAACATTTTAAATATTGACTTCTAAATAATTTTTAAATAGATACACCTTGACTTTGTGCTGGCGTAAATCACTTTATTATGTTTCAATAAAAGTTTAATTATTGTGAAAAAAACATAATATTTAATTTTACAATACAAATATTAGAAGAAAATTAATATTTTGCTTGTAGTTTAGAATATTTGTAATTACCTTACTGTAAAGTAATTAATTGTATTGTTACTTCTGCAACTTCAAATAACGAAGATGAAGAATTGAACCATGGCCTCGAGTCCTGAAGACTAGCTAAAGAATCTTCAGAACTTCTAACCCTTCTGATTGGAGGTCAAGGCAGTGGCAATGTCCGAGTGATTCAGAGCGGCGTCCAACTTTTTACCCCCGTCCAATGGCACGAGCAAGTATCAAAATGATCACACCATCTTGTCTGGCTTTAGACAAACTCGTTAGCACTTCATGGATATGCTACTCTGTAAGGTCATGAGGATACGGTTTTACATAATAGACTACATTGCACGTAGAGGCTTGTCAACTGCAAAGGATGGTGGATCGTCCTGAGATTTACATAAAGCAAGGGCATGGGCCTACTAATGCCCCAATTAAATCCAAAATTTGAGTTATCATCATGGATCAAGATGCATAGATTCACATCACAGAAATTGCATTGTTCAAAATAAGTGTTGAACATTTCACTGAGAATAATAACAATCATTTGCTTTGACTGACTGGTATCTGTTTCTTAAGATCAAAGATTACTTGAAACTCTATAGAGGGACAAAATGCCAGTTCAACCACATCATCATTCATACCAGCCATTAAATAAATATCAAGTGCTGAACAATTCCATCACAGACGCAATTCTAAGATACACAATTGCAGACATTCACAGTTACCCAGAACCAGTAGTTCCTAGATGCATCAGGCTTCACGCTAAACAAGAGGAGGATATTGCCTAGCTTGCAGTCGCACTTTTTTCTTATATTCTGTAGCGTCCTGCACCAAATCATAACAACCCACAAGTAGGACATTATGAGAATAACAAGGTGAACAATCCTATTTAAGTCACCACTAACTTCCTTATGATGCTGAGAGATAGAAACGCCAAGAAGTTGTAAGGGTGAAAAGCCAAAACCTATGGGTAGACATCAAGTAACGTCCTTTATCATCACTTTTCCCTCACACAAACATGAAGTGATATTGTTACATAACACATCCCACATATTAGTACCAAGGTGACATTTACCATTGATAACAGGACATCAGACATACAGATCTCTGATGCTAAGTGTGAGGAAAACAAGATTTTGTGGAGAAGCCTCCATCAATAATGATGATAGATCATCCAATCTGAACGAAATTCAGCAAGGAGCTCTCTGTCATTCATTTCGCTTTAGAAACAGTAGCACTTTAGAAATATGTCTTAAATCAATTTAATTATGGATCAGGCCCTTCCATACTGAATAGCTCGCGCAATAATAAAAAATCATAGATAAGTGGCCCATGAAGGTTTCGGATGGACAGGCAAATGGAAAGCCTAAACCAAATTTCAGCTAAAACAAAGAGGTTGGTCTCAGAGAAAATGAACATAGTGTCAAAAGAGTCATGCAAACAAATTTCATCAAACACACCATACCTGTATAAAGAGATGATAGCCTTCAGTTTGTGCAGGGTCAGCAGGATTTGGCTGGTCCAGTAAATCCTGTATTCCCACCAAAATTTGTTTCACTGTGATGGCTGGCCTCCACCCCTACATAACCAATACACTCAATACAACTGTAGCCAAAACAGAAACTATAATTAATCATCAAAGGAACATATGATACTTACATTGTCCTCGTTAAGTATAGAAAGACAAACAGTCCCAGATGGGTAGACATTCGGATGAAAAAATCCCTGAGGAAATTTACACTTTGGTGGCTTGCTAGGATAATCTTCACTAAAATGAAGTGTGAGCGGAAAGTAACCACCCTCCCAGTCAGTCTACAACATTGTAGAACAATGAATGAAATGAGAATACGAGTAAATTCTAACAGGCATAATGGAGGGAATATTAATGCAACGAGCACATGTAACATCCAAAGAAGGTAAGAGCACGCAAGTATCTCGCCAAATTTCAAACAAATATGTTACATATCCCACAATAATAAGAAAAATATAGACCAGGGTCAGGGATCAACATTTGAATTACACATGCATTCTGCTATGTCCACATGATCACAATCTTCAAAGCCAAATAATCATTCTGAAGATGACAACTGCCTCCCACACAAAAAAGACTCAACAAAATAGACTTACACCTTCCCATTTACTGTCTTAATCACTAGTCCAATCATGAAAAGAAACCCTTCAAAGGACATTAAGAGAATAAATAAGAATAAAGATCATAGTCTCAAAGAACAAATAATCGGTGGGGCAGTAGAAATCAGGAGAGCAGGAAGGAAACAAGTTCATATGCTGACAGATTAGAGAAAGCGAGCAAGAAATTTCCTATATATAGGTTGGTTTGTGCTTATTTCATTGGAATGGAAAATGGGAAGGTTTTCTTACCATGTCTCCCGTCAGTACACAAAGGATTACTTAATACAAGCATTATATAAAATATTATTGAAAGCAGCAATAAGACAAATGTGCTCCTGACATTTTCAAGAACAAATTGGAAGGTTACAAGCATGTGAACACAGCCACGACACAAGTTCCCTCTGTCAATATGTTTCATACTATACCAATCAGCAGAAATGTACGAAGAAACTGAAAAGTGGAATTAACGTCTGTTTAGATCTGAAAAGCAAGCAACCAAGACAATAATGAACCAAATGACCATCACAAAACAAAACTTGACCATTTTACATCCTGTTTCTCTTAGCTTATCATCATCAATTTCAAACAGATCCAGGTACAAGCAATCATAAACTCTAGCCTACTGTGGGGCACCAGTCAACTGGGTGATGAAAACCCCCCACGGAGTTTATCTTTCCAGCCTTAATTATGCGAATAGATCACGAAGATACTACTTAAACAAGCAACAGCAAGCACTCCAAATTACAGACAACTAAGCACAATCAACCCATGCCCAGAACATCAGAACCATTCAATTTATCCTTAGCAAGACGAATATTAAACTATAAGTAACCAAATAAATCTAGAAAAATACTTACACCAGCTTTTCCAGGAATAGTGCAATGCCACACCATCAAATTCACTGTTCCATCTGGTGAAGTCTCTGGCTTGGCCACAAAACCCTAGAATTTCGAAACGAAAGTAAAAATAACTCAACTCCAAACTTACCAAACCAAAACACAAAAAGAAAAACTTTGCAATCACCCAAAAAAAAACAAATAATTAAAAAAAAAACAGTAACCTAAAACATGTTAAAAGAAAATCCACAGCCAGTTTATTCAAGTAATCGTGTTGGGAGAGAAATATACTACAGACATGGGGGTGGTTCTTGCGCCACGCCTTTCGCTCCTCTGCCAGACGACCACGTGCGATGCCTCCCGACATTCTTAACCTCCGCCTTTCTTAACTCTCTCCAATACCCAACTTCAACTCAAACTGTACTCAACCGACGCAAGTGTTTCTAATACGGGAAGTCTATACCTAAAATGGAAGTGAATTATTCATTCCTTTTTCATTAAAAATAAATCATTATTCGAAAACGTACCAATAAAAAGATTACAATGGCGTAAGATCCACGCTTAAAACTGACAGATCTAGACCGTCCGATAAGGGAAAGGAGAATCATCGTATTATAATTTACATGCACAAGGCCCATCCTAATAGGCAATATTAATAGCCCACACCAACTCGCATTTCATCTTCCTCTAATCGAATAAGAGTAGAAATCACAAATTATAATAAAAATGAAATTATTAAGTATGTGTATTTACTAATAATTACTTTAATATTTAGTATTAAAAATTAATGAAAATCTTGTTTGATCATATTTTGTTATTATATGATTAATTTTAATATTTTATATTGTATAAATAATTATTCAAAATTTTAATAATTTATAAAATTGTTACATTATGGAAAAAAATTATGATAAGAAAAAATTAAAGAACTGAAAAAATGCTTTACTTAATATATTATCAATAAAATAAGATAAGATAATTATTAAAAATCATATATAAAAAATTTGATGATAATACTTTGATAAGAACCAATATTTAATAATTTCTTGATAATATTATAATATTATCTCATTATTGCTTATCTTTTTTAGTTATTATAGATATCTTATTCTAGTTTAACCCACACTTCAATAAAAGTCTTAACAACATTTAAAATTCATCCTAATTTTTTAATCCCCTATTTTGTTAATTGTTAGTAACTAAGCAAGTAAAAGTTAAAGAATAAAACTATGCCAAACAAGACTTAAGCTTTGTAACACACACACACACACACATATATTGAGTTTAGTATAATATATTGAACTTGTAAGTTCCATTGGCAAATTATATTCTAATGTTCTATAAAAGATCTATCTAAATAATTCTTTATCATTATTAATAAAATCACATTACATAACAGTCCTAATAACACTTTAAAATCTAGCAAATTTATATTTTTGTCAATTTGTAAAAATTGATTCATTAACCTAACATATGTGACGTCATATTTAAATAATTTAAACTACTAGACGTTATAGTTTTGAAACAATTTCTTTACATTTAGTAACTCAATATTACAAAAACTGTAAGTAAATTCATAGTATTAACTTTGGTAACACTTTTTCACCGATGCAATGAATATTATAATTATGCAAAATAGTTATAAAGATAACAGTATGAACTTAAACTAAATATCGAAGAAAATGAAATAACTTTAATCATTGTTGTTTGTGCTTGAAGAGTTTCCATTTTAGAATTATTCCAAGCTCTCATTTTCCAATTTAATGGTGTATATTTTTCAGAAGAGAACACAAGCAAAATCTACAAGAAAAGCTTATATGAATGTTGTAACATTCCATTATCTGTGGGAAGGTTAGAATAGTAAATATGAGTGATTAATGAGAGCTTAGAAATGCATTTTTGTATGCTCATGTATAATATGGCATACACATACACATGAATAGTGAACTTTTCACATGAAAATAATTTTACATGCATTTATGTATAATTTCGGATATAATTGGATTGAGTTGTGTTATTTTCGAGAATTTTATAATTTATTTTTATTGAAAATTTTATGAGTTAGTGGAATTGTTGTATTTTTTAATTTTGGTGAATTTAGAAATAATTTCAAATTTTTGAATTTTAGCCAAAATATGATAAAGGAATCAAAGAATATTGGAGATAATTGTGATGTAAAAATGAGCGTTAAAGGAATTAGTTCTAAAGGGACTTAGTTAGAGCTTAGACATTAGAAAAGTAACAAGTGTCATTGACTTAGTTAAGTAGCTTTGGTAAATTGTTAGAAGTAAGTTATAGTTATTTGAGAGTTGAAAAGGGCTTAGTGTTATTTCCAGATACCTTATTCATAGCAACCTTTTTCAAATTTCTTTCCAATACACAAAGTTGTTCACCAAAATCCTTTTGAGAGATTTCTTGTTTTTCCTTATCCCACACCTCTACCACACTGCTATTTGTCATTTCTACCTAAAAAAATAAGAAGCTGGTCATTTTACACAGTAGAATGCGTGATTTTGTATGGAGTTTAGAGCTTTGAAATAGTTGCAGATCCTGAAGTTTTTAACAAGTAAGTATTGAGTAAATCCTTTAGAGTTATCGATTTATGAAATAAATTTGATGAATTTACTACCAGTTGTTTGAACATGGCATTTACGTGTATATTCATGAACATTGTCTTAATGGGATGAAAAATATGGATATAGTGTTATTTAGTATTTGATGGATTACTAGTGATCAGGTGATGTAGAAATGATTTTTTTGAAGTTTGAAATAGAAATGAAATGGTGTATGAGATTAGTGTAGAAAATTGTAGTACGAAAAGGTGATATGCTATGTTTTTTTACTGTGCATGTATATATATATGTATGTATATACGTAAGTAGATGAAAGCTTTAGAAATGATCAAGAAAATGATTTTTTGAGTTGAAAACTAGTTGTAAAATGATGGTCTGAGATGGGAATGAATGTATAAATAAAAGATGGAAAGAAAATAAAGAATATGGACAATAGTTGAAAATGCAGAAAATGGTGGCAGTACATGATAATAATTGAAGTGTTGGATTTCTGTAATGAAAGTCATATGGGAAGTTACTGAAAATGAAGAATAGAAAGTTAAATTTTGATATGAACTTCCATGAATTTACTGTATTGATTTAACTAGATTTTGACATAATGGTCTTCATAAAAGTTGTAGATATTTCTTTTAGCTTTCTATTGATATAAAGTTTGCAAAATTTGGAAGTTCTGGATCAAAAATTATGGAGTTTTGAAGTTGAGATTTCGGTGGAGAAGAAGAAGTATGCATAATGGTGACTTTTGAGAATTTAGGTGAAATGCACGACGGTGACTTTGCTTATTTTCACGATAGCGACTTTGAAGTTTTAAGAGGTGATGAACATCCGACGGGTATCTACTTCATCCAACCTCCAAATAAGATGAGACTTAGACCATTGTACTCGTAAGACATTGATCTACCTCTCCACCAAAAATCACAGCCATATGAAATGAATTGAGAGAGATTGAGTGATAAACATAGGATGAGGCTGACTTGTGCTCTCACGCAAATTTTGTCTTTATCTGTCACACCCATGACTCTTGCACACTCGTGTTCCTTTCATGCCCGTGACTCCTGCACCCCTGTGACTTTCCTCTCTCATGCCCATGAGTTAATTGCAATACTCATGTTTATTTGTCTCATCAAGTTACTGTTCTCCTCAACAGTAGCCATGAATTGCAATTGATCTAAACACCCGAGAGAAATTTTCCAACTGAACAGTCATGTTTATTTTGACCATAACTTCTTCTATTAATGTCCAAATGAGATGATCTTTAATTTGGAATAAACTAGAGACATATAGATACAAATCATACAAGAAGTCGAATTATGATTCAGTCTCTAAGATGTTCAATTTATGGCTAGAAGTTGTGTATAGTCTACTGTTTTGGATAAGAGTAGTCCGAAAATGTTTGAGGCGTATCTTCCAAATTACTAAACCAAATTGAGTGATTTTGATGTCAATAGAAATATAAGACATAGAGAAACACTTTTCTATAAGAGAGTATGACCAAATTGCATCATTTTTACTTTCTGATTGAACATGAACAATAGACCTGAAAGTATATCTTGGAAAAATCTGAGAGTAAGTCAATGAAAAATGAATTGTGTTTTTAATGGTTTTAGTGTGATCCGAACCTAATTAGAAATTATACTTAGATGAGTTTTGACATGAGAATGATTTTGTGAAGAAATTGATGGAAAGATAACCAGGATTATCATGAACATGCATTGTATATATTTCATTATATACAAGTGCATTGTTAAACACTTTTAATTGTGCAAATTGTGATAAATGTGTATATTATTTGTTATAGAGGAGCAATTGAAACGTCAATCTCCAGATGCTGCCAGAACTTCCAGACATTAGCTTTGGGAGCAATTTGTGAGTAACTTAGATAGTTTCTCTCAATTATTGTTTGTTTAAATTATGTTTTGAATAATAAATAAATGTGAATTGAATTGTGTTGACTTCCGGCAGAAGATCTGATGATTGTGAAATGTAGAGTGTGTATTAAAGTGTTGTTTTAATGTGAATGTGAAAAACTATGTGTTTCATAATATTATTAATTGTGATAGATGCATTCCATACATGAGTGCACAATCAAATAATAGTAGTTGTGGCCAGATTAGCCACCGATCAGAGCTTAAAGTTCAAAGTGTGAAAAGAGTCTCGAGCTCATACAGTAATTAAGAGCCTAAGGCTCACTATGTAAAATGAGCCATGTATCTTTATCGGATAAGGGACAGTTAGTAATGAACCTAATATCCAAAATAGATACAAGACAGTTAGGCACTCGATCACAACAACATAACAATTGAAAAAGAGTCTCATGAGCATTTCATATGCATTTTTAACAAGTATATGGATTATTTGAAATGCCAAATTGATTTGCTCTTAAATGTAAATGTGATATGTGTTCATTATGCTAAGTTGTGAATGATATGTTATATGCATTGTTGTGTTGCATGAATTGAGTGGACCATCGATGATGGTTACTTTATTGAGTTCACAAAACTCACTAAAATTACAACTTTGACTTTTCAGGATCGAGAGACAACTCAAGCTATTGAGAGACTCTACCAGCAATGTAGACCGATGATTTAGGAAGAGAAGTTATGACTCAAAGGTTGATCAGTTGGATATTGGGGACAGATTAGATAAATTTTGTGTATTTTCTCATTCATGTAGTACTTTGTATTAGGTTTTGATATTGTACTTGTAAGAATTGTTGAAAAACATATTCTAAACTTCGATTTTTATGCAATAAAATGAGGAAAAAGTTGGTTTTTAAAATATTGTGATTTTCGTATAATGCTTATAAGTGAATCAAGATATGGTGCCATGTGAAATGAATGTAGTAATCGAATGTAGCGTATCGTTATCGTAAGATATGTACTGGAATGACCTCCAGACGTCTTGATGTGTTCCCTACGGTAAGAGGGCGCTACAAATGTGCTCTCATTAAACACATTATGAGTTACCACAAAATTAGGGCATGCATACCTACTAAATTCATAATGTTGGACCATAATTAATGAGTATTAAACCAGAATATGAACGTTTCTCAATAATGTGCATCATAATATGAGCAAATATTATAAGAGTTTCACGAAAACAACATTGCTCATACAATAAAAACTATATAAGGGAACTCAATCTCATTCTAAAAACATGATCCTTGAATTTCATTGGTGGCATGTCTTTTGTTAAATGGTCAACTATCATCATTTTAGTTGTTCAATAACCACTTTCCTGTCCTCAACACATTCCCCTTAGATAAAAATTTGATGTTGATCTGTTTACTTCGACTACTACTCTTATTATTTTTAGCTAGAAAAAACAATAACTAAATTGTCACAATATATTCTCAATGGCCTAGATATGGAATCCATGATGCTAAGCTCATACAGGAAACTCTTTTGCTATACACCATATGATGTAACCTCAAAATAAGAAACAAACTCAACTTTCATAGTGGAAGTAGCAGTCAAAGACTGCTTGGTACTCCTCTCAGATATGGCTCCATGGGCAAACATTAAGATATAACTTGAAGTCAATTTTTGCGAATCCCAACAAAATTTGAATCTAAGTACCCTATTACCTCAAAATTGTCCATTCATTTGTACATAGACTTGTAATCCTTGGTCCTTGAAGGTACCTCAATACTTTCTTTGCAACTCTCCAGTAATCTAATCCTGGACCACTCTAATATCTGCCTATCATTCTAACAACAAATGCAATATCAAGTCTTGTACAGACCTAAATATACATTAGACTTCCAATTGCAGAAGCATATGAAATGTTTTTCATTTATTTCCTTTCAAATTCATCTTTTGGGCATTGGTCCAAATTGATCATATCTCATTTGACAATGGGAGCTACATTAAGTGAACAATCTTTCATCCCAAATCTCTCTAAAACTTTATAACATAGGTTTTTGAGACAACCAAAGCATTAAGAAATTTATCTCGATGAATCTTAATTCCAATCCCATACAATATATAGAATTCCGTACCGTACCGGCCGGTACTTACCATTTCGGCCCAAATCTGGTACCGGATTTCAAGTTTTGGTACCGGATTTAAATACCGGTCGGTACCGGCCGATTTCGCCGGCCGGTATTCAAAATACCGGTCAAATACCGGTCGGTACTGGAAATTTTAAAAATTTTGGGGTTTTTTTGCAAAATTTTAAAAATTTTCAAAATCTCTTCCCTCCCTCTCATTCCCTCTTTTTTTTCAAACTTTTTAAAATAATAATAAATATTTTATTACTAATAATAATTATAAATTAAATAAAACTTAAAAAT
>JANTNU010000235.1:5854195-5888888 GCA_024752395.1 Erythroxylum havanense | reverse complement strand
TTTAAATTTTATATTGATTAATTATTTTAATTAATTATATAATTATATTTTGTAATCATATAATTATATTTTGTAATTACACAAAGGAATGACTCCCATTCCTCTCAATTATGAGGGGAATGGAGTAATACCCAAAAGTGGGTAATCAAATTCATACCTCTCCAATCATACCTCTCTACTAAGCTTTAACTTTCATTCCATTCCCATTCCTTATTTCTCACACCTACTAAACAAGCACCCCCTTAGTCTTCCAAGAATCTTGGTAGATAGATCAGTTCACTGTAGTTATTACCGTAATACTGTTATATGGTTCTGATACTTGTTATTTTTCCTGAGAAGACAAGTGTTGGAGTGGAAAACTGAGAGGGGCAATTTGGGTAGTTAAGACCACCGAAGCGGTGGACTTTTGAATGATAGGGAGCATATCTGACAGCATTAAGTCTAAGGTATCCACCAAACACCTCAGGTTTTGACCCCTTCCTCCCAGTCAGTAGTAAGTACTCCAACAAGAGCAAGAGCATTGAAGAACAAGGAAAGTGACAGTGATGATTGATTAAGGTTGTTGGCTCTTTTGCTTCTCTTTTCTGTTACTTACAACTTCTTTTGCCGCTTCCACTTATCCTCCTACCTTCTGTTACACAAACCCAACTCCCAACTCCATTGTTCAACCACCAAGCTCCTGCCTTTTTCTCTAAAAACACCCATCTTCGTCATGATCCTAACCGCATTTGATTAGACAATGAGGTTGTTAGTCTTCCTACACTATTAGTCCTCATATTTGCCCATCTTCTTTCATTTTTTTTGGTTCTCAAAAGAAGTTGAAAAAGAAAGGGAAGTAGTGTTCATGGATGCAACAGAGAATTGCAGTGTTAAAGTTGCAGTTCACATACGCCCACTTGTGGGTGACGAACGCGTCCGAGGTTGTAGAGAATGTGTAACAGTGACTCCTGGAAAGCCTCAGGTTAATCCCACAATTTCTCCTAGTTTACGGTTACTGAAGTGGAAAGTGATTTGGAATGTTTGACTTGGGTGAGATTGGAAAGGATTCTGTAATACGAGAGATTAGTTTGCAATTTTCGTGGACTGGGTTTGTTTCTCTCGTCTTTACGAGTTTAATGGTTTGAATCTATTATGTTTTGCCTATTTGCTGTCTTACAATGTGCATTTGTTCTTTGGTCACTCAAGTTGGCTATTTCTAGGAAATTTTCCTAAGAACTGTTGGATTTGAAACTTTAAGTGTGATGGAATGCATATCTCCTTCACAAGTTTGGTTAGGAAGGTTAATTTGAACTTGCATTAAAACAATGATAATTCAAGGAATAAATTCAACACCATATCCTGCACATTCCTATCATAGGTAGAGAACATCTTTTGCAATTCTGGCTTTCGAGGGTTAAAACTTGGTTGTGTTTTGATTTTTGTGTAGGTACAAATTGGTACACATTCTTTCACATTTGATCATGTATATGGGAATGGTGGCTCTTCACCAAATGTTATATTTGAACAATGTGTTGCTCCGCTCGTTGATGGTTTGTTCCAAGGATACAATGCCACTGTGCTGGCATATGGTCAGGTAACATAACATTCGTGCTCTCTAGAAAATTGGTTCATTTTACAAACTTTTTACATTTTGATTTTAACGTACCCTTTTTGATGAACATTTCATGTATAATCATGTTGTATAATCATGTTGCAGACTGGATCTGGTAAAACTTACACCATGGGAACTGGCTTGAAGGAGGGTAGTCAGCCCGGAGTAATTCCTCAGGTTATGAATGCATTATTCAAGAAGATTGGAAAACTGAAACATCAAGCAGAGTTTCAATTGCATGTTTCCTTTATAGAGGTATTTGTTAATGGTCTAATTTCCAATTTACGCTTCCAAATAGTAAAATCATCTTTTGGTAGGAGTGGTAAGAGATTGGCCATGGACATTAGCTCTACTTATTTAGATGTCGGGTTTAACTCAGGATGCTCAAAAGATGCATAGGTTCACATTTAAGAATCTGATATTTTGCATAAATGGCAACATCTTACGACTGGGGACTTATTGGTTTTGTCTTCATCATGCACCATACATAGTATTGGTGCTCAATGTCTTTACGATATGCTTTCCAGGAAGAGACATTAATCCTTAACATTACTGGTTTTGTCATATATTAAATCACAAAACACATAAAGGAGAAAAAAGTTGCAAACTGTTTTATTCAGAATCGATTCAGCAGTATGCATTGTATGTCATCATCTATTGGCTCTAATAACTTGGAAAATTGGGAGGAAGAGAATCACAATAAAGTATTTCTTCTATCAAGTTTGAAAAACTAGCTGCTTAGCTTCTCTTTTCTAAAATTGCTCTTTAGCTTATTTACACCTGCTTCTGAACTAATAAGTTGGTTTAGCTTATTTACACCTGCTTCTGAACTAATAAGTTGGTTTCCCATCGAAGATTCTGAAGGAAGAAGTGAAAGACTTGCTGGATCCTGTATCTGAGGGCAAGACAGTGACTAATAATGGACATGCTGGCAAATTGGCGACTCCTGGGAAGCCTCCAATACAAATTCGTGAATCCTCAAATGGAGTTATAACGTTAACGGGTTCAACAGAAATAGCTGTTAGTACATTACAAGAAATGGCTTCTTGCCTAGAGCAAGGATCAATAAGCAGGGCAACCGGAAGTACAAATATGAACAATCAATCCAGGTGATCATCAAAAACCAAGATTGCCTTCCCTCTAATTAGAAATGTCCTGCTAACGGGACTTTATAACTGTCTCAGATGAATGAAACATACATATCCATTATATGGCCTCTTTGCCTGATACAAATCCAGTTTCTAACTGATCGTCTCCATTTATTCCTATTGTGAGGTTGTCAATCTAATTGATGTGGGATTTCAAGTCAATCACAACTTTCTCTCAGGTGTATAGTTTAAACTGATGTGGGGTTAAGAACAAAACAACTTTGCTAAAAACTGTTATCTTGATTTCCAAAGTACCCAAAAAGAAAATGTTATTTCATATTCATGGTTCATCACAAAGTATGAATCTTCTTTCTTGCCATATACTATTTTTTATTGAATTATGCATTCTTGTTGGTATCAGAATGTACACTTTATTGAAAGGAGTAGGTTCAAGGAAGATTTATTATTGTGGTTGCAACTTAACATTTTTCATAATCTAATGGATGTCATCTCCTCCTACATGTTAAAGTCGGTCACATGCGATATTCACAATCACATTGGAACAGATGCGCAAACTCCATTCAGTTTCTCCTGTTGATGACACTCCAGATGAGGATATGGTTGAGGAGTATGTATGTGCAAAACTCCATTTGGTAGATCTAGCTGGATCAGAACGAGCAAAAAGAACTGGCTCCTATGGACTCCGTTTGAAAGAAGGTAAATAATAGCATGTTGCTTGATGTATTGATTATGCCCTTTAATGTTCTCTCATCATCATGGTATTACAAGGGTAAGCAGTGGAACTTTTACTTTTTGAGCAGGTATTCACATTAATAAGGGGCTTCTGGCACTTGGTAATGTCATCAGTGCCCTAGGGGATGAGAAAAAGCGAAAAGAGGGTGTGCATGTTCCCTATAGAGATAGTAAACTGACAAGACTCCTGCAGGTAATTTATGTTTAGTCAAACTATTTGTTAACTCTTCTATTGAAAAGATACATTGATGTTTCTGAACTTGTTGAGCATTAACAATTTGGTCTAGTCCCTAGATTAGATGGTGAGTTTGTGATTTGAAGCTTTGGGATAGTTTCATGGAGGACCTTAAACGGGTCACAGATTTTGGATCTTAACTGTAGTACTAATAGAGGCATGAGTTGCGTGTCTAAAGAAATGCTAAGAAGATGATTATGTCTGTCGCTAGAACATAGGAAGAATAGAGTAATCTAATTGAGAATACCATGCGTTTTCTCATTCTTCACTTCATATTTCTCTTGGAAGTTCTGTAATTTCTGCTTGTCTGCACCCTTTTACAGGATTCACTTGGTGGAAATAGCAAAACTGTGATGATTGGTACTTCTGATCATGTTATTACTTTCTGAAGTGTTGTATAATGCTGTTGATAGAATAGTAATATGGACTTTATTTTATTTCTCGTGAATCCCTTCTTTCTTCCAGCTTGCATCAGTCCTGCTGACATCAATGGGGAGGAAACTCTCAATACCCTCAAATATGCAAATCGTGCTCGAAATATTCAAAATAAGCCTGTTGTAAGTGGTTTACAACCATTTTACACTATTTTATATACCCTGTAAAATATAAATATTGATCTGACCTGGATGAAACCAATGCTCTTTTGTTGTTGTGAAGGTAAATAGAGATTTAATATCCAATGAGATTCAAATGATGCGCCAGCAGCTGAAGTACTTACAAGCAGAACTGTGTGCTCGTGCAGGAGGATCTCCCTCGGAGGAACTGCAAGTCTGTGATCGATGCGAGAACTGTAGTTCTAACCTAATTGAGTTCATTTATATTTTGATGGGGTATGTATTAGTTGATGACATACTTGGTCTGACAGATTCTTAAGGATAGAATTGCTTGGCTTGAGGGAACCAATGAGGACCTCACACAAGAACTCCATGAATATCGGAGCCGATGTGGTACTGTACAACCACTTGAAACTGAAGTATGTCAGTGGAAAATCAAGATGCTTTTCTTTTATCTACCATTTGGTTGTTTATTTTTCTGTGGGTAGGGCTGCAAATTGTTTCCTTTAGTTTCGGTACAGTGTCTTCAATTACATTCATCTAATACAGTTGACATGATAAACTTCAATTTCTGGAATCATTGACGTGCCTTATGCTTTTCTCCTCCAGGAGGGCTACTCTTCTTCTGCAAAATCTGATGGCCATAAGAGGGATTTTCAGAGTATGGACTCATCCGATTATCAAATGGATGAACCCACATCAGGTAAATCATGCATGTGTCTACTGTATCCCAATCATGAGCATATTACATATATAAACTGCATGCCCTTTTCTTTTTCTTGACACGATTAGTATCTGCTTTTGTATATATATACTTTTCACATACATGCTCCTACAATATATATCCCTGGGGTATGGGGAAGGGTGATCATGAATGCACAAGTCTGCATAATTCAATTTGATGACTGCTTGCGCCCTCCCCATCCTTCTCTACCAGTTCATTGCAAATATTTCATCAAACAACTTGCTTTATTCCTTTGAACATTTGTCTGATAACATGTTGTATATTTTTTGCCAGGTGAAAGTTCTGGAGAAATTTATGATGCAGAAAAAGATTGGGAACATGCTCTTATGCAGAATGCTATGGATAAACAATTAAACGAGCTAAACAAACGTTTGGTGCAAAAAGAGGTTAATTCATGAGCCTTATTTTCTATGATGCATTTATTGATTGGTTCAGTAAACAAGTTAGTTAGTCAAAAGATTGAGAATCAATGCAGCGATGTACTATGGTCATCCTACTTGGTCACTGACGAATAAGGTGTACTTGTCATAAGTAGATTAAGGTTTTTGTAAAAAATATCAAAACATAATTACAAATTGCTTAGAGAATTTCTCAGTTTGCATGGTATCTTTTGGAAATAGCCCTTGATGACATGAATACTACTGGCATTTGTTGCATGCCAGTTGAAAGTTATCAGTGCTGCTATTCCAGCTCTGAATGTCAATCTCAAATTTCCCTCAACTAGGTAGGCCGTTAAGTCCAATATTTTTATTACAATTTCTGAATGGTGGTACTCTTAACCATTGCTGAAGATGCACGTAAACTAGTTTTTGGAACGTGCAAAAGTTTTAGTGCATGTCACCTGGCTTATTTGGCTCTAAGTGGCTCTTAGATCATCCTTAATTCCTAAGTAGCAAAAACATAAACAATTCACCATTGAAAAACGAAGTCACTGATCATTTTAAACATTCTCTTGTCTGAAGTTATGGACTTATTATTACGTTTGTCCAGGGTGCTAGGTTTTAGATCTGTCTCTTGCTCTCTCTAATCTTATCTTTTTGTTATTTTCAATTCATTTTACGTTATTTATTGAGCAGTGTGAGATGAAACTTTTTGGACGGGTTGAGAGTGAAGCTTTGGAGAAGCACTTTAGGAAGAAAATTGTGGAACTTGAGGAAGAGAAAAGAATTGTGCAGGTAAAATTAAAGATAAGTGGAAGTTTGTTAGTTTCCAATGAATTCAGTATCATGATTGATATAAAGTGAATTATCTTCAGCAAGAGAGGGACCATCTGTTGGCTGAAATTGAAAGCCTTGCCGCTAATTCTGATGGACACACACAGAAACCACGAGATACTCATGAACATAAACTAAAAGCACTTGAAACACAGGTCACCTTTTGCACTACTATTATCTCATTATTACCATTTAGTTGGAACAGAGTTTGAACTTGATTTTATCATGATGTAATTCAGATTTTAGATCTTAAGAAGAAACAAGAGTCTCAGTTTGAGCTTTTGAAGCAAAAACAACGAAGTGAAGAAGCAGCAAAGAAGTTGCAAGTTGAAATACAGTATATTAAGTCTCAAAAGGTTGATTTTTTTTAATCTTTTCTTTAGAAATAGTCCAAATCCTACACCTTCTAAATTGTTGCTCTTGTCACATTCATATTTCAGGTCCAGCTGCAGAATAAGATGAAACAAGAGGCAGAACAATTTCGACAATGGAAGGCCTCACAAGAAAGAGAATTGCTACAGGTGCTTTGCTTTCCACATAAGACACCAATTGACTTTCTTTGATACATCATGTTGAATGATGTATTGTGTCCGTTCACTATGATTTTTTGTAAATTGGCTTCTCAAGGGACTTCAACTGTAAGGTATTTAAGAATGACTACTTTGAAGAAACTTATTTGCATTTGGTACTTGTAAACCTGCGTTACTAGAAAATCTGAATGAGAAACTTACCTGCTTATCAATAGTTTAAACAACAAGCGTACCTGCTTAATACATTTATCCCATCTCCTGGTTGCTGTGATTGTATTATCAGGGGTTTTGTTCTCAACATGTTTTACTGTTGTTACTATACAGCGTTACCATTTTGGTTATGAATTTCAACCTTAGTCCAGACCATTTGCTTCTTTTTTCTAACAGCTGAGGAAGGAGGGTAGAAGAAATGAGTATGAACGGCATAAACTAGAGGTCCTGCATCAACGCCAGAAAATGGTGAGAAAATTATTGGCCATCGCAATGTATCGTCACTTTGCATATCCATTGATCTTTTCTTTCTTCTGTTTGTCGTCTAGCTTTCTACTGTCATTTTATTTGGTCTGCTTCTACTGCCAACTTGTTGTAGGCCTTGGAGGGTTTTAGAAATTAATGGAATAGACTGAATAGGTTTATAAGTATGCACAGCTCTAAGTCAGAGTCTGAAGAAAATGATGTATGGTCTATCCTCTAACTTACCTTACTGTGCTAGAAGTAACTAGTTGAACTTAATCACGATAGGACACATATACTGAATATATATCCACAATAATAACCGTTATCAGTTTTCCATATATGTGCGGAATTCATGCAGCTACAACATTAGTTAGTACAGTCTAGTCCTAAGTTGATAGCTATTGCAGAAAAACAAAATGAATGAAAGAAGCTCAAGGAGCAGCCAGAAAAATGCAAAATGAAATAAAATAAAATAACTATTTAAAACCATTGATGAAAAGGTTTATTCATGGAATTGCATTACAGGGAAGATCCAGCACTATAACAATTCCATCTTGATAGCACCACAGATCCTGATAGCACTATGGGTCCTAAACCCATAGTGATTATTCTAGGAGAAAAGGGGAGAAGGGACTGAACATGGGCCTCAAACCCATGTTGACATATTCTAGGAGAATCTAGAGGGGTGACGGTTAGAGAAGTTAGTTAGAGGAGAGAGAGCAAAGGACTATGTAAGGGATGGGGTAGTGCAAGGTGTGGGGGTATCTCTAGGCTTACACTGTATTCGGCTGATAGCTGAAAGGGCCATTAAGGCTGGTAGCTAAGCTCTTGTGGAATATACTACGAGACTTTAGCTATATATCAATAAAAATACCTGATTCTCATCCATTGCTTATCACATCTTAACACATAAACGTTATGAATCTCCTGCCATCATGTTAGAAACTCAACATAGAAGGTACCGTAGACTAATGCATCATTAACCATATTCGCGCTATCTTTCAAAGGACCAAAACCTGCCCCATCATATGCTTTAACTATCTTGGATTTGTCTCTTCGTTTCTCACACTTTATGGTTTCAAGAGGCTGTCTCTGTTGTAATCCAGGTTCTTCAAAGAAAGACAGAAGAGGCAGCTATGGTTACTAAAAGACTAAAGGAGTTGTTGGAAGCTCGCAAGACTCCTACACGGGAGAACTTGGGTAAAACAGTTTTCCACTTACATTGGAAGTCTTTAGTGATTGATTATGAGAACTTACCAGACTTGTTTTATCTTGCAGTTAATCACAGTGGACCTGTATTGACTGGCCAGGTAATGAGTTATTCCTAGTAGGTAATGAGTTTGTCCAGAGTTGGTTGAAACTTGGAACAGTTGTTGGGTTGTTTAAGTTCCGATTCCATTATTTCGGCTTTTAACACTTAACTGAAATTTAACATGATGAATTTGTTAACATTGAAGATCTTTTGTATCCTTCTTAACGACATTATAGTCTCCACTGAGATGAAATCAAGTCTTGCATAAGGGTGACTGACTTCCAAAAGAAATAGTTAGTGGTATAAAATTCTATGAAGTAAATTTCAGGAGAGTTTTAACTTTGAGTTTTCTTTCAGGGAAATGAAAAATCTTTTCAAAGGTGGCTTGACCATGAGCTGGAAATAAGGGTGAATGTGCACAGGGTGCATTGTCAACATGAGAAGCATAAGCAAGAGTACAGAATCTGAACCTTTTCTTTTCTTGTATGCTTCACATGCTTGTGCTTTTCTGTTAATTGCAGTCGTTGTACAGGCAAGCTGCACTACTGGAGGAGTTAGACTTGTTAAAACAAGAGGATCAAAGTTCCCAAGACGTATACTGTACTATGATTGGCAAGAATGGGGAATCAAGGTATAAGATTGTTATAATTCCTTCTGACTCCATGTCTTGACCTATACAACCATTACATGATCTAAGGATTCAAATGCCTTACATTTAGTCATTTAAGTTTAACGTTTCAAATGGAGTTCATGTAACATAAACAAATAAATTTGTTCTTTATTTTTTTGGGTTATTAACAGTTCTTTCTTTCAACCCATTTTAGACTTTCCCTGATGTCACCACCAACAAGGAAGGCAAGGATTGCTTCACTGGAGAGCATGCTGACCACATGTTCAAATGCAATCTTGACAATGGCTTCACAACTATCAGAGGCAGAAGAAAGAGATCGTTCATTCATCAGTCGTGGACAGTGGAGTCAGTTGCGCTCAATGGGAGAAGCTAAGAACCTGGTTCAACATATATTTACTGCTACTGCAGAAGCAAAGTAACCCAACGAATTCTAAAATATTATCATTCATTTATTAGCATTTGGTAGTTCTTTTGGAAGCAGCCAAATGTAGAAGTTTAATCTAAATGCCGGTATAGAACACTAAAAAGTGTGCAGCCAAATGTAGTAGTTCAATCCGCATGCCAGTATAGAACACTAAAAAGTGAAGTTGCCATTTCCTTTTTGTTGCAAGGATAACTCCCTTCACATTAATTGGGATTTAGTTTATACATCTATGGGTACTTCTCTGTAATCTAAAGGATATTCTGATTTTTTTTTGGAAGTGTCTGATAGCAGTTTTTATTCGTCAACAGGTGCCAGTTGTTAGAAAAAGAAATGGAAATTAAGGATCTGAAAGATCAACTAAACGAGCTTGTAAATCTGCTACAACAAAGTGAAGTTCAAAGGAAAGAACTTGTAAAGGAGCAAAAGATGAGGGAACAAGCTGTTGCTATTGCTTTAGCTACATCATATTCGGTGAGAATAACGATATCTAAGTGAAATTATATAAGGATATCTAAGTCTGAAATTATCATTGTCGATCACACTTTTGCTTCATATCTGCATTTTTGGCTTCTAAAATGGCGCATAGTGTTTCGATATCCGATCCTATGATAGACATTGGATGCTTTGATCCATTAGGGTTGAGATATTAGGGAAGGCTATCGGAGGACCTTGAAATATTTTAGTCCGGTAACTTGAAAACAGGAAACAAGAAATTCTAGTAGGACCTATTAGGAAAATTAGGAGATAGAAATATATTGTTCTTAGTTCTCACAGCTCGGAATCAAAATCATCAGGGTAACTCGCACGCTTCCTCTAAACACTATGTGGATGATAAGAGCGGTCCTCTGTCTCCAATTTCCCTTCCAGCACCAAAACAGCTGAAATTTACTCCTGGGATTGTTAATGGATCTGTCAGAGAATCTGTGGCATTTCTAGACGAGACAAGAAAGGTACTTCTTGTTCTTCGGACAGTCTATAAAGCTCTGTTTTTTCCATAATGAACACAGGTGAAATTGCATGAGTGCAGAGGATACCAGTTGGACAGTTATCATCGACAAAGCTGTTGGCTGTTGGGCAAACTGGAAAACTTTGGAGATGGAAGAGGAGTCATCATCAGTGGCTGCTTCAGTTCAAATGGAAGTGGCAGAAGCCTTGGAAGCTCTCAGAATGGATCAAACATAGTGATGAGACAATCATTCGGTCTAGGCCTCATTTGCAGGCTCTTGGAGATTTGGTCTGACGATGTCATGTTTACTTGCACTCTCTTACGGACACTCAATTGATTGTACCTTTTGTCATCTGGGGCATGGCTGAGTGCAAACAAGCCCTGATCAAGGTAATACATTGTTTTTACTTTTGTCCATGGTTCCCTAAGACATAGGAACTTTTACTTTGGCATTCATTGGTTGATGAAAATTGTTATGCAAATGCTATGCAACAAGAGTAGCTTTGAACTACTGAAGACTTCATAGAACGGCATCTACCATTTTCAGTTGTATTTCAGCAGCTTAAGTAATGACCTTAACAAATCCGTTTATGCATCTTATTTCATTGATGTTGTGGATGTTGATTCAAGCACCTTTCTTTGAGTTAATTCTTACGCTGGTTTCAGAGATACTCATGATACTAGCACATCTTTTCTTAATAAGCTTGTAAAATTTGCTGGAAACTTGTCATCTTTTGTAATTGCTCAACTCAGTCTTCAACTAGACCTTTTCTAAATGCACTATTATGAGTTCCAACATGTTTCGTTTCATGAATGCAGGCGTGTAAGCCACAGTTTGTTTTCTGCGGTCTGGCTATGATGGAGGAGGATAATCTTTCGGGGTAATGATGGTGAGTTGTAATGGCTTTGCTGATACTGATTGGCTCCCAGAATTTGAGGAATGGAGGAAGAATTGAATGATTGAGCAAATACGTAAATTTGGATCGCAATTGAACCACATATTGGAGGTTATCTACCTGTTGATTTATTGATTTATTGCTATAAAAGATGTCAGAGAAGAAAATATTCAGCAAAATTCAAGCTTGTGTAATTATATTTCCAATGTCATTGTTCATATTCATTTCTCTTTTTAGACTTAAATAAACCAGAAAGCACTGGTGACTTACTCTATATCATATAAAATTCCTACTCAACGGAAAACCAGAAGCTGATCTCGATACAAAGATCACTGGTGTAAGGACAGCTCTACAAAATCCTGATACATGTCATAAAAATGGCGGCATCCGGTATTTCAATTAGCCTCTGAAGCGCATTCCTCTACACCTAAGTCTTGATCATCCCTTCTAAACTTTTGTCTTGCACAACGTGAACCTGTCCATTCATCCAGGATTTGCCACATTCTTGGCCTCCGCTCTGGTGATTTCAGCTGCAGACACTGGCAACGTGAGTGAACATGTCAAGATGGCTATCTTCTGCAACATAGCCTTCTCTCACTGCTCTAACCTAGTTCAACCTATTAGTAAGCAGTCACAAGTTGCGAGTTTCAGGAGCTCTATAAGCTGGAGAATCAGGACCTTCACCTGAAGAATCATCTGCAAAGATGGCAAGGCAATAATCCTACTGCTGTCTTCAAAACAATTTCAAGGAGAACATCGGAAGATTTCAAGTTGCCGCGAGTGGATGCTGTTAAACATAACACGAAACTTAATTATTGGCCCAAGATTAACCATGAATTTGTATAAACAGAAAAAATGCAAAAAATTACCTATTTTGTTATCTATTTCTCGATGTATGAACAAGATGCTAAAATTTTCGATCAACCTTTACGAAAGTCGTATAACTTTATGCAGTTAATATCTTTCTACACCCTTGACAATCAATGTGGATCTCTCAACGGATCATAAAAACTGCTCGCTAACAAACAAACTTAAGCAGGTAAGAGGAGACTTTAGCAGTTATTTATAATAACTTTATTGAGTCTCATCATTATATGCCCAATATATAATCGGTCCACACTAATTATAGCCTATTTTTCACCGAATTTCAGCTCATTTAACTAGATGCTTTATTGAGTTTTTATTATTATCTTTAATTGGAATCAAAATCAATTTTCTTATCATTAGTGTTATAAAACTCATAATTAATAATTGTCCAATATAAATTAAAATTTATAACATTCTCCCCCTTGAAACAATATTAATTAATGAAAATAAGAACCAATAAAGTGGCTAAGAAAATTAATGTAATGGTCAACTAATTTAAAACATTTGATCCAAAGATAATGAAAGTTCATCATTTAGTCCTGTAATGCTTTCGATATCGAAAAATACCAATGCATGTGTCATATACCACACAAATTCAGTACAATTACACATGATTTGAAATTTATCATTGTTTCATTTATTGGTTCAATTTTTCAAAACTTTATGCTAGATTGCAATAGAAAATTTTGTTTTCTCTAAATGGATGTTAAATGGCATAAGAAAAAACCGTAATGGGCATATGTCTTATAAATCCATAGATTTATCAAAGTATTTATAAGTATCATTAAGACATAGGATCAAGATCAATCTTTATATATGTCGAGGGACCATTAAAATGTCTAATATCGACACAAATCTTTGAACTTTCATTTGTATGTTTAATATCGACACAAATCTTTGAACTTTCATTTGTATAATGACAATATACAACAAGCTGTATGAAGAAGAACAAAATGATGATCATTAATATGTGTGTGTGTGTAAGTGTGTGCGCGCGTGCGCGTACGCGTGCATGTGCGCGTACGCGTAACACATGAAATCTATACAAATGTATTAAGAGTAAATACAATGATCCTTAATTAACAATGTCTAATGACCTCAATATACCTATACTATATACATGTCTCCTAAAAATAACTGGATATAGTGCTTTAGTTAGTGGATCAACCAACATGTCCTCCGTCTTGATATGCTCTACCTTAATGTCACCCTTATGCGATATTTCCTTTCTGAACAAATACTCGACCTCTAAATGTTTAGACCTTGTCATATTCTTATTATTGTTATTGAACAATACAATAGAAAGA
Source organism: Erythroxylum havanense (assembly GCA_024752395.1). NCBI lineage: Eukaryota > Viridiplantae > Streptophyta > Magnoliopsida > Malpighiales > Erythroxylaceae > Erythroxylum > Erythroxylum havanense. Next base: position 5,875,399 of record JANTNU010000235.1, on the reverse strand, counting down.
TTATCATAGTATAACCGAATAGGTCCAGCAACTATATCTACTACATACAATTCAAAAATCAAGTTCATGAGCCAAATTGCTTGTGAAGCAATCCCATAACATGCTACAAACTCTACATACATAGTTGAGGAAGTTACCAATGTATGCTTTACACTCCTACATAAAACAACACCGTCTGCTAGCATAAAAATATACTTTGATATAAACCTCTTATCATTCGAACACATATCAAAATTTGGATCTATTAGCCAATAACGTCCAAATTGTTGACTTTCTTGAATGTTAACATATAATCCTCAGTTTCTTTAAGATATCTCAAAACTCATTTAACTGCAAGCTAACTAAATACCTACCTAACAGTCCAACAATAGGTAATGTTTGGTCTAGTACACTTGGATATACATTAGGCTACCAACTACACTATAATAAGGAACATTCTTTGTAGCCTCCTCTCTTTATATCTTTCTTTGGACATTATGCAAAAGATAATCTCTTACCATTAGAGATAGGTGCTGCAACAAGTTTATAATCAGTCATATTAAATCTTTGTAGCACTCGCTCAATGTATTCTCTCTATGAGAGATCAAACAAGTTTTTAAGATCTGTCCCGGTGAATCTGAATACCTATGACAAAAGATGTTTCACCAAGGTTCTTCATATCAAAATGCTTGGCCAAAAGTTATTTAAGCTCATGCAACATGATCAAGTTATTTGATGCGAGCAAGACATCATCTATATATCAAATTAACAAAATAACTTTGCTCCCGCTTACCTTGTAATACAACCATCTTTCAACTTTATTTTTACAAAGCCAAATAAGACAACAACCTCATTAAACTTTAGGTATCATTGTTTGGAAGCTCATTTTAAACCATATATAGGTTTTCTCAGTTTGTAAATTGTACCAACTTAGTTTTGATCCTAAAATACTTCAGGTTTTTCCATATAAACCTCTTCATAAAGTCTCCATTCAGGAAAGTGATCTTAATGTCCATTTAATGTAGCTCGATATCATAACAAGCTATAATTTCTATAATCACTTTAATTGTTTCTTTAGAGGATATTGGAGAAAAGGTGATATTATTAAAGTCAATATTTTCTCTTTAAGTGAACTCTCTGGCAACTAACTGAGTTTTAAACCACTCAACTTAACCTTGGGAGTATTTTTTTGGTTTCGTGAATCCGTTTACAAATTAACATGATTATAGTTAGGTAAATCTACAAGCGCATATATCTGATTATGCTTCATGGATTACATCTCATCCCTTATAGCATCCCACCATAAATCCACACAAGATCTAAAAATAATTTATGTAAAAGTAACTAGATTAACCCTATGTCCAATATCATAATCTTGCTCACGCAAATAGATTATGTAGTCAGATGATATTGTAGGTCTTCTCACTCGAGTGGATCCTTTTAATTGAACTGGTTGAGTATGTTAGTGCTTTAGGAACCTTAGTATGTACATGTATGGGTTCATCCCCCAATATTGGTATAGTATTTAGACTTAGATCCTCTTGCTCTAACTAAATGATTGATGGATAGTATATAATAATAGTATCCATTTTATATCATCTAACAGATGGGAAGGATCACCCTCATCAAGAAGACCTGAACTAGCCTCATCATAGACATTATGTTTAAGAAATTTAGCTATATATGGCTCCACTATTTTGAATCCTCCATCTCTGTGATAAAATCTATATCATTTAGAGTAGTCTAAATATCCTATAAAGTAATAACGATAGGAACAAGAATGTAGTTTTTATCTTTATAAGAATTATATAAGCTCACTTGAGTAAGACAAGAATGTAGTTTATCTTTATAAAAATTATATAAGCTCGCTTCAGTAAGACATCCCCGTACATGAAGATGAGTAAGGATAGGTTTCTACTCTTTCTATATTTTAAAAAGCGTTTTTAATAGTAAGTTACTTGAGACCCTATTAAGTATGTATAAGGTAGTATTTATAGTTTCTCCCCAAAGGTAATCAAGTAGGTTAGTTCTGTTGTACATTGATCTTATCAAATCTTTTAAGATGCGATTTCACCTTTTAGCTATACTATTTTATTCATGATTGCTTAGCATAATGAATTGTCACTATTTCATATATTTCCAAATTTTTGGCAAATGGAACTTTTTTTAGTTAAAAAACCCATTTCTATCATAATACTCTTTTTCACAATCAGATATGACAACCTTGATTGATTTTTTCAATCAGTTCTCAACCTCAATCTTAAATATCTTAAATTTATTAAGAACTTCAACTTTTTTTTAAAAAAATAAGGACATAAAACTATGACGAGAATATCATCAATAAATGTCAAAAAATATCTTGAATTACATATTGTAGTTGTATAGGAGCCACATATGTCATTATGTATGAGTTCTAACATGCCAAAAGCATGAATTAACCCATTTTTCTTTATTTTAGTCAACTTTCCCAATAATAATAAACATATGTTTCCTATTCATTATAATCTAAAGTTGGAATAATATTATCCTTTATAAATCTCTCAAATATATCTATGGAAATATAGCCTAATCTCTTATGTTATGACATTATGACTTTTCCTTTATTACGAGTTTCTTTCTAGTAACAGGTTCAGCAATATACAAAGAATCATATATCTCATTATGGATAAGGCACATTATGTATAAACCATATGATAAGAAAACAATACAAATAAGTTGTTCATTGAAATATAACTTTCCAATTGAGTTTTCAATTACCAAACTATAAGCTTCTTTATCTAAAATAGATACAGAAATCGAAGTTTGTCTAAAAGACAATATTTAAAATGTGTTATATAATTCAAGTTTGAACTTTGTATTAAGATTCAAACAAAAATCCCCTATAAAGACTACATCAAATTCTTCGTAATTCCCCACCATTGATTTTTCTTCCTTTCTATTCTACTTTCTTTTTTGTATGAATTCTTGTATTGTGAAAACAATATGATTAGAGTCTCCACTATCTAGCCACTAAGAACTTGATGTGGCTATAACAATATTAGACTCATAGATCATACAAGCCAAGCAACTACTTCATAACTTTTGCCTTTCTTTCCAGGTTTTATATTTTTGACACTCCATCTTATTATGTCCGTTTTTCTTACAGAAGAAACACCTTAAACTCATAATCTTTACCATATCTATAAGATAGCATTAGATTGGATAACATTTATATGTGGAGGAAATTTAAGTTTTTTCCTTTAAATTTATAGGGCTTTAACTTTTTCTTCCCTTTGGTCACTATTAAAGTTGTTTGAATGGTGTTTTCAACTTTTCTTCCTTAATAACACAATGAGTGATTAGTAAATTTATGTTCCAAACTTCATCCTAAGAATTGTAAGTTGTAACTAAAATACTAAACTTTGATAAGGTTGCATTAAGAGCTTAGTGAACAATACAAGCATAAGGAATGTAAATATTTAACACCTTTAAGTTGCTTTGAAGGTGGACCATCTTAATTATGTATTCCCTCACTCTCACTACTCCTATATATCTCATAGAGTATAATTCCTTTATTAAGGTACAAGTTTAAACATTAGAAGATGTCAAAACCCTACCTTAATAAGGCTTAGGATGAACCATATAGTGTTACCAGCACATGGCTTAACTTGTTTATACATTTTATCCATTTAGTCACCATTAAATTAACAAGATATTTTAAGTATAAATAGGCATAAATTATTCATTCATCATAATAGTTTAAGTGTAATCCCATCATCATTCACTACATAAGTTCAAATCCTACTTAACAATAACATAATAATAATTTAAAATCACAAGTTCACTATCACACTAATGCCCCCAATCTGATTTCCGAAGACATAATATTCCAAATACATGAGAAAAATGATACTAATTAGACAACTTTGGTCAACCATGCCGAGACCTTACTCACACTTACTACTATTACTGCTAGCTAGTCGACTCAATAAGCTCTTTTCCTTGGGGGAGGGAAAAAATATTAAAAACATGAGCATTACATTTAGTGAGGGAATATCATTATTATCTATAAAATTTATTTTAATTTGAAAACTATTTCGGTTTATAAAAACAAATAGTAAGTTCACTACCTACATTCACACAAAACCGTGCCTACTTATGTATCAAAAACACTCCAACCCAAACATCACCCATATCAAAGAATGCGTTTGATTGTCACATATCACATCAAGGTTTAAGCAAGACATCTATTCTTGAATCAATCATCATCATAGTCATTAAAGCAGAAGTTCAACAATTACCACAATCATTAACCACTTAATAAAATATATTTTCCTTAAACAAGCAACATTATATCAAACATAAAGCACCAATGTAGTTTAATTTTATTACACATGAACTTCATTAAGTTTTAATTCATTTCCATTTACTCTTGTTAACTTAGAGATCCATATTTTGTTGCCTAAGCCACTCACTTAGGTTTTTATTTAAGAAAATTTTTCCTAAGTCACCTCATTTAGTTCTTTTGCGTAAGCCACCTCACTCAGGTATTTATTTAAGAAAATTTGCTTAAGTCATCCCACATAAATCTTTTATGTAAGCCACCTCACTCAGGTCTTTATTTAAGAAAATTTGCCTAAGTCACCTCATTTAGGTCTTTTTGCCTAAGTCACCTAACTTTGGTCATTGTTAAGAAAATTTGCCTATGTCACTTCACTTAACTCTTTTATATAAGTCACCTCACTTAGGTCTTTTCTTCAGCAACCTCACTCAAGTCTTTTGTCTAAGTGACTTCAGTTAGGTCTTTGTTTAAGAAATTTTACCTAAGTTTTCATTCATTTTTGGGTTATTTACCAAAAAAGTCTCAAGCTTTGCAAAATTTTACAAAATTTAAAAAGTGAGGATAAAATACCTAAACTTTAAATTTTTTTCATAAATAATCTAATGTTAGTCTCTCTGTTAATGAAGCTGATGTAACATTTGTTAACAAAGTTAACGTAGCAAGTCATGTCAATTATCTTGAATTACACGTGGGATGCCAAGTTTCAAGGGAAGTCCATGTCAAATATTACTAAAATTAAATCAAATAGTACTGTAGATAATATAACTTTAAACAAAATCCTAAACTAAGTTTCTCCTCTCATCTGCCCCCATTTTCCCTAACGTTTGCCACAATCCAAGTACCCTCCCATCTGTTGCTTTACCATAATTAGAACACCTTCTTGTTTGCTCATAGTTTACCCACCATAGTTTTGCACTGCCAATTACTCAAACTAAAACATTGGGATTTGAACTTTGTTGGAGTGAATATTCAAACTCCAAAATAATTTGTATAAACTAGTGAATCCAGATACTAGTTCAAAACTTTTACATCCTCTGATCGATTATTAATTGAAATTTTAAGTGATAAATACAAGCCATATTATTTTTTGGTTAGACCATTTAACATAAGGGATGGAAATAATTTTCTATCTGTGTGATTGTACAATCTCACCTCTTAATCAATCAGTCAATCATCACTCACTTTATATAAAAAAATGATTAGACCAAACTCTAATATGGATGGCAATTCATTTGACTATACATTTACAAACAAACAACCAATTTCCACTCTAACAAAAAGTTTAAGGCACATTTTATAAAATATCAACAAACTTTACTAATCAAGACAATATTCATACATAACATTATTGACAGCTTAAAAAAATTCTCATGAGAATTCACATATTTCATACTCTTTGAATTCATATAAATAACATTTTCATGAGATATTTACAATGACTCACCACAATCACAAAATTTACTCATAGAGCAACGAATTCCCAACAAGCATTTATCTAAAATATTTTATAAATAATTACTCAACATCTAAACTTACAATTTTTATCTTTTAACTAACTTCTAGAATAATGCTCTAGGCACTTAAATCATGAGTATAATCTCGGGCTAAACTTCAATCCTATTAGATATAAAGTTTTTTAAAATTCAATTGTTTCCCTTAACTTGTAAAATCTGAGCAAATTCCCTTTTATGGATGTAAACTAGATGTGTATATATGTAACTTTTTTGTTTTATACTTTGTCAAATTTGCAATTCTTAGCCCCAACATAATTAGAGCAAAATAACTTAGTCGTTCACGTCCAAAATGGAACAACAAAACTTATTAACATATATCTCACAAACTAAACTATTTTTTCTCAAACCCTTTTATAACCAATTAGAACATATATAAATAGCCATGAAAGATCAGTCTTCTCTTCAATTTTTTAAAATATCAAATAAAATTTTGTTTAAAGAAGGATTTAGAAAGGGATTCAATCCCAATCTTTCTCTTTTTTATTTCCTTTACTCTGTCTTCCTCTTCTTCTCTAAGTATCATCCCCTTTATCCCAACTCCCTCTTCTACTCTGTCTTCCTCTTCTACTTTGTGCCCCACATGCATCGATCATGCATCAAACTTTTAGTGCTTACATGCACCAACTGTCTAGCGAGTGTGTGATAGATGTTGCTCGCATATCATACTTCACCCGGTTACATCTTCATGTTGCTGGAAAAAGGACTTTTTTGGTGACTTTTCTCTTGATTTTCACTGAAAAATCACCGAAGTCTGTTTTCTATGCAATACTTGTTCAAAATCAATTCAAATAACAAGTATGTAGTTTATATAAGAAAAAACAGAATAATTTTTTTGATTCCTTTTTAGAGAAACTTAAAAGTATCCGTTCAAATTCATACACTCATGGAAGTGCTCCAGTACCACATGTTAAACATAACATGACCTTAATTATTAGTCCATGATCAACCATAAAATTATATAAATGAAGAAATACCAAAATTACACTTATATAAATGGAGAAATGCAAAAAATTATCTGCTTTGTTATCCATTTCTAGATGAGCAAGCTACTTAACATATGAACAACCTACTGAAATTTTCGATCAACCATTAGAAATGTTGTATAACTTTATACCGTTAGCGTCTTTTTGTACCTTTGTTAATGTGTAAACCTCTTGAAGGGTCAGAGAACTATATATCTACAAATATATTTAAGCAAATAACAAAAGACCTTAATGCAAACTTATAGTAACCTCTTTAAGTCTCCTCATCATAGGTCTAATAGATAACTGACTTACACTGATTAAAGCTTATTTTCTTCATTAGACCTTAGCTTATTTAAGCACATTATTTATTTAACTTCTTTATTGTTAAGGTATTTGTGCTATACAGTTACTTTAAACCTTTAAAGGCTGATAAAGAATGTTATATTTGTAGGTTATATAAATTGCAAAAATATTAAAGAACACCAGAATTACTTGGTTTGATAGCTTTAATGCTATCTATATCCAAGGTTCCCACTATTGTGATTTCAACTAGTATGAAGAAAAATGAGCAAGTTACAAGAGTATGATTGTTCTTCTAGAACACTTGCAAAGAGTCTTACACTCTCCTTAGTACTCACAGGTCAATATTCTAGCAACTCTCAAGCCTTACTCTTAGTTTTTACACTCTCAGATGATTGAATACAATGTGAATAATGAAGTCTCTATATTTTTTCTCTTGTATCTGCTCTAATGCCTATAATCTGTTCTTTTATAGGTGTTGGAGGGATAGTCTCTCTGATGATCTTGCATGAATTAGACAAGTGACATGTGCCTCTCACGTGAGTTATTAAAACTTCTGCTCCTGGTCTACGTATTATCTTATTTGAAGCTACGTTTTATATTGAGGCTTCTGACTTTTATTGAAAACAATTCTGTATTGAATTCAAATGCTTCTGACTTACTCTTCTGAAGTGTGTGTGTCTTAAACTTAGTCATTTAGTTTATGTCTAATTAGAACTTTCGAGAGCTTCTCTCTCTTTCTTCTTCGACATCTTCAGACACCTCTTCTCACACACCTTCTGTTCTTCAATTTTTTTGTTGTTGTTTGAGGTTTCTGAGTGTTGGTTGGTGGAGTAAACGTGATTCCCATCACATTATTCCCTCCTACTCCATCAATCTTCATTCTGAACAAAAATTCGAGAGTGATATTGAAATCCAAACCTAGTTTTCGCCACACTTGTGAGATCGGGTGGAATGGCCTTCGGTGCCATGGAGCTTCACTAATCTATAAGTAATCCCTAGAGAAAGTGAATTTTTTTTGAGTTAATACCTTAGTTCTGAAGTCTGACGGATTTATTTCTTCTGTAATTTTCTCCAGGTTGAAAATTCCCTTTGCGATTTGGTCTCTGACAAAGCGTAATCGCACATCTATATGCTTGAATCTCTCATAGAGCACAGGCTACTCAAGTACAAAGCACTCTGACTATCCATATGAATGATTGGTTTAGTGATATCAATGTTGATTTCCTTTGATCCTTTCATATGTCTGATAGTCATGTTAGCTCTTTTACACCTTCAGTGATTGCATAATACTCTGCTTCTGTGGTTGATAAACTCACTACTGATTGCTATTGTGATTTCCAACTGATTGTGTTTTCTAATAATGTGAAAATGTATACTGAAATTGACTTTATCGAGTCCTTATCTACTGCATAATCTGCATCCACATAACCACATAAAGATAAGTAATTGCATTTAGTTAGTTCATCTTTAGAAAAACATAGTCCATAGTTAATGGTTCCAGATAAGTATTTGAGAACCCCCTTGAGCCCTTGCCATTGTTCTAAACCTAGATTGTCCATGAATTTGTTTAGGTTACTGATGGCATAAGCTAGGTCAGACTTGTGCATAGTATAAGGTACGTTATACTTCCAACACCTACATCATAAGGATAGTGAGCCATTGCTCTCTATTCATCCTCAGTCTTAGGACTCTTGTCAGGTATCATCTATAGGTGAGATCCTAGGGGAACAAACCTAGGTTTAGCTTATTCCATGTTGAATTGAGCTAATAACTTTCTTATATAATTCCTTTGGACAAGCTAAAGCTTTCTTTCCCTCCTCTTTCTGAATATTTGCATTCCTATAAGCTTCTGAGCTTCTCCCAAATCTTTCATTTCAAAATGAATGCATAGTTCAGACTTTACTTTTTGAATTCTATTCAGATCCTTTCCTGTTATTATTAGGTCATCTACATAGACCAACATGAAGCCTACTATAGTCATTCCTAGATCCTTAAAGTATAGGCAGTAATCATATGAACTTCTATTGAAGTTCATACTAGCAGTAACCTCATGGAACTTCTTACTCCATTGCCTAGGTGTTTGTTTAAGCCCATATAGGGATTTTTGTAATAGATAGACATGATCTAACTTATTCTTGTCATCAAAATAACTAGCTGCTTCATGTAGATTGTCTCCTCAAACTTTCCATATAGAAAAGCTGTCTTGACATCAATTTGATAGATTTCCCAGTCATATAGAGTAGTTAGAACTATAATAAACCTAATGGTTTTGAATTTGACTACTGGAAAGAAGATCTCCTTGTAGTCAATTCTTTCCTTCTGTCTAAACCTTTTAGCTACAAGCCTAGCCTTGTAAATCTTAGGTTCTGCTTCTGTCACTCCTTCTTTTAGTTTGAACAACTATTTTTTCTCAATTAGTTTAGCTTTAGGAGGTCTAAGGACTAAAGTCCAAATCATGTTCTTCATTAGAGAACAATATTCTTTCTCACAAGCTATCTTCCACTGTTTTGCATCCTTACTTCTCGTGGCTTCTTCATAGGCTTCAGGAGCCTTGTATTCTATAGTTTCAGCCATAAGACATGTAAATTCAACCAAGTTTGAGTCAATGTACCTCCTATTAGGGATTCTTTGTCTTAGTTTTCTATCCCTTGTGAGTTGATAGTCTTGTAGATTTCCTTATGGATCATCTATAGTTTGTGTGTGGGGTTTCTTCTTCACCCATACCTTCAGTTTCTCCTATCCTTTGTTCATGATGTGTAGAACCTTGTATAGGCTCCACATCAAAGGGTCAAGTAATGCCACCTTCATCAGTTTCTGGCGGCACAAAGAAAGGGACTGATTGGTTCAGTGATCCTAATTGCTCCTGAATTTCCCTTTGGAAATATGAATTTGAGGAACTCTTGTTCATCAAAGGGAATTCATCTTTCTTGAAGATTACATCTCTGCTTATAATAGTTTTGTAGCCTCCCTTTTGGAGTAGTAAGATCTTATATCCTTTAACTCCCTCTGGGTAGCCTACGAAAACTCCCTCGATTGCTCTAGGTTCCAATTTTCCTTCTTTCTGATATGCATAAGCTGCACATCCGAAAGTCTTAAGGTGAGTAAGGTTAGGTTTCTAACAATTCCAAACTTCTTGTGAAGTCTTGTAATCATTAGCAAAGGTGGGGAGCCTATTAACTGGATAGGTTGCAGTCCTAATGACTTCTCCTATAGTGAGTGTGGGCAACCTGAAGAGAGTAGCATGCACCTGGTTTTTTTCCAGGGAAGTCCTATTGAGTCTCTCAGCTATTCCGTTTTGATGAGGTGTAGCTCTCACTGTTTTGTGCCTTAGGATTCCTTTCTTGCTGTAATACTCTTCAAACTCTTTATTGCAGTATTCTAATTCATTGTCAGTCCTTAGGCATCTTAGCTTGTTCCCAATCTAATTCTCCATCTACCATTTCTTGACATCCTTTCTCTTCATTGGATATACCTAACACTTCCGAGATTTGTCATCAATAACAAACATAAAATATAAATCCCCTCCTGCAGTAGATACTTGAACTGACCCCCAAAGATCACTATGAGCATATTCCATGATCTCTGTGACCCTATGTGCTCCCTTTTGAAAACTGGATCTGTGATGTTTTCCAATCGCACAAGGTTCACAAATTCTAGCTTCTGTAAGTCTTGTTCAGGGATCAGTCCTTGTTTAGAGAGATGGGACATACTTTTGTTCCATGCATGACCCAAACTTGCATGCCATTGCTTGGTTGGTTCATTATTTCCCTTCTCTGAAACTTGATTAACTTCTGTTGAGCCTATAACATAGTACAATCCACCCCTTTCAATTTCTCTAATAATGATCCTACCATCCTTTAGGATTTCTCTGAGTTCATCTTTTGATCTGATTTGAAAACCTTGCTTATTAAACAAGCTTTCAGAAAACAAAATTCTCCTTATTCCAAGCACAAATATGACATTAGTAAGGATCCTTCTCTTTCCATCAAACATGTTGATGGAGACACTTCTAATCCCCTCTATCCTTTGCTGCCTAAAATTTGCCATTTTGATCTCGGCAGTGACTGGTTCGAATGTAGTGAACCAGTCTTTATGTGGTGTCACATACATAGTACAACCTGAGTCAAATATCCATTCTCTGTTCAAGTCTTCATTGTCCTCAGTGACAACCAGAATCTCATCACCACTTGAATCTTCTAGTTTTTCTACATTTCTTGCATCTTCACTTTCCACAGCTTTATCCCTTTTCGTCTTTCTGCAGTCCTTTACAAAATGTCCCTCCTTATCACAATAAAAACATTTATTTCCTTTTCCTTTTTTCTTCTTTTCCTCACCTTCCTTGGTGTGCTTATCCTTTCCAATTCCCTTCTGCCACTTCCCTTTCTTGAGATTTTTCTTATGTGATTTCTTTTCATAATTTTTTTTCTACAAACATTACTTCTGCCTCTTTCTTAAATAGATTAACATCTATTATTTCTTCCATTAGTGGTTTTAGTATCCTCTTGACAGTGAAGGATTCTGCACTAGCATGCTTAAATATCTTCTTGAATGAACTGAATTTAGAAGGTAAAGCCTTTAGAATCACTACAGCTTGATGTTCCTCAGAAATCTTTTCATCTGTAGCTTCTAAATCTTATACTAACTTCAAGAAATAGTCTAAGTTGTCATCTAAAGAGACACAGGTATTCATCTTGTAGTTAGCAAGATTGTGGAGAAGTGTCATCTTGTTAGGAAGACACCTCTTTGCATTAATTTCATCAAGTTTGAGCCACAACTTCTGTGCAGTGTTACAATTCTGCACTTTTCTTATCACAGTTGATGATAAGTGAAGCATTAACTTGCAGCGTGCAAGTCTTTGCATCTTAAATCTCTTTATTGGATCAGTCTCAATATTATAATGATCTTCAATAGCCCCATAACAGTCATAGGACTCAAGAAGAGCTTGCATCTGGAGTTTTCAAATGATGAAGTCTTCTTTTCCAGTAAATACATCCATTTTTTTCCCTACCATTGTGACTGTAGTATAAAAAACATAAAAGACTTTTACTTACAAAAAATTCTTGATGATTTTTTGTGCTTCCAGTAGTCAAGAAATGCCCCAGGAAGTTTCCGAATGCTCTGATACCACTTCTATTGGGATATATGTCCTATACTGTTGCTTTAAACCTTTAAAGACTGATAAAGAATGTTATATTTGCAAGTTTTATAAATTGCAGAAATATTAAAGAACGCCATAATTACTTGGTTTGATAGCTTCAATGCTATCTACATCGAAGGTTCCTACTGCTATAGTTTCAACTAGTATGAAGAAAAATGAGTAAGTTAATAAGAGTATGAGTGTTTTTCTAGAACACTTACAAAGAGTCTTACACTCTCCTTAGTACTCACAGGTCAGTACTCTAGCAACTCTCAAGCCTTACTCTTAATTATTACAGTCTCAGATGATTGGATACAATGTGAATAATGAAGTCTCTCTATTTTTTCTCTTGTATATGCTCTTAATCTGTTCTTTTATAGGTGTTGAAGGAATAGTCTCTCGGATGATCCTACATGAATCAGACAGGTGACACATGCTTTTCACGTGAGTTACTAAACTTCAACTCCTAGTTTGCATATTATCTTGTTTGAAGCTACGTTTTATATTAAGGCTTCTGACTTGTATTGAAAACGATTGTGTATTGAATTTAGATACTTCTGACTTACTCTTCTGAAGTGTCTGTCACATGTGTGTGTGTGTCTTAAACTTAGTTATTTAGTTTCTATCTGATCAGAACTTTCGAGAGCTTCTCTCACTTTCTTCTTCGACATCTTCAGGTATCTTTTCTCACACACCTTCTGTTCTTCAATTTTTTTGACGTTATTTGATGTTTTTGAGTGTTGGTTGGTAGAGTAAACGTGATTCTCATCACATTTATTATATCTATAATCCTGATCAAATTAAAATTTGTCAACCTTAATTTTATAAAAATTCGTAATTAATTATTGTTCAATAAGAAATTTAAAAACTCCAACAGATACGAGCTAGATAGATGCTGAAACCTGTCAATAGTTTTGTGGATTATCAGTGGCAAGGAATGAACAGGATGGACACTGTGCCAAAGAATACAATTCAATTCAGGAAGTTTATGACATTGCGTCAGTTTATCATTTCATCGTCAATCACAACTACGTAACTATTATTTCCTCTGAAACCAGAGCTTTTGTCACATTTAAGTGATAATATCAAGGATTGGACCAGACTTTCAAAGAGTGAATTCTCAAGACCAGGATGCTCTATATAGATTACATTTGCCTCCAGCTTCTACCAAACCTGCGGACATATGATCTTAGGATGATCAAGTCTAATATATCCAGTGAAAGTCCCAAATCATTACGACAAATATAACCACCGATATTGACTTGTAAACTGCCTAATCTTCTTTCATTTTGTATAGATAATAATTTGCTCTAGAATCATAATCCATGGCAGGTAATTTGTCCCTCTCATACTTAACTACTTATTTAAGAAATGGCATGTTTTTCCATATTAAAAGAGGTTCCTTGAGAACTAAAACAACAATGAACAAGGAAAAAGGACCTCTGGCTTGTAATTAGCTACTGGGTCGCTGGATTGTACCAGTTACCAATCCTACCACCAGCTCCGAGACAACCAGGACTATCTAATAGGATTAGTTTCCTCTCTCCGTTGAAATTTAAATAAAAACAATCTAAGCATGTGAACCAAACCAACTAATGCGAAAAAATAAGATTGCGTTTCTAGAAAATTTTATTAGGTTGATTGTGAAGTGACCGATGTCACATTCAGGTTTGATATTATCCCTGTTGCTTCACACATGAATTTTCTTTGAGCAATCCTAATCTTTAAATCCATCCCTCTTTCTCAGTTCCATCAAGAGATTCAGAATCTTGACCTGCAAGAGGTAGATTATTTTCAGTTTCCTGTAACTCTCTCCCTCTCTGTTGCAGGAAAACAAAATGAAGAACACTAACAGCAACACCAAGCTCATACTTCTCCACCCATATATCCAAAAACAAGGTGGCTCCAATCGCCTATGGCTTTTAGCCTTCATTTCATTCTTCACTATCGCTTTCCTTCTCACGTTAATCTACACCAGAGAGTCTTTGTCCACTAAAAACTCCACCGCAACAACCACCCTGAGCGGCGCAGTTGGTTCCGCATCCATCAGTGCCCCACCGTTGCCAACAACAGTTATCAACACCCTCCTCCACTATGCTTCTCAATCAAACAACAGCTTTCACATGTCTTATGCCGAACTCAAACCAATCTCTGATGTCCTTAGAAAATGCTCATCCCCGTGCAACTTCCTTGTTTTCGGGCTGACGCACGAAACCCTTCTCTGGAAAGCATTGAACCACAATGGGCGCACAGTTTTCGTCGAAGAGAATCGCTACTACGCCGCATATTTCGAGCAGATGCATCCAGAGTTCGATGTTTTCGACGTTCAATACACGACCAAAACGAGTGAAATGCGAGACCTTTTAAAGTCAGCGAAGGATCAAATACGTAACGAATGCAAACCTGTGCAGAATTTACTCTTCTCCGAGTGTAAACTTGGGATAAATGATTTGCCTAACCACGTCTATGAAGTGGACTGGGATGTGATTCTCATCGACGGGCCTCGCGGCGACGGACCAGAAGGGCCTGGAAGGATGACACCGATCTTCACCGCCGGCGTGTTGGCGAGGAGCAAAAAGGGTGGCAATGCCAAGACTCATGTATTCGTGCATGATTACTACAGAGACGTGGAGAAGATTTATGGGGATGAGTTCTTGTGCCGAGAAAACATGGTGGAATCCAACGACATGCTTGCTCATTTTGTAGTGGAGAAAATGGACGAGAACAGCTTCCAGTTCTGTCGCAACCAAGCCTCAAAATCAACCTCATGATCTTAATTCCTAGTTGTTTTGGTCATATTTTATGTTCTCGATGGAAGTGGTTCAAAAACAGGTACAGCCATGATTATTTATGCTTATTCTGAAAAGTTTTAGGCCTGGAAACGCAGGTGCTTAGATCTCCCTCTATGGTTTGTATAATAATTTTGAAACATTCATAAAAGATTATACAGAAATTCACTTTTCTCGACGACAATCTAATGAATCATGACTTTTCTTCGGATATATTATTAAAAACTGAAGAGAATAGTAGCTTTTTAAACTTTTTGATTCGTTTTTTACAAATAAAAAATAAAAAAAATAGGAGAAAAAATTAATTTCGAAAATTTGGTAACACAATTTGACACACATTACTTACATCTGTGGGTCCTTACCCAGCTTAATAGTTTCACCGAAATACAATAGATTTACCTAATGCTTCTCTTCGTCAACACCACTCAATCCTCGACATTATCTATTAATCTCATTTTTCGTGAAAGAATTGCACACCTAATAGTACGATCATCTTGTACTAACCTTGACAAAGGATTTACACACATTGTTTAATAATAAAGATAATTAGACGAACGACTTAATTTATTAAAATAATTAGAAACAAAAACAATACACTTGAGATAAAAGAAAAGAATAACTTTCCGAAAGGTTCTGCTTTACTGAAATAAATCTGAAAGTCGTTGCAACAACAATGGACTGAGTAACATAAACACCAACACGAAGTTACAGCTGCACCGATAATACATTCATCAACCAACATATACGCAGCCCATAAAGAAATCAATTAATAATCGTTGTTGTCCTTGAATTTTCTGCATTTGGCCACACCTTTTTTTTAAAAAAATCAAGCAACCACTACCTTGACCACAAAATCAGCAACGCACCCATACCACCACATCTATGTTTTTTAAGAATTCGATTTACTAACCCACTCAAGCCACAGCTGCGTTTTATTTTCAATCTTCAATTAACACACCCACTTCACACATGCACTCACTGCACCGTCTCTTCTCACACACAACCTAGGAGTACATCCATGACACATCATATATCTCTTACCACACAAGAGATTTATCGTTCAATACCGTACACACCCACTGCACCACTCTATTCCATGCTCAACTAAGATAGACTTCGATTATTAATTAAGACGTGCACAATCCACGTAAGCAAATGAAGTCCCACTCCACTTTTGATTACAAGACTCCCACATAAGATACACATCTTCTATGGATAGAATCATACATTATATTCACCAACACATCTTGCCAAGATACAGATCAATTAGAGATAGAACTATATCACAACTAGAAGATTATCACCAATGGCTTTTCAAAATCAAGTCAAAATCTAATCAATATCTTATATGTCTAATTAATAAATAATGTCAAAATTAATTACTTAGATATGTAAAATATATTCTAACAATCTCTCCCTTTTTGGCATTGTTCGTCATAAATATGAAACTCACCCAAAGTAACATAATTGGACATATAAGTAGCAAATTCACTATTCATATGATAAATACTCCCCCTTAATTAAACATCAAGTTTCAAAGAACATCAAGTTTATCAAATCATCCAAATTTCTCCCCATTGGGACAAAAAGATGTCAAAAAGTAAGACGAATAGTCACATATATACCGTGAATCTCCCCCCTGAATGAAACATTCACCATAAATAATCTTATGTCCCCTTGGTATAAAACAGTATCAAAACGCATAATCATAAAAATCAACGATAGATGCAGTGGAAGAATCATAAACATGCCAAGATGACAATTTACCACCAGTCAATACACATGCCAACATGTCACTACTTACCCATCTTCATACTACTGATCAAATTCATAAACCCAAGCAAATAAAGATAAGTGTTGTCAGTGTAGTGAGAGAGAGAGATATCCGAGAGAGAGACCCACGCTGATGAGAGAGTTAAAGAGTCTTCAGTGGAGTCAAATAGAAGTCATAATATAAACTACTAAAAAGATGGGACGATAATGGTAACATAGAAACTAAAGAACTAAAGAAGACAATTTTTTTAATAACACAAAAAATACTTCAAAAATGTAAAGTATGCAGTCCCTATGCCCCTCGAAGAATTTCAAACTTGGGCTCATTTCTCGTCACATTATCTTTGTCATCGGTTTCTTCTTTTGAAGTAACTGACTTCTCTTTTGTCTGATCAGTTGCTTTAAAAGCAGTAACTAACTGTGAATCTATACAATTTCTTGTTTTTTCTTTACTATGTTTTTGTGCTTGTACTTGACCATTTCTAATCCAAGTGTGTTTCAGTAACATAGGTTGCTGCTAGAAATTTAATAGAGAGTGTCTAGATTTTCAGTTTTGACCCATTTGAAACATCATTTGTAACATTTTGTAGCATCTCGACCTTATGTGCCTGATAACTCAGCAAAAATAATGTGTGGATACAAACTTTCGATTCTTTCTTGACGTTTCTTCTTCTTAGATAGATCTGGACATTTTATTTTTCTCCTCATTTAATTTAGAACACTCACCCTTATAGCTAAGGCCTTGAAGATCCCTTTAACCTTCTATTTCTCTATTTAACATTCTTAATCCCTTTTTAGTACTTACCAATTTCATTCTAGCTTCACCAAGCTCATCTGATGTCAACATTAATTTCTTTTCTAACTCTTGAATAGTGTTCTTTATAGAGAGATTCTCTTCCTTCAATCTTTCATTCTTCCTATATGTTTTCACCCATTTTTCGTATATTAACTTATAGGCTTCATAAATACCTTCCTTTTTATCATCTAAAGTACTGTCATCAATGTCATAATCTGAAATTGAGCTTCGAGTTGAATTTTTTGGGTGTTTCTCGAAATTTTCTGATTTACGAACTTTTTCGTCTTCAGTTACTTTCTTCTTGGTTACTATTAAACAAGTAATTGAATTTTTGTTGTACAAAGTAACTAATGCATCACTATTTACAGCTTCTTCTTCACTTCTGAATTTGTCATCACTTCAAGTGCTTGTATATGACTTTTCTTTTCTTTTCTATGTTAACGCACTCTGCTTGAAAATGTCCAAAACCTTGACACTCATAACATTGAATTCTCTTTACCTTTCTTTCTCCCTTTTAAGTTTTGACTTGTTTTTTTTTGAAGTTGTTGTTCAATGAGCTCCCACTTTTTGCCTAAACTCGAGTCTGTCCTTTTTCACTCTCTTAAGTTACTTACTGAACTCTTATGTTAATAGCTCTATATCCTCATTTTCATCAGAGTCATCTTCTAACTCAATCATGACTTTACCAATCTCAGCTTACAATGCTAATCATTTCTTCTTCTCTCGATTTTCTTTCAACAAATTCATTTCGAAATGTATAAAAATTCCAATTACCTTCTCTAATGACAAGTCATTGATGTCATGAGCCTCCTCGATTGCTGCAATTTTCGAAATAAATCTTGAAGATAGTGATCTCAACGTCTTCTTGACTAGTTTCATATTGGAATATTTCTTCCCGAGTTGATGTGTCTGATTCGCTATGTCACACAATCTTTCATGAAAGTCCTCAATAGTTTCATTTTCATCCATCTTCAGTTCTTCAAACCACACAGCTAACATCTGTAGTTTTGATATTATTACAAATTTTGACCCTTTCTGAATAGTTTGCAAAGCATCCCGCGCTTCTTTAGCTAATTCATAAGTTGATATCATTGAGAAGCGTCTATCATCAACAGAACTGAATATCACATGCATTGTTTATGAATTTCCAAGTACACCTTCTTCTTCGGCTCTTGTCCATTCAAATGAATTCTTTTGAACTGCCCCTCCTTTATCACCAGTGATTATTGGATGCATCCACCCATGTATTACTGAATGTCAAGCTCTCGTGCCTTGAGCTTAGATGAAGACTTTCATCTGTGATTTCCATGCAGGATAGTTAGATCCATCCAATAGTGGTGGTTTGGTGATTGATACACCCTTTTTCGTAGCCATGTTCGCGAAACTAGGATCTACACCAACTTGCTACCAAGTTTTGAATCGACGATCTTGCTCTGATACCAATTGAAAAACTAAAGGGGGTAGTAGTTTCGCAAACTTTTTTATTCGTTTCTAGCACACACAAAATTGGAAAAATTAGGATAATAACAAATAAATCAACATCGAAAATTTGATAATGCAGTTCGACGTACTTTGCCTACGTTTGGGAGGCCCTCATCCAACTTAATACTTTCACTGAAGTACAATAGATTTACTTAAAGCTTTACTGAGCCGACACCACTCAAGCTTTGACACTTATCTTTCAACCTCACTTCTTGTGAAAAATTTCACACCTAATAGTACGACCACCTCATACTAACCTCGACAGAGAATTTACACAGATTGTTTAATAATAAAGATAATTAAACGAACAACTCAAGTGATTAAAATAACTAAAAACAAAAACGATAATACATTTGAGATAAAAGAGATGATCAACTTTTCGAAAGGTTCAGCTCCGCTAAAATAAATTTAGAAGTTGTCGCAATAACAATAGACTGATTCACATAAACACTAATACGAAGCCACAACTGCACCAATAACACATTCATCAACTAAGATATACGCAACCCATAAGGAAATCAATTAATAATCATTGTTGCCTTTGAATTTTTTGCACTTGGCCACACCTTTTTAAAAAAAAATCCAGCAACCACTACCTTGGCTACAAAATCAGCAACGCACCCATATCACCATATCTATGTCTTTTAAGAATTCAATTTACTAACCCACTCAAACTACAGCGGAGCTTTATTTTCAATCTTCAACTAACGCACCAACTTCACACATGCACTTACTGCACAATCTCTTCTCACACACACACCCCAAAAACACATCCATGACACAACATATATCTCTTATCGCACAAGAGATTTGTTATTCAATGTTGCACACACCCACTGCACCACTCTATTCTATGCTCAACTAAGACTTCGGTTATTAATTAAGACGTGCACAATCCACATAAACAAATAAGTCTTGCTCCACTTTTGATTACAAGACTCCCACACAAGATACACATCTTCTATGGATAGAATCATACATGATATTTACCAGCACATCTTGCCAAAATACACATTAATTAGATATAGAACTCTATCACAATTAGAAGATTATTAACAATAACTTTTTTAATCCAAGTCAAAATTCAATTAATATCTTATATGTTCAATTAATAAATAATGTCAAAATTAATTACTTAGATATATAACATATATCCTAACAATTATAATCTCTAGCCTAATTCCTTTTGAAATGATGATTGATAAAAGCATACATAATTATTATATTTTTAGTTCTAATTCTTGAAAGATATTTGACTTAGTAGATAAATTTTAATTTTAATGTTTAAATATTTAAAATTGAAAGTTAATTTGACTTTGTTAGATAAAACTATCTCTGAAATTATTTTTATACCATAAATTTGAAGATTCCCATTTCTTTTTTTTTTTGGTGGAAAAGATTCCCATTTCTTAAATGCAATTAACTTGTGGAATAATATTAAGCAAACGCACAAACATATGACGTGTAATATACACTAACCTCGTACTTTTGGTACCAATGAAATATTGGGTATGTTCCGTAAATATGAAACTTTTGAGGACTAAAATAATTAAAAAAAATTAACACTAACCCAGAAGGGAGCATATGTGCCTCGCCTTCCTCTCTCCCACTCCTGTCGTAGTCTGCTTCTTCAGCTCTTTCGTGTCGCTTCTCCGTCCTACTGCTTCTCCGTTGTCGTTTTTTCTCTTTAGATGTCTGGTCTCTTCTTTGTCGTTGTCGCTGCTCTGTGCTGCCATCATTGATTCTTCGTCCGTCGTCGCTTCTTCTCCTATGAGTTGCCTCATCGTCTTCAGTTTTTCTGCTTTGTGTCTACTATCTGTTACCAAGGTTGAAAATGATATTTAAAGATGCAGAAAGCATCTTTCAAAGCTTATGTGTTTATACATCTTTTAAAGCTTGTATAGCGTAGATTTCTGTTGCGTAAAGTGATTTAGTTAATTATCATTAATTAACTATCCTACATTTAAAGCGTACGTAAGATTATCAGGTTCTAGAATTTAGAGATAAGCCGACATTTGAATATTTAATTTTGTAAATTTTGATTATTTATTGTAAGAATCATACCTAAATTATACTCCCTCTGTTTCATAATAAGAGTCGTTTTAGATACATTTTAATTATTCAAAATAAGTGTCATTCTTGACT
>JANTNU010000235.1:5798638-5809429 GCA_024752395.1 Erythroxylum havanense | reverse complement strand
CTAGGAAATTTTGGGGACAGAGCGTTCTTCATGCTGTTTATATCATTAATCGATTGCCGAGTAAGGTTCTTGGTTGGCTGTCGCCTTATGAAATGCTGTTCGGAAAGCCGCCTGATTACTCTAGTTTTCGTTGTTTTGGTTGTCTTTGTTTCATGGCTAATACTAAACCGTACAAAGATAAGTTTGATTCTCGGGCCTTCCAGAGTATTTACGTTGGGAATTCTCCTGGTGAGAAGGGTTATGGGTTATATGATTTGTCTACAAATCGCTATTTTGTCTCTCGTGATGTTTGTTTTCATGAAGATATTTTTCCGTTTAAGCAGTTTGCCGCTGATACTGTTCCTCGCCATCCTATTTTCCCTTCACTTGTGCAGGATGCCGACTTATTTCCATCCTCTTCTGGTGACTCTGTTGACCCTACTGATGGACCTTCTTCCCTTGCCTTTGCTGGTTCCTCTGTGGAACTAATTTCTGTTGAGGATCCGGCCCATTCCACTGATGGTGAGCCCATTCGACTTAACCCTCACGCCTCTTCTGTGTCTTCATTAAGACGTAGTAGTCGTGCTAGGGTTCCGCCTTTTTGGCTCAATGACTTTGTCTCCCATATCCGCAGTCGGCCTTCGTATTTGCCGTCTTCCGGCGTGCCTTCTTCCTCTCCTTACACTCCTAATACTTTTCCATTTGTTGTTAACCCTAATTTCAGTGACTCCTATGTTGCCTTTCTTGCTAATGCTTCTGATGTTCACGAACCTACTTCCTATTTTCATGCTAGTAAAGATCCTAGATGGGTTGCGGCTATGGATTCTGAGCTTGCTGCTCTTGAAGCCAACGGTACTGGGGAGCTTACTCAGTTGCCTGAGGGTAAGAAGGCGATCGGTTCTAAATGGGTTTATCGGGTCAAATTGAAACCTAACGGAGAGATTGATCGTTTTAAAGCCCGTTTAGTTGCCAAAGGCTACAACCAAATTGAGGGCATTGATTACCATGATAGCTTCTCCCCGGTGGCGAAGGTTGTGACGGTACGGATTTTGTTTGCTTTTGTTGCTGCAAAACAGTGGCCTTTACATCAACTTGATATAAATAATGCCTTTCTTTATGGGTTTCTGACCGAGGATGTCTATATGATGCCGCCTCAAGGTTATGTCAAAGCTGGTCCCAACAAGGTTTGTAAATTGAAGAATTCGTTGTATGGGTTGAAGCAAGCTTCCCGACAGTGGAACGCGGAGCTTATTTCTCGTCTTATTTCCTATGGGTTTGTGCAATCCCTGAATGATCATTGTTTGTTTACTTTGAAGAATTCTTCTTGTTTTTTTTCTTTTATTGGTTTACGTTGATGATATGTTGCTTACTGGTGATTCGGTGGAGGCCATTCAGAAGGTAAAAATATTTTTGGATGATGCATTTATGATTAAGGATCTTCAGCATGCCAAATACTTTCTTGGTCTTGAGATTGCCAGATCTTCTCGGGGTCTTTATATTAACCAGCGAAAATATGTATTGGATTTGGTTGCTGATGCAGGATTAATGGGTAGTAAACCTGCTACTACTCCCCTTCAGAAAGGTTTAATTTTGGCCGCTGATGATGGTTTACCTCTTGAGGATCCTCAGCCTTATCGTCAGTTGGTAGGCAGATTGCTGTATTTGGGTTAAACTCGGCCAGATATCACGTTCGCTGTTCATCGGCTGAGTCAGTTTGTTCATGCCCCTACGGTGACTCATTGGCAGGCAACTCAACATGTCTTACGGTATTTAAAGGGTTGTCCTTCTTTAGGGTTATTTTATCCTGTTGATTCTTCTTTTCAACTTCTGGCTTATTGTGATGCTGATTGGGCGGCTTGCCCTGATTCTCGCCATTCAGTTTCTGGTTTTTGTGTTTTTCTGAGATCTTCCTTGATCTCTTGGAAGTCCAAGAAACAGTCTACTGTATCCAAGTCTTCTGTTGAGGCCGAGTACCGTAGTATGAGTTCTGTTGTTTGTGAGCTTTTATGGATTTCTTATATTCTGCGTGATTTTCATATTCCCCTTACTTCTCCTATTTCTTTGAAGTGTGATAATCAGGCGGCTCTCCATATTGCTGCTAATCCCGTGTTCCACGAACGAACCAAACATTTGGACATTGATTGTCACATTGTTCGTGATCAGCTGTCCAGGGGTTTTCTTTCTTTATCTCATACTTCTTCCTCTACTCAGCTGGCTGATTTGTTTACTAAGTCTCTTTCTGCTCCTTTGTTTGCTAATTTTTTTGCCAAGTTGGGCTTGTTCGATTTCTTGCAAGCTCCAACTTGAGGGGGGGCTGATGATTATTTATTATTGAGTAGCGGTTTATTTTCAGTTAGTTAGTTATCAAGATTAGTTACGTGTACTAGTTTAGATAGTCCTGTATATAAAACTGAGCTGATGCTTTGTACAGAGTGTAGATGAAATATACAGAAAGTTTTCACATTTCCTTTCTACTATAGATTTGTTCAGCTTTGTCGCAAAATCCTGTGTATCACGCTCGAACGAAACACATTGAAATCGATGTGCACTTCATTTGTGACCACGTTGCCAACGGAACTCTGGAAATTAAATACGTCAGCTCTGAAGACCAAATCGCCGATCTGCTCACGAAACCAATGATTATTGCCCGACACTCAGTTCTGTGTTCCAAACTCAATCTTCGGAGTCTATGAATATGAAGCTTGAGTTTGAGGGGCATGTAAAGGAAGTTGAAAATAAGTCACACTCGGGCCCGTCAAAGAATCAACCCACAAAACCCAATTCACAGCAGCAGAAGCACATTCTAGAAGAAGATCGCAAATAACAAATCATCAGTACTGTAGGTGGCACATGGTTCGAGCTTGACTGGTAGGTTAATAGAAGTGCCCTGACCCTAACCACTTGGAACCTGTAACATTATTCATTGTGGCACTTCTCTAATCTGCCAACTCCTGACCGCCTCAGGCCCTCAGCTCCACAAAACCTCAAGTTGACGTTAAACTAATCACCGGAGGACGGATTGGTCTTAGCCTTTCTTGTTAATTTCCAAGAACGACCCCATAACTTATGTTCTCTCGTACCTCTCTTTAAAGCCCGCGCACTCATTTCCCTTAACCCATTCTTATTTTCTCTCGACCTATCTTTCCTACAACCTGCATATGTCAAGTTCGTTAACTATGGCAGTTTCCATGCTTAGCCTTTTCTTCTTCTGCTTCTTCTTCACTGTTGGGTCTGCTTTGGACATGTCCATCGTTAACTACGATAAGTACATAAACAAGAACCATGAGCCACATCAGCCATCTGCGTCTGGCTGGAGGACCGATGAGGAGGTGCTGAGCATATACCAGTGGTGGCTGGCAAAGAACGGCAAAACATACAACAGAATTGGAGAGAAAGATGAGAGGTTTGAGATCTTTAAGAACAATCTCAGGTTCATTGACGAGCACAACTCCCAGAACCGCACGTACAAAGTTGGGTTGAATCGCTTTGCTGACCTTACCAACGATGAGTACCGTGCCAAGTTCTTGGGCACCAGAACTGACAACAAACGTAGAGTAATGAAGTCCAAAAACCCGAGTCAAAGGTACGCTTTCAACGCCGGCGATAAGTTGCCGGCTTCCGTAGACTGGAGAGTGAAGGGTGCCGTTGGACCCATCAAAGACCAAGGATCTTGTGGTACGTAACACTTATTCCAGCTTAAAACGGGATTAAGACAAGTAATGGATTATTATTCTTGGATTGATAATTCAGGGTTTTTGATAAATTAAACACTCCAGATTTCATTTCCGGGGGTGAGTGTCGATCCTTTGTTATGGGCATGAAATTGTATTCAGATTTGTGGTAAAGCGGTGGAGTGATTGTCGACTGGTAGTTATATTTCTTTTTCCTTTAGGAATCTGAATGGTTGCTTAGACTGGTAGTTTTGAAAGTTTCGGTTAGCACATGGTGTCCTTCTGGATTCTGACAAAGACCGCATGAAAAGTTAGTACAGTCTATTTGCTTTAATGTCCAAGTTAGGTAAAGCCCAACCCCAAGGGGCTTTCGGTGGGTCAACAGTAGACATCATCCTGGGCCGTGAATTCAGACCAGTCATGGTTGAGTTGCAATGATTTTCATCGATGAAACCCAAGTTTCATAGGGTTTGAACTAAAACAGACATTGTTTTTTGTTGGTACTGTACCAGGCAGTTGCTGGGCGTTCTCAACTGTATCTGCGGTAGAAGGAATTAACCAGATAGTTACAGGAGAGTTGGTTTCCCTATCAGAGCAAGAACTGGTAGACTGTGACAGGACTTATAACGCTGGCTGCGATGGAGGGCTTATGGATTATGCATTCCAGTTCATCATGGACAACGGTGGCATGGACACCGAACAAGACTATCCTTACCTTGGTGCCTCTCTCGAATGCGACCCGGCCAAGGTCAGTCGTTGTATTGCATTGCACTTTCAGTCAGAATACTTGTTCTAACATATTCCTGGCTTGTGGATTATTGCAGAAGAACGCTAAGGTCGTTACAATTGACGGGTACGAGGATGTTACTCCTTATGATGAGAAAGCTTTGCAGAAAGCTGTATCGCATCAACCAGTCAGCGTGGCCATTGAAGCTGGTGGCATGGCTTTCCAATTCTACCAGTCGGTAAGCTATCTTGTACTAAACAATGGAAGAAGAGACTTTGTTTCAATTTTCTCGTTGATTCTTATCATTTCCTTTCGACTTTTACAGGGTGTTTTTACTGGTGAATGTGGGACAGCTCTAGACCACGGTGTGGTTGCTGTTGGGTATGGCACAGAGGATGGTGTAGATTATTGGACAGTGAGGAATTCATGGGGAGACACATGGGGTGAGAATGGTTACATCAGAATGCAAAGAAACTTACTCAACACACTCACTGGCAAATGTGGAATTGCGATGGAGGCTTCTTACCCAATCAAGACCAGCCAGAACCCTGAGAGAACATCCTCAGAGAATGTTCAAAGTGTTGAAATTGACATGATCAGTAGCGCTTGAAGCATGCCTATTTGTGAGACAGGTGCACCAGATGACGGTATTATCTGTCAAGTTTATCTCTTGATTTTACTATGTTATATTACACTTGGTACCTTCTTGATCCGTAGCAGTCCAAGGACTACCTGTTTATATTGAATAAGCTTGGAAATAGAGAAGGTGAAAGGAGCAATTGCTAGACTCGGGAAGAAGTCAACTGCCTTCTGCCTTCTCTTGATCATTCTGGGTATTAGGCAGAAAGATAACAGGAGGCTGTTCCTGTTCCTTTGGAATATGGTCGATTGTTTGTTGCATATAAGTTTTCATTCTCGAACAAAACCTCAGCAACCAATGCTGTTGCATCTTAACTTTCCAATTCAACGATTGTCCTATCTTTCAAGTGGTTCTTGTGATTCCTTTAGGAAATATTTTACTGCTCTTGACCAAAAACTCTTGTCTGGTAATGTATAAAACACAACCCCAATCAAATAGTCGTAACGATCGACTCCCAGCCCGAGTTGAGGAAAAGATTGAAAGTTTCCAAAACCCACGTAGCGTAGCAAGAGTTAAATTACAACTTTCAACTTGCATAAAAGAGTATAAAGTCGACCAACTTTTCGTATTATTATTCCACAATGATGCGTGGGACATTGCTTGATCCTCAATTGTCTTGTTATATTAACGTGAATTCAATTATGTAGCGTCTGTGATGAATTGATGATCATTTCCTCCAAGGACAGAGACCTGTCAAAGGATTGCTATGTTACTGCAAAATCCTTTTTAACAGATGGATTACAGCGCGAGATCAAACCAAAGAAAGAAGATTATAATTTTTGGGGAATGTTTTTAATTTTAAAAAAAATTGAAGGTTTAAATTTTCAATTGTTATTAGTTTATTACACCGTTATAATAATAAATAAGGTTAATTACTAAAAAATATCCATAATTTTGTGAATTTTTTAATTATAACCCAAACTTTAAAAAATAGCAATAAAATATTTAAACTTTCAATTTTTTCAATTTTAAACTGAGCTTAAAAAAGTAACAATCAAATATTCAATTTTTCATTTTTTTTAAATTCTAGCCTAACTTTAATATTTTCGTTAAATTTATTGACGCGATTTGTCACGGGTTTTATAAACCTTAACTATAAATACACGTAACCAAAATTAACACAACAAATAAAGAACAATGAGGCGACGTCGTTTAATCACATAATTAAAATGACATTGTTATTTAAAAATGACATAAATCAAATTATGCAACCCTGACAACCTTATGCATTGATTTCAAATTTTCGCTTCGCTGTTAGTTTGTTCTCTTAATGTTTCACCCTTCGATTTTTAGATTACATAGTCTCGATGTCCTCCACTAATGGCATCAAGAGAATGAACTAAAAACGAAGAGCTTATGAGCTTACTGGTACAGAACGCTATAATATCATAGTAGTTTGGGGTATCAGAAGAACAAATAGAAAATGAAAGATTGAAGATATCGAAAGAACAACAGATAACATCAGGCTAGAATTGAAGAAAATTAAAAAAATTGAGCACTTTATTGTCACTTTTTAAAGATTGAACTAGAATTGAAAAAATTGAAAATTTCAAATTTTTATTGATATTTTTTAAAATTCGGGCTATAATTGAAAATTTACTAAAAGTTTGAGTTTTTTTTTTGGCTAGTTAACCCTTGTAAATAAGAAGTAAAGATTATAAAAATAAGTAAAATATAGTATAAAATAAAATATTTTATTGAAATGAAACATGCGTTAATAATGTCTTTAATATGTAATAAACTAATAATAAATATACTAATTTAAGCTAAGATTAAATGTAATACAAAATTTAAAATAAAAATATATATTTCTATATTATTATTTACGTAAAGACTCATAAAAGTTTAAAGAGAGTCGGACTCTAACTTTATTTTAACTTTTGTAATATCTTTTAAACATACTTTTTATAATTTAAATATTATATTTTAATGCATTCTTAAATGATCTTAAGTAAAATTACTTAAATATACTAATTATTAATTTAATTTATTAATTAATAATTCAGTTTATTAACAAATTCATGATAAAAATAATAATTAATTTTTAACAATAATAATTTTAAAAAATATAATTATAAAGAGATAAATAAATAACCTAAATTTTGATAACATAATTAATTAGTGAGATTAAATAAATAAAATATTAATTTATTTTTTAACAATAATAGTTTAAGATAAAATTTTTTAATTAAGATATTTAAAAAAATTCTCACTTTCGTGCAACAACAACTTCAATTTGAATTTTAAAAGAAAAAGAAAAAGAAAAAACTTGAACCAATGCAAGCTCTGTCCACTTTGCATCAATTAATGCAAACAAGGTTGGCGTGCAAAAATTGCCAGAAGTGTATTGGTCGGTTTTTTCTCAAGAACCGGCCTGTTATTAAGAAAACCAACGGTTGGTGATTTTTTCTTTTAAAAAATATTTATATTTATTTATTTGGGTCGAATCAACTGGTTAGATCCGGTTTTTAAAATATTGCTTTTGATGCTCTTGCAAGATTTTGACTTTCGGACATTACTAATCCATATTAAATCGGTTAGAAAATGATAACAAATTATTAAATTTGTATCAGTTATATAAGAAAATTATGAATACCAACTAATATTTTGTAATATAGAAAATTTCGGTTAAATTTGTAAATTTAGAAATATTAAATCAAAAGGATTTTTATGTTAATATTTTTTAACCTAAAAATATTTTTAAAAATAATTATTATGTTATCATTTCGGCTATTTGGTTTTGATATTACTGTATTATATGAAGGGAACATGTTGACTCTCGGCAGTCGGCACACAACTGGTTGACGTCAATTAATCTAAAAGATTTATATTGGACTGAACCTTTCTGATTTAAGAGTTTGTTCTGTAGAAAATTCGCAACTCACCAACTGGTATCCCAATGACTGGATTCCCAGAACAGTCTCTTCAGGAAATGCAGAAACAAGAGCAGAAACCACAAGATCCAAGGGTTGCTGTGATTGGAGGCACTAATGACAACTTCGGACAGAAGCCAGTGCAAGTGGTGGTCAAAGGTGGCGGGGAAAACCCCGAACAGACAAGTATAAACTCGGGATCTGATTGGTTGATATCAATCGAAGAAAAGCTTAAACAAGCTAGAGATTCAAGTTCAAACCTATGCATCTACAAAGTCCCTCACTACCTACGTGATGGTGATGACAAAGCTTTTGTCCCCCTGATTGTGTCTCTGGGACCGTACCAACATGACAATCAACGTCTGCGCCAAATGGACCACCACAAGTGGCGTTTTCTTCGCCGTGTCCTGGAGCGTACCAAGCAGGACATAAAGGTATATCTTGATTCTGTTAGAGAGGTTGAAGAGAGAGCTCGGTCATGTTATGAAGGGCCAATTCCTCTTAGCAGCAATGAGTTTGTTGAAATGATGGTACTCGATGGTTGCTTTGTTCTCGAACTCTTCAGAGGTGTTGATGAAGGATTCGAGAAACTTGGTTATCCTAGAAATGATCCCATTTTCGCAAGGCTTGGCTCGACGGATTCAATTCAGAGGGATATGATTATGTTGGAGAATCAGCCTCCTCTCTTTATTCTCGACCGCCTTCTGAAACTTCAGTTGGGATGTCATTTACAGAAAGAAGTTGCCGAGTTGGCTGTCACGTTCTTAAAGCCATCTTTCCCAACCTTTCTAGGAGAAAAAGCTATTGACCCCCCGTCTGATGCAGGCCGGCATTGCCTTGAAATTTTGTGGAGAAGTCTCTTGGGCGGACCAAAACCTGGTCCCCTATCCCAAAATAGTGACGTTGCTCATGAAGGACGACATCAAGTGATCTGTTGTGCGACGGAGCTCAAACATTCTGGTATCAAATTCAAGAAGGGGACGGAAGATCAATTTTGGGATATAAAATTCGAGAATGGCGTCCTGTCGATTCCTCGACTCTCGATTGATGGCGGTACCAAGTCTCTTTTTCTCAACCTCATAGCATTTGAGCAGTGCCATTTCGATTGCGGCAACTATATAACCTCGTATGTGTTATTGATGGACAATTTGGTAAAATCTCCTATGGACGTTGCACACCTCCATTCCTGTGGCATAATTGAGCATTGGCTTGGAAGTGATGCTGAAGTTGCAGACCTCTTCAACAGGCTCTGTCATGAGGTGGTTATCGGCATTGGGACCAACTGCCTCAGCCAATTGTCTGTTGGTGTAAATGACTATCACAATGGGTGGAAATCTCGCAAGTGGAATACTTTGAAAGCAACTTTGAAAAACATATATCTCAACAGTC
The DNA here is from genome assembly GCA_024752395.1 of Erythroxylum havanense. Classification (NCBI taxonomy): domain Eukaryota; kingdom Viridiplantae; phylum Streptophyta; class Magnoliopsida; order Malpighiales; family Erythroxylaceae; genus Erythroxylum; species Erythroxylum havanense. Next base: position 5,800,150 of record JANTNU010000235.1, on the reverse strand, counting down.
CCTGGGCTATCATCATCTCTGTTACTGCTGCTGCTGTTCTGTTGCTGCTTACTTTCACGCAGACATTTTATGGAGTCTATGCTTATTACAGGCCAAGATCTTGAGTTCAGAAGCCCTATGTTTAAGCTTTTTGTTTCCATGTGTGTAAGCATTACAGCGTCCTCGGTCTCTGTTTTGCATAGTTTTTCGTTGAATAACAGTGAAGGCATAAAACTCCTTTGGAGTTTGGACACGTATTACTTATGACAAAGCCAGTGGGGCAACTTGACAATGTGAAAATTATTATTATCATTATCTTCTTCAAATTCACGAACACTAACAAAAATACCTTAATTGTCACAAGTTGAAGACATTGTTCGTTTTTACATTATATTGAAGTTTAATTCAACCATTAAAGTATAAATAAACACAATAACTTTATTTTTGTAATAAATGAGTTTTAGAAAAAGTATTAGTTTATAGAAAATTTTAAAAAGATACTAAACTGGAGATTTTGGTGTAGAAAATATTATTTATTTATTCCATTTAATGATATTAGGTAAGAGAATAAATTAAATTTATGTTGGGTCTAAAGTAAATTAATATATCCAATAATATAATAATATTTTTCATTAAATAATAACTAATATTAATTATTCTTTTAAGCACAATTTTGAAAATTAGACTATACAAAATGATAATCATATTAATATTGGCATTTTAATCAAATCCTTTAAATTAAATTAATTTCAATACATGTCAAATCCATATAGTTTGTAGAACTCGTAATCTTAATTATGTATCACTTTGTGCTGATATAATATGTATACTCTGTAGAACTCATAATCTTATATGACTACTATGTTTACATTTTCACTAACAAAAAGTATTTGAATCGAAAAATTATTAATATGAGAGGATGCAATTAAACAAAATATAATTAAAAAATATTCATATAAAAACCAAAATTGAGCTGAGTGTTTATGACACAATTGAGGTTTGATTAGCTGGTAGATGATAATCTAAATCACATTTCTAAACTCTATATGGTAATTTCTTTTTTACCTTTCTCTTTTTTCTTTTGATAAAAAGTACACTACAACATTTTTTAAAACATTCGATTTGAACATTAAAATAATAATATTGTATTTTCATCACTTATATCACATATTAACATGGGCATTACAATAATTTTTATATGAGCCCCATTGTATTACAAGATGTACATAGTTAGAATCACGAACTACAAACTCTAATTTAGTTTTTTTTAAGAACAATCCTACTTTATCATAATTAACATTATTAGGCTTCTTAACCCCTAAATTCTTTTCACGGAAAACACCACCGCAACCACATCCACGATGCTTAGAACCACGACCGACGCCAACAATTTCATTTCTTCTTTTTCCTTGTCCCTGTACTTTTCCAATAATGTTAGACCCCTAAGTTCCGAAGTAGTTCTCAGCTACCTTAATGAGGAGCCTTAGGCAAGAGGTTAGCTGGATTCACGCATGAGGGAGGCATGCGAAAATA
>JANTNU010000235.1:5745480-5766002 GCA_024752395.1 Erythroxylum havanense | reverse complement strand
AGAGACGGTCTCCTTTGGTCATTTTGGTTTGACTTTGTTATATAGACACATGGATCCTGGCTTTCGGGAAGGTCCCGAAATAAAAAAATTTTGTTTTCCGCACCGTGGGCATGTGATGCTCGCACCGGGATTTTCCTACATGTCCATCTTAGAACGTAACTCAGCCAACAGACGTAGCAGCCCAGGTCGAGAGAGTCTTCCCCTACATACGGGAGGCTCAATAATCCACCAGGAGCATGTAGATAGACTTATAAGTATCTGCACGTTACACTTATTTTGCAAATATTTTGCTTTGTTGTATTATCGATAATAATAATGGTATAACTGTCTGTTGCCACTCATGGCTGTGTTGAGTTAGTTTCTTTGTTCAACAGGGGGCTAATATCATACAACTAGATGAACCTCTGCCGAAATTTCAATATATTGTAGTTCACGTCTAACAGTCTAGTTTATTCATGTAGGAAAAGTCACTAGGCATCAAGCCTACACCCATTCAATTATTTCTACACACTCACACGAAGAAGCATGACGGTGTAACATTCATCAACAACCGCTGTCGAGAGCTGAATGTATGTGAACTTAATTCATTTTATATATTTCTTACTAATGATCCTTTCCTTCCTATTAATGTTAACTTGACATACCTTATAGGATCAATTACAACAAACCATTCAGCGACAGTCTCAGGAGGAACAGCCTGTAGATGAGACTCAGACGTATCTTGAAACTGTGGGTGGTAGGGATTGTCGTGGCAGGATCTTCGGCCTAGTTTCATACGGGAACACATGTTATTCTCAATCTTCCATGTCCAGTACAGCAACGTCCACTAAGGATCCATCTAACAATGAAGTCATCAAGCTTCGGGCCACAATGCAAACATTAATGGATAAGATAACTCATTTGGAAGAGGACCGGACAGAGCGGGAGGAACAACGGAAGAGAGAGCAGCTGGAACAACGGATGAGAGAGCAAGATCAACGGATGAGAGAGCATATGGAGCTTTTGGCAAAGATGAGGGAAGAGATGGAGTAGATGGCTCAGCTCAGACAGTCGTTGCCACAGCAGCAAGGAAGTTCTACAGAGGACCCCCGCGATCACCACAGCCTTAGATAGTCGAACTCATTATGTTTCAATTACAAAGATAAGAATTTATGTACAATTTATGGTGTTCATTACCAATTTGAAATAATTTACATTTTTTTCATTATATACTTGTCATCTAATTTTCTGATTACACAAATACATAGAAATATACAAATTAAGTTAATACGCACAGGTAAGTGAACTCTTGAAAACGCATGGGTGTTGTATCATTAAACATATCACCGACGGTTTTCAGGAATATATCATGTCGTCGGTATAATCAACTGATTTCCATTTCCCGACGACACGATTACCGTCGGTACATGGATTGAATTACCGACGGTCTGTATTCTCATTGGTACCTTTCACCACTTATTTTTTTCATCGATTTAGGCGTACCGACAGTTTATCCGTCGGTGAACTATACCGACGGCCTATCTCCGTCGATGATATGTTCAATTCACTGACGGAAACATTTTTAATGTCCGTCGGTACATAATAACAACAGCCTATATTTCGTCGGTGTACCGTGGCAATACACCGACGGAAAATATTTCTTCGGTAAGAGATAGCGACAGCCTTATTACCGACGGTTTCTTCTCTCGTCGTATTCCATCAGTATTTATAATCGCCGATGGAAATAGCTTTTTTATCGACAGAAAATTCCGTCGGTAAATGTGATTTTTCTTGTAGTGAGCTCATAAGAAGTCTGGGTGTGTGTTTCTAAATTCACATTCATCATACAACAGTTGCTTTTTATTACAAAATTCTAGAAACATTTTGCACAAAATCTGTACAGAAAGATGCCCTAGTTTACAATGCTCCAATATAATTTTTGATTATCCTCTTCGGTCATTATTACTACCATTTCTGTCGCACAACAATCCCATTGTTCATGTCCAAGTTAATACGGTCTGTTGCGCTCTTTACTATTCTCAATTGTTACTCTGGTGTTTAGCTTTTGAAGCAGACAATGAGTTGGCCAAAACATTGCATAATAATTTAAATCTTTGGTTAAGAGAGCTAACATATAATAAGTTCATTGGGAAGGATGGAACATGCAGGACATTGGACAACTCTAATGTCAATGTACACCGAATAATTCCTTTGCCTTTAACAGGTGAATGGGAACCATTCGCTATCTGAACTAACTCTGCATAAGTACAGTGGTAATAATTAGAAAAAAATAAAGACTCCAGTCATATGCTTAGAAGCTCCAGTGTCCGTACACCAAGGAGTTGATGAACTAAGATGATTATCCTTCGGTGAACAATCAAAATTACAAGCAATACTTAAGTAAGCAAGTACAACAAAATTTGATGGTTGATAAGCTAAACCAATAAGAGTGCTACCTTGTGTTAAGACTCGATGTTCTCTCAAAAGTTATCTTATAATCTTAGCATTATTGATGGATAGAGATTCAGTCATAGTTTTGAGTACCTTCTTGATCTTCTCAAATACACCAGCATAGGCTGACGCTCTTCCTCGACCATACCTACCGCCCGATGATCACCATGTGCTCCATCGTGGCCCCTTGAGCTGACTCCACCACCACCTCCTTCCAGCACCTCTATGACCTCCTGTCTTCTCGAACTTTGGAGGAAAGGGGCAATTTGGTTTAATGTGCCCCACCTATCCACACTAACAATATACTCTCAATTATCCTTTCTTTTGAACATTAAGATCTGAAGAGTTTGAGGAAATTGATATAGGAAAGGCTCGTCGTCTCATTTCCTCGTTAACCAGTAAATGTAATGACCCTTAGGATAAGAGTCGAACTGTAATCGACTTGAACTCTAGATTGAGCCCAAAACAAAATCTTAAGCTTTTTGAATCTTTAAGAACTATTGATATTCTTTTGTTTCCTAAGATCATTTCAGACTAACGAGCAAATGTGATCTACCTCATACCATACTCAGTGGCCAATAAATCTCCCTGCCTCAAGTGTCATAACTGATAATGAATATCTTAAGATAGTGCATGTTGACCTTGTTTTATGAGCATGTTAGAGACTGTATCCCATTTATCCTCAGTCGTCTTCAACAACCGATCGAACAGTCATTAGAACGTTTGACACAAATTTGTTAAAGAAAAATGCCATGACAGTTGAGTTTTCCATCTCTTACTAATTCAAGCTAGAGCTAACCTCAACTAGCCTTGATACGGTACCATCAGTATATACTTCTCATCCTTTACTACGAATCACCAGTTAAGTATTTATCATCTACTTGAAGCAAGTTTAAAGAGCCATTTTCTCAACTTAGGCACAAGTAAGTTGATAAGGGGCTTTCCTAATTTAAGTGAAGTTGTGGGTTCAAATCTTCCTTATGTATGCAGCAGTTTAAAATTTAAGATCAAAATTTTACTTCCCGTAAAAGATCTACTCTACTTAAATAGAGATTAATTTAAATATAAATAATTTAAAACTATTTTTTATAATTAAAATCCTTCTAAAACACTTTGGAAAAAAAAAGGACTTTCTCTAAGCTCATATTTCCATGACTCCCATCACTTTGTTCTGGTTGCGCAAACACCAATTACATCTCTGTCAATTGACTAATTAACCGTTTCAACGCTCTTATAACTGTACTCTTCTGGGACATGACTTTGTGGATATAATTAAAACCAAACCAAAACGAAAATTTGACTCAACGATTCCTAACGAAGCTTAAGATTGTCTAGTTGTACGATTCTTCCTCAATTAACTTATAAACAAGTTTTGTTACCTATATATGATCATATTTAACAGTTTGCAACTCAAGCCATAACACCAAGATTACCCCTTTTATGTACACATTTTGCTTACAGATTCATATGAAAACTTCTTTTCGTCCCTAGGTGAGAGACGAAACAAGAGAGAGAGAGAAAGTGGTGTGCTCTAGAGTGTTGTTTTCACTTATGAATGAACTTCTATCATAAACATAAACTCTAAATCTAAAGGCAATCAATTAATATTAGTTTACTATTGTGCGCGATGAATAATCTCTCACAATAAAAAAATATCACAGGTAACTATAGTGCGTGGGGAATAAATCAAGCATAACAATGTGTGCTGTGCTAGGGTTGCTAGGCATAGGGAAGCATCACGACTGATGACTAAGAAAGGTGCACCGCTACTGGGTTGTGGGTCGCCGGTCGAGGCTAATGGTGGCTAGGGTTTTCAGGGTTTGTTGTCATGCCATGTTAGAGGAAACTTGTGTATATTATTTTGCCCATTGGATCCTTTATTCAAAATATATAACCCTGTCTAACTTTGTCGAATACTTAAAAGGAAAGTTGTTATTGGGCATTACACATGAGTTTAGAGACGTGGTTTTCGGCATTGGTCAGAGTAGAGTAGGATATGGTTATTTTGAACAGAAGATTCGAATTCCTTATTATGATTATTTTAAAAGGTTTTCTTAATTATTATTTTATTGATTTGATTAATTGAATATATAATGATTTTCTTTTTGACATACATGATAAATGTATTTACTATAGGAGGTTCAAAAAGTATATTAACAAAATTGGAAAGTCACATATAACTTGCTCAAATATTAGTTCCTATATTTTCCGTCAATCATATTAGTAAAATATTAAAATCTTTTCTAACCAATCCTACATTACACATTCTAACTCTAATAGCATATTAAGTTTGGGAGGCAAAAACAAAGTTAACTTTAGCGTGCCGTTTGGTTTTTTCTTTGAAATAGATAAAAAATAAAATAATTCCTCTTAAATAATACAATTGACGAAGAATAAAATGAAATATATATATATATATATGTATTATTTTGTTTGATTTATTGTTAAAGAATTTTTATACCAATGACATAAGAATAAATAATAAAAAGATAAAAATATCCATTATAATCTTCACTAACTACATTATCATCATTTTTTAATTATTTTTATAATAATAATATAAACATTTCTTCTTCTTCTTCTTCTTCTTCTTCTTATTCTTATTATTATTATTATTATTATTATTATTATTATTATTAGACACTTTGCATATTGCATTCTTCGATCTTTCATAATGGTTCATCCTTTTTCTAGATAATGCAGCTAATTAAATTTTCCTTCATATACTTCGTGAGTTTGTTCTGAATCATACCAGGATTTATGATATAATCGCAATTACACTATAAAATAATATTGGGATGATGTTGGAAATAAACTTAACCTAGGGCTTTAATCCTCCTATGCTTTCAAGCATTTGACATGGTTTAAAAAATGCTTGCCTATTCATCCTAATCATTGAAATACATGACTCATTATTGTCATGCATAATTTGCCTCATATAATCTCGATTTACATAAAAATTTAGAAAATAACTTCTAATCCTTGGCCTATAACTATATAAAGATGCCTCTTGTTAGAATATACAAACCCTCCTTCATTATGGATAATTATATAATTATGAAAAAAAATAAGGTATGATGTAAAAATTTATAGATGAATTTAGAAGCTTATGGAAGAAACTTATGGATAAGGATGAGTTAATTGATGAGTTAATGAAGTAGACAAATTGTGTTTGAAGTCTTGTAGATAAGGATGAGTCAAAGAAGTAGTCAAATTGTATTTGAAGTCGTTTAGCATGTCTATATATATGTGTTCTTGTAATCATTTACATATATGAGAAAATAGAGAGCATTTGAAAAGAGAAGTGTTTTGAGAGCCGTAGCTTTTTGTGAGAAAAGAAATATTAAGAGGAAAAGTGTTATAGCACTTAGAAAAAAATATTTGTATCTTGTGTATGTTTTTTGTACTCATAAACTTTGTTACCAATACAAATATATATTTTGTGAAAGTTCTTTTCTTTGGAGCCCATCAAAACTTCCGACAAGTGGTATCAAAGCAAAGTTTGTTTGTTTGTGAATTGATGAAGCAATGGCCAACTTGATCCAGCCTCAAGTTTCAAAAATAACAAAGACAAATTATGAGAATTGGAGCATCTAGATGAGAGTGATGCTTGGTTCTCATGATTTATGGGATATTGTCGATGATAGATATATTGAGCCCGTAGATGCAGCTGCCGAAGTGGCCTTATCGGATGTCGAGAAAAAAGATATTGAAAGAAAATCAAAAGAAAGATAAGAAGGCGTTGTTCTTCATCTTTCAAGGTGTTGACGAAACCACGTTTGAAAAAATATCAAGATGTAAAAACTTCAAAGAAATCATGGGAGATTCAACAGAAATCTTTCTAAGGAGTTAAAAAGGCTAAAAAAGTACGTCTTTAATCACTCAGAGCTGAGTTCAAATGCTAAAAATGCAAAACTAAAAAAATATTGGTAATTACATCACTCGTTTGAAAACGGTGGCTAATGAGATGAAAAGAAACGGTGAAACTCTAGATGATGTTCAAGTAATGGAAAAGCTTTTGTGTTCGATGACACGCAAATTTGATTATGTCGTCACCGCAATCGAAGAATTGAAAGATTTGTCAAAACTTTCGATTGATAAACTCATCGGTTCTCTTCAAGCACATGAGCAAAGAATGAACCAGAATGATAATACTGGAAACTTGGAGAAAGTCTTACAAAGCAAACTATCAGTTGGTGAAAATCAAGCAAGCAGTAGTCAAAGATAGGATAGAGAAAGACAACGTGGCTATAGAGGTGGCTACCAAATGGGACGTGGTCAATAGAACAACCGAGGTGAACGTAGATGTGGTCGACAATTTTTTAAAAGAGAAAATACAAATGAAGAAAATTTGACACATGGTCGTGAAAGAAGTTATGGAGACAAAAGGTCGAGATAGATTTCAACATAGAAGAGATAAATCTCAAGTGCAGTGTTATAATTGTAATAAATATGGTCATTTTAGTTACGAGTGTAGATTGAATTCTGAGGCGAAGGAAAGAAATAATTTTGCAACAGCAGAAGACAAGAAAGATAACGTTATTATTCTTATCTCTTTACGAGTAAATGCGCAAAGCAACAATGATGCTTGCTTCCGTGACAAGGGTGCCAGCAATCACATGTGTGGATATAAAGAGTTGTTTATAGACTTGAACGAGATAGTTCGTGGAGAAGTTATGCTCAGTGATTCAACAAAGATTCTAGTAAAAAGCAAAGGTAAAATTGTGATTTCATTGAAAAATGAGAACAAGAAATATATTTATGATGTATATTATGTGTCTGCTTTGAAAAGTAACGTCATCAGCCTCGATCAACTCTTAAAAAAGAAGTATGTTATAGTATTAAAGAATCACCATCTTACCATTAGAAACAAGAAGGAAGAATTAATAGTAAAGGTGAAGATGACAAAAAATCATCTTTTCACACTTGACGTACAGAACGAGTTGATAAAGTGCATCAAGTCAGCTATTGAAGATGAATCTTAGTTGTGACATTCAAGGCTCGGTCATCTTGGATTTACTGGATTAAAGTTATTGTCGAAATCAAAAATAGTGAACGGACTGCCAATAATCGATCAACCGAGACAATTGTATCAAGTCCCTCTATTTACTGACGGTTTGTTCCATCTGTAAACCACTAATTTCTTGTAGTGATGCTTGTATTTCATATTTTGATTTTGGATACTTATTTGTGGTTAGAAATAAATGAAGATATTTATATGTAAAAAAATATTATATATTATAATGAATTGAATTGAATGAGAAATGAAATTGCTTGAACACTACTAAAATATGTGAATTTTCTTTCCACGCGTAAGTTTTGAAGAGAATCAGAAGAAAGTTGTGGTAGATTTACTATAAGACAAGAGTTACATAGAGGATCTCGAAAAAAATTTGGAGGTGGATGTACTACAAATTTTTATTTTATTTTTGGATATTGTCACATAAAGAAGCGAAGGATCTTACAGGATTTTATTGTGAATTATATATGGATAAATGAAAGTTATGTATGAAATGTGGTTTAGATGTGTTAAAATGTATTGGAGGATGAGTAAATTATTTTTTTTCACGGAGTTTGACATGGAAATGGACACTTGAGAATATGCAAGAGAAGCGCATTGGAGTTTCTTGTAGGAGGTTTTACGTACATATAAAGAAAACTCTGTCTAAATGTTTATAAAGTTAATAGTATTTGCTAGAATAATGAGGTTTTAAATAAAAAATATTGTAGTTTAAAGTATTAGGTATTTAAGAATATGATAACACTCAATTTTTCGATTCCATTATCGGGTATGGAATGTTATAGTTTTGGACTTCCTATAATTGTTCAACTTCTATGTTGTGGACTTTTGCTTCAAACAATTTTCTTGTAACTTCTCAACTTTTTTTGTTCTAGACTTTCACCTCAAAAAGTTTTCTTGTATCCGCTCGACTTCCATCTCATTTTTCATGTTCTAGATAACTGTCTCTTTTAAATTAGTTACGTAATAACTGTTTAAAAGTCTTAAATTATGAACTTTTCATCTTATTCTTATATACATGAATTCTCTAGTCAAATGACTTCGAGAACTTCTAATATTTAGGTCTTTTTCACTTGTAGGCCTAATGAACTGAATTTATTTTAAACTATCAATAATATTATATAATTTATTATTAATAAATTTAATAAAAATTAAAAACATGGATTATTGGATTTAAAATTGTTAACACAAAGTGCTTATATTTCTAAATTTAATTATAAAAATTTATCTACAATAATTCAAATGATTATTGATGAGTTCACGATTTCTAGTTTTCTTTTTGCATCGAGTCCATAATAGAAAGAGCCATCGGCATTGATTACTGTATGAGTTGATAAGCAATAAAAACATATAAAATTATGATAAACACATATCAATTCAAGCTTCGTTACCAGTTCAAAGGTTGAATCCAACCTCTCACAGGTGTTGTAAGAATATAACTCGACAAGAATAAGATCAAGATATCAAAATAAAGGAGATATTTTTTTATATAGTTTCAATCCTACAATGATGTCCCTCATTTCAAGTGGATTCGATTAGTCAAAATGGCCACCGTCCCTGCTTTTATCGTATACCTCTTTTGAGCTTCGGTCAAAGCCATGGGTGCCATGATTGGCCGTGGTTGGCTCTAATGGATTCAAACAAGTAGTTGGCTTACTTGTTGCCTTGCTGCTCAAGTGGGTGGCAATCATGGTGTGTTCGTTGTGAAAACATCCCAACAACAACAACTCAACACCTATTGCCGTGGGAAATAATGGTCATTTATGCTTATAATGACGTCTCTGTGTTGATCATTGATTGCGCTCAAGTTCTAGAAACCATGCAGGGGATTCATTTTTGGTTGAAAAGTCAACGATTTGCCTCATTCACTTGGTTCCTACTCGTTGACTAATAAATTTGGCCTCACTAGATTCAAAGGTTTTGCTCAAAAAAGGAAATGGGGTTCTAATAGTAAATTTGCACAGCTCAGAACCATTTAATTCACTCAAGTTTATCATCTCAGGAGAAGCAAAGATCATGTACCTTGTAAACTAAGATGCCATAGCATCGTAATGTCTGTTTTCCTTACGTAAACAACTTCATGGTCGTGCATGCATGCCACCTTTTTCTTTGAATGGGATTTCTACATGCATGATGGTAAGACAAAGATCTTGAACCTTGAAACATTTGAATCAGAAGCGGTTCTTTGTGGGATAAGTTCAAATAATTGGACATATATGTGTTGTTAAAAGATCTAATATCTTCTATATATTAGGGTATTACAGCCATTAGTTGTTGGCTTCTTGCTGTATACAATCTACAGATACAGAGCTAAGTTTAACGAAGGAGATTGACTTTGGAATATAATCATGTGAAAGGTAAAAGCACGGACGAAAAAGAAGGAGAAAGTAGACTAATTGACATTTAACTAGAACGATGTAACATTTGTTATGATTAACTGCCGGTATTAGTTGCTAGGAAATCAAGATTAGGCCAAAAAGAAAAAGCCAGTTGATTCTACTCGAAAAGAAAGGCACGTGAGAAAAGAATGCGCACGAAATAGACGAGAAAAACTGCAAGTTTTTCCTAGTTGAAAGTTGGGTTTCGCTGGCTTACACTTCTCTGTTTGCATCTATTTCACTATCAACCACAGCTCTCACTCTCTCGAAGCTCGAGCCACGAAAGTAAAAGAACACACAAAGTAAAGGAGCAAAAGGGGGAAGGGCTCAAAAACAATGGCCATCCGAGGGTTAAAGTAATGCCTGCTTGGTATGGAGTATGTCCTTGGAGAAGGAACAAATTCTAGTTTTTAACACGGACCCTTTATCGAGTAATACACTGAAAGAGCCAAATTTTGGTGCAAACGAAGTAGATAGAATCGTGAAGTGAAAAATGGATAAAGATCATAGCGAGCTTTTTCCACCCAGGGTTTTCATGTTCCAGGCTCTTGCGTGAATACTAAAGACATTGGAAACGACGGAAAGTGTGTAGTTGCCAAAACTTTATACTGAAAAGTAAATGCTAATGCTGTAACGCAAATAAAGCAAAGGAACACTTGCAGTGTTAAGACAGCTCTAATATGTCTGAATATGTTATGATAGGGATTTTACCTTTTTGTAGCTTTTGTAATTCATAGCAGCTTTAATGGGAACTGGGTTAGACTTAATGGGTTATAATACCAGACTTTTAATGTTGAAAGAGTTGTATGCACGACTACCAAGCAAACAGGCGGATCGAATTGATGGGTTTCTGCAAATTCCCTGCTCTTCAAACTTCTTGTTTCGACCGTTTGATTTAGGATGGTTCCTGGTGTAGCTTCTTGTTCTAAAGAATACGTAATAATCTGCTAAAATATAATTCACCGTTTTAAGTTTTAACCATTACCAAGTTCAGTATTCATGTTTAGCTTTGCATGCTAGAGTGTTGTAATTTTGTATCAGAAGTTACATATGAGATTAGCATCTACGGCAGGTAAATGCAGAAGATTTTGGATTCGTGGAGAAGGAACTGAGTTGTGATTTTGAATTGAATTGAATTGATGAGATGGGTCAAGATGTCCTTACAAGATTGCTCATAGTAACATAGAAAACATATCTGGTAACGGCCGAATCTTCTGTTTAATTTTATAATATTTTATTTTATTTTATAAATTTTAGCTATTTATTTATATAAATTTTGCATAAATTTTATATAAATGAATACAGAATTTATATAAATAAATGGTTAAAATTTATAAAATAAAATAAGATAGCATAATATTAGATAAAAAATTATATATATATATATATGTTAGGATGGTCTCTGAAGAAAGTACAATGACGATAATATAGCGATTGTCGATTAGTCATGATTACCGGTGCTACGACAATAAGTTGCAGAAACGAAGCCTCCTCCTGCGAATTTGTATAACCATGCAGGTTATGTAAGCATATCACTGCCAAAGGTTTACTTGTCAGATTCACTAGTTTCGTGTCCTTACTCTCTGTCGTGTGTACTACACTACTATGGACTGCTTATTTTTTTAAATCAGTCTTTATTATATGATATAATAATCTATAAACAAGATTTAATGATTAAATTATCTTATAAACTAATGATTTCAAATTAAAACAAGATAAATCTAAATAATTATCACTCACAGTCAATTTAAGTCTCTCATATTTAAAAATATTATAGAAACTTTTATAAAAATTCCAATTTAAAACCTTCAAATTAAACTTATGAATACCGTACCGGGTTCAGTATCGAATTGAGTTTTGAAACGAAACTGTACCGATATCGGATAATATCGGACACCGTTTTGAGTAATTTTTTAAATTTATAAAATAGTCTCTAAAATTTTTAAAATTTACAAAATAGTCTATTAGTATATTGTATAATTGTACTGTATACTTTACTAATTTACTGTTTACATCAACCATGTTTTTAAACATCTGAATAGTAAATAATAATGAAAACAAATATTTCAAAATAAAAATAATTTTTAAATTTCTATATTTGTTGATTTAAAAAGGATTTTTCATTATATTCTAATTTTGTACCTTAAATTGCAATTTTTAATTTTTAATTTTATATTTAGATTTCAATGTTGATTATCAACTTTCAATTTTAATAATCAAGCACTCAACATTGTTAAGCTGTGAATAATATATACATATCGCCACCACACCACCTTATTTTATAATTTCATTTCCAAATTTAATTCCAATTTTCATATCAGAAATGACAAAATGACAAAAACTCAAGTCAACTGCTCACGATTTCAACTTCAACAATTACATAATTCATTCCAAAATCAAACCAATTCACACCTTATTTTATAATTTCATTTCCAAATTTAATTCCAATTTTCATATCAGAAATGACAAAATCACAAAAACCCAAGTCAACTGCTCACGATTTTAACTTCAACAATTACATAATTCATTCCAAAATCAAACCAATTCACAAATTCACATACACACAAATTCAATACTGTGAGCAATTCCATTCCAAAATTAAACCAATTCACATACATGCAAATCCAATATCATGAGATAAATAGGAAATTCATCATCCATTGGAAACATCCAACTCCCAAATTCATCATCCAACAATGACAAATTCTAATTCCAATTCCAATCCATGTTCCAACACAATAAAATTTGTAATTAACCAGCAATAATTCGAAAACAAAAAACGACACACCAAAAAACAAATTGAAATTGTTAGATCTTCGGTTGTTGGTTCAGGTTTTCAGGTTGTTCACAGGTCAGACGTGTTGGGGGTGCGATGGTGCGGTGGATTGGTGTGTCGGAGATGCGATGACGACGACTTGTTGCGATGGTGCGGCGATGTGATGGGTCTTCGGGGGACACCAAACACTAATTGAAATCGGACTCCGAGGAGTATGAGGGAAGGAGGAGAAAGTGAGACAGACACCGAGGAGGGTCGGAAGGGACAACCGGAGAAGACAGGGTGCGACGGTGGCGGTGAAAGGAGTGCGACAGTGAGAGGCGAGAGATGGCGGTAAGAGTGAGAGAGGCGAGAGTCGAGAGAGTGAGAGTGACAGTGAGAGGCAACTGAGTCGGGGTGGGGGGTTTAGGGTTAAAACATTTTGAAAATTGTAGATTAGTCCTCCAACATTTCCAAACCTACAGTACCGGTCGGTATTTGCTAGTATTTTGAGTACTAGCCGATACCGATCAAAAAATACCGGTACTAACCGATATTTACGACTGGTACTGAAGCACCCATATTCGTTTCGTTTTTTGGTCGGTATCGATCGGTATGGAACGGATCTCATAATCTTGCTCCAAACGCATTGTAAACCTTTATCATCGTCATCTTTATTAACACTTAGGTGAAATCTCGTTGAGACGTAAAATTTGAAGAGGCCTGATAATATGAAACTTTACCTCTATCTAATAAAGAGGTTATTTCATATAGACCCACACGCAATATGATATGAAGATCTTACAAAATTATAAATAGATATGCATATATATTTAAGAAATAAAGTAAAATAAATAAATACATCAAATAAACATAAAAGGTAAGAAAAACAACTAACTACAAAAATACAACACAATACAAATACATACTGAAAGATTTATTTGTATTTAGCTTATTGGTTGTCTTGGGTTGTTTGACTTTTCAAAAAGTCATAAAATTAGTTTAGTGAAGAGCCTTTTCAATGGTTGTTAATATGTAAACAGCTAAAATAGAAAATGCTCCTACATAGGAGCGTTTTCATTAATAAGCTAAAATTTTTACTATTAAAAGTCAAATTTACCCTTTATGTAGTTATAGGTTATAAATAAAATATTGTCCTTAAATAAAAATGAAAATAAAAAGAGTTTTATAAATTTTTTATAAATGATGAAACGACACAAATAAACACGATTTATTTGAAATTTAAATTCTTATAAAAATATTCAACAAAATACTAAAATATATAATATTTACATCCTTATAATTTTTTTAAAGTAACATATTCATAAGTCATTTTACACATAAACAACTAATATTAAGCAGCTAATTTTACCAAACATATCTAACAAACAACTAATGTAATTTATTGATTAAATCAGCCAATAAAATTAACTATCAGTTCACAGTTGATAGAATCAATTGATTGCCAAACAGGATCATAATTTAAAGAGGTTTAAGAATATGTAATATTTTTCTTAATTAGCAGATAAATTGTTTCTTTTTTTTTTAAGAATCAGATAAATTGTTTCTAAAATGCTTACGTGAAGCGAGAGAGAGAGAGAGAGAGAGAGAGATCAGGCAAACTAAATTATCTGGAAAAGTACGTTCACACGAAACAACATATTCAATTTGACATTAGGGGGCCTCCTACCAACCAGCATCATCTGAAAAGTTATTATTTATTTTTCGTCCTACAAATTGATATTAGGACCGCAGGGGGCATTTGTACATTAATACGTTGAAAATCAAGATAAGGATTCGTTTATTGTGAAGGAGACGGCGACGGCTGATGAAAATAAGTAGATTGGTTCGTAGGTGTATACTGTATAATAAAGTGGAAAATGCAGAGGTAAAGAAGAAAAGAACAATAAATAGGATTGCAGAGGAATGGGGACTAGATTATGGGTTGGTGCCCGTTCATCACTGTAGGCGTAGGGAGAGTTGGACCTATGTTATCCTTTTTATTATCTATAGGAGACACCGAAGGAAACGTACGGCGTATGTTTCTGGCAGACAAGACGGCAACAATTATGATAAGTTGATAACAGCGCACACAAACAGAGAAAGAGAGTGGTCTTATTCTCACTACCTCTCTACCTATTCAATGGAGCCTAGACTAGAGTGGTTTGTTTGTATGTTTTCAATGCAAGACCCTTCTTCTTCTTCTTCCGATGATGAGAGAGAGAGAGAGACGGAGAGCGGAGCGACACCGACGTGCCTGTTTTGTTCAAAAAAATAACTTATTATTATGAGTTGTCACTTTTGTACTGGGCGTGGTTGGGTGTTTCCGATTCCGATGGCCCTCATATATAATAATAATAATATGATTTGTTTCTGGTGAATTACAAGTGTTATCTATCACTTAATCTTTCCCGCCTCTTCGCGACAGACTTATACTATTGGTGCACGTGTCGCTATATTACATCCATACCGTGAACCGTACCGCTTCCTAACCACACCACAATCTTATTCCTAAATCATTAAATACGAATCTCTAGAGAAACACCGTTTTGGCGCGTGCGCACAAATTGTAACTTTAAAAACAAGGCCCTGTCTGTTGGATACGGTCAACGCCTCACGTTGTAAATGTAATGTATTCCCATAAGTTCGAAACCCTATTCAAGAGCGCGTCAGAATCACGCACATACTCAGTCTGTTGACTGTGCAAGACACGTGCTGGTTTTGAGTAGATGGAAGAGTAGGTTCGGATGATAAGCCTCCCCGTAGGTTGTCTTTCTTAAAAAAAATACCCGATACGGACCGGTTTGCTTTTGAAAAATGATAATATTTTATTTTTTAATTGTTGTCGGATTTTCATTTTTAGTGTTTCTTTTTCACATGTTATTTTGTAATTTTAAATACGATTAAACTTTACAAATTGGACAAATAATTTAAAATTGGACTACATAAATGTGAAATATTAATAAGAAAAGATTTGGTTTGAGGGTTTTTTTTTCCAATTGCAATACCGAGAAAAAAAGAAAAGAAAAGAAAAGAAAAGGGGAGAAGAGAAAAGGAAAGGAAAGGAAAAAAAGGACAGGCGTGAAGGGATTCACAGATAAAACCCTTCACTTGCTTACTATACTCGTCCTCTCTCTCTCTCTCCCTCCCTCTTTCTCCCTGTCCGTCTCTTTCACTGCAGTCTAGAGAGAGATTTTGCAAATTGGGATGAGGTTGAGATGATTAGCTTTTATTTGGTGTTAGAATGAGAAGAGGGTTGAATCTCTTCTTCTCTGAAGAAGATGGCATTGGAAGAAGGAGACACCACTCAACAACTGCAGAGCCCAGCATTGGTTCTCGATGGCCTTTACTGTGAAGAAGGGGGATTTGAGGACGAATCTGCCTGTTTTGATGGTCAAATCGAAATCTTTGAAGCCAGTGTGAAGAAAGATTCGTTTTTTCCTTTGATTTTGCTTGAACAAGACCTGTTCTGGGATGATAGCGAGCTACTCTCTCTACTCTCCAAAGAAAAGGAGACTCATTTTGATTTTGGTGATGTAGTTTGTGATGAGCCTTTAATGGCAGCTCGTAGAGATGCTGTTGAGTGGATTTTCAGGGTGAAGGCGCATTATGGGTTCAGTGCTTTGACTAGTGTCCTTGCTGTCAACTATTTCGATAGGTTCATTTCAAGTTTCAAACTTCAAAGAGACAAGCCATGGATGGGCCAACTTACCGCTGTGGCTTGTTTGTCTCTAGCTGCAAAAGTGGAGGAAATCCATGTTCCGCTTCTTTTAGACTTGCAAGTGCGTATCAAATCTTCAATCTGTGTGTTTGCTACAATGTCCTGTTTGTGTCTTTCGAACTCATCCATTTCCAAGTTGTTAAAGGTTGATTCCTAAGTGTTTATCTGTGTGTTTTAGGTTGAGGAATCAAAATATGTTTTTGAAGCCAAGACTATCAAGAGAATGGAGCTTCTGGTGCTGTCTACTCTTCGATGGAGGATGAATCTGGTGACCCCGATTTCTTTTTTTGATTACATTGTGAGGAGAATAGGATTAAAAAACCACTTGCCCTTGGAATTTTTATGTAGATGCGAACGCCTGGTTCTGTCCGTCATTGCAGGTAAGCCATTTAGCAGCTATTTTATCTCGTTGCTGATTACTAACTTGGTTGAATCGAATATTTGTCCTGTGAAAAACTTTACTTTTGACTTAAATGGCCTCAACCCTGAACCGGATTATCTTACTTGGATTTTGTTTCAGATTCAAGGTTCACGCATTATCTTCCTTCCACATTAGCTACTGCAACCATGCTGCATGTTATTGAGAAGGTTGTACCATTTAATCAATTGGACTACCAGAATCAGCTTCTATCTGTGCTCAGAATCAGTGAGGTTTGTGTTTCTTTTGCTTACGATGCCGAGATGCTCTTTATCAGCATTATTCAAAGTTCCTCCGTAAAAGTTTGGCCTCCTAACCAACTTAAATCTGCTGATTAAATGTTTACAGTATAAAGTGAAAGAGTGTTACGAGGACATTCTAGAGGTTTCAGGCAGCAAAAATCGAACCTGCAAACGCAAGCATCCATCCACACCAAGCAGCCAAAATGGTATCATAGATACATTTTTCAGTTCTGATAATTCAAATGACTCTTGGGCCATGGCATCATCTGTTGGCTCAAATGACTCTTGGGCCATGGCATCATCTGTCTCATCATCACCGACATCATGTTTCAAGAGGAGCAGAGCACAGGACCAGCAGATGCGGTTGCCATCACTAAATCGTATGTTTGTGGATGTTCTTAGCAGTCCTCATTAATCTCTGTTAGACTTGTTGTCTCCTATAAAACATATAAGTTCCATCCTTTTGCATCATTGTTGCTGTATTTGTTCTTAAGGTGCAATCATCTTTAGTTCATGGATTGTCAATACATTTCTGGTTAAATATTTTAAAGTTGGCTCCATTCTTGGATAAAGTTTGAAATTCTCCTCGTGTTCTTTTTGTTTGAGAATGCAATGATCAGGCAGGCTTGATTTCCCTATACTTTTGCATGCATAGGGTCTTTATTTTTCCCTACATATTTATATAATCATTTAAATGAGATAGCAGTTCAGCTGTTAGAGCTTCAAAATATCTTGCCTATTGTTTGATGTTATGAATGTGCCAATTTGACTAATTGTGAGAAACTGAGAATCTCAGTTAGAGTTGTAGAACCGACCGTCTGTGCACATTCTTGACGGTACAATTTGAGAACCCGAGATTAGCCATGGATGAAAGATAAATTGCTTTATAAGTTGCAATTGGACAGAAGTACTATCTGAATAGTGGTTATATTTCACATGCCCTATTCTCTCAATTTAGTTGCAATGTGTGCTTTACAAGTTAAAGCTGAGAAACCAGTGGAAAAACTTAACAGATTTAGTCTTGCAAGGCAGGGAATATATTTTGCCATTCAACAATTTTGATGTCTTAGGAAAAAAAATGTTTCTCTTTCTGAATATTAATTCATTCAAATGATTACCTTGAGCTGTTATACTTTTTGCTTCATCTTCTCTAGTTGGGAACATTACCATACACTAGAAATCGTTTGGTTAAAGAATGTTGCATAGACCTTGATTAAAACTCTATTGACTTAAACTACCATGAATTTTTCTTCACCATTACCTTTCCTTTTCTTCTCTACCTGCCACGTTTGTTTGAGATCTCTCTCGGTTCGTTTGAAATTCGAGTTTCATAAGCCCTTAACCACATAAGGAATTTATACATTACCTTGGTATGTCGTAGGGGTTGATGTTTGATAATCCAACATTATGTCAAGAAGGGACCAAATTCAAAGTATTGCATACCTTTTCTGCGAAGTATATATAAGCCTAATAAGTTCCACAATAGTGTCCTAACCCGTTTTTTGTTTGTCTTTAAGGTGACTTGATATCTGATTACTTTTGGCTTTTAAGCCTGTGTTAGTTTGTAGGAAACTGTGCTGTTGACATTCTTGCTTATTTTCCATGTGAAACGTCAGAAAAGTAGGAATCTCTATTGACGACTTCTAGGGGTTTTAACTAAACACCAACTGTGTATTGAATCCGTGATCCCCCAATAGCCTGGAAAAGCTGATAGGTGGAGACTTTGAACATATAGGCACCACAAACAGTCAAGTAATTCTTTTTTGCATTCCTTGTATAAGAAAATGATCTGGGAACATTTGGGAGAAGAAGGAAAAAGAGGAATGGCTGATGAAAAAAAGTTTCGCTGTACACATTTAATCAAAACCTGAAAAGACCAATTGGAGTGCAGTAAAAATTTGGGACTACAATATGCATATAGGGACCATGCGAGACATCTTTCTTGTGGTCCAACTGCCCTGTTTTTTCCTTTCAACTTAGTATTGTTTGACCCTTAATTGGTAAACCAATTCATTCTATTCACAAATGGCATTATGGCAAGGAAGCGGGAAAAGTTTCAAAACAACAGCTAATATATTTGACCCCACCCAATTTTACTTCTGTGATGGACACATCATAGTTTTAGATGGTTGAGAAGTTATGGTGATAATGCAGACATTGCATTTTCAGGAAGACCATGAACTGAACATTTAATACTTGGGTCCTTAACACCTAATAATTCCAGTCACAGGCATTTAGTGATTTCTATTTGGAAGTAGAGTTCTTGAAGTCTACTAAATCACAGACGCAGATGATTACCTATATTCTAGGAGTATGTGAAATGATTCAGGTTGCACACAGCCCTCATGACATTTCAAAAATATGACCTTTTATGAAACATAGTATCAATTACACTGATGGATGATTTAAGTTATGTTTTAGGAGCAACTGGGGAAAGCATGTTTATAAAGATTTCCAGGGCAAGGATACGGAATTGATTGTGATGATAGTTTAAAATACGCATGTCTCTCCCATATAACACCTCTTTCTTCTCTTGCTTTGAGATGGCAGGCATGTAAAAGGGAAAGATAAATTAGGACAAACAAGGTGAAAATATAATTTCACTCAATACACAACAGGTTAAAAGATCAAAATCTGATAAAAGAATACAGCAGGCAGAGTGCACATGACATTGAGTAAATGACAATTTCCAATAGTTGTTGAAAACAGCTCAGAGCTTTGTCCATAATATGGTATATTGGTATGGGAGAAATTGTCAAAAGCTTTAGTACATCTTTGGCTTTTATTTCATACTGATTCAGAAAGTTGAAACGTAGAATACAATACAGAGGAAGGAAATTTCTTCAGCAACCTATCATCATCCACCTGTCTAATCACGGCTAGAGGGGGTAATATGAGGCAATGGAACACAAGTTTTTCCTCATCATACATTAGACAACAAAAACAACTAAGATGCTCAATCTAGAATTATACTTTCGTGGGCCACATAAGAGGATGTTAATGCTTTTTAACACACTTAAGCTTGGTCACTAGTCTACCTGTCAGGTATCCTCACCATATAGAATTGGAAGCATCAGGAACAAGGGCCCCACTAGATTCAAGATTTAGCTGCTAATTCTGAAAAACTCCAAACTAGTTTTGGTCTGGTGAGGAAGGGTTTCATATGAATAGTGTCTGAGCTTGAACTAATGCAGCCCTGAGATCCTTCCATTTTATTAATGTATCAACCGTACAAATAACTTTTCTCGAACTGAAACAGATGAACTTCTACTGTTGCATGAGGTAGGTGCATTATGTCTATTCAAACGCATGAATACGTAAGTTTGGTTTGAATTTAGAGGAGAATAAGAAACACATACACACACAATTGATCAGATCACAATGTCAACGTTAATGAAGTGTATAATTCATAAGCAAAAGATTGGGAGTAAACAGAACTGTGAAAATGAGTATTTATAGATGCAACTTCTGCAAATGAGTGAACTTTTTCCTCTATGGAAGCGAAATGGTGAATTTTGACGGGAGGTGCAAGTTAGGTGGAATGTCTTATTCTGCGAC
>JANTNU010000235.1:5712837-5723003 GCA_024752395.1 Erythroxylum havanense | reverse complement strand
ATATAGAAGTATATTTTATAAATATTGGTCTTAAAAATCCCAAACTTAAACTAAAAAAAATCTCCTTGAATTATTGAGAACGGTTAAAAACACACTTGATCCAACTAAAATGTTCTAAGTTCATAATTTCTTGAATACTTAAAAAGATTTTCATGAGATCATACTCAAGATTAACACCGCTTTCCTATACTCGGTGTGGTATCAGAGCCATAAATAGTATTTGAGTGCTAATACTGAGTGGTATCAAAGTCAAAATAAAACAAAATTCAGGAACAACACTTTCCCATATTCAGAGTAGTATCAAAGCCATAACCAGTATCTGAAGGTATGCTTGTTTTGGGATAATGAAGAAAAATATATGAGAATGGAATGAAAACTTGATTTTAGCATTAAACTATCATTGAAAGGTTAACATTTTCATTACCCAATTATCGGCAATCCTCCATTCCCCTGCTAATTCAGAGGAATGAAAATCATTGATTTATTCCTCTGATATGAGGGCTTTATGTATGCCTTTAATTGGACCATTTATCGAGGGTGAATGGACTTAAAGGTATGTGATTATTATTATTAAATTTACAGTTTTTCATAGTAATTTAAACAATTATAACAAATTACAGACTTATTAAATAATATTAATTTAAGAGTAACAAATACAAATAGAATTCTTAAAAAAATCTACAATTTTTGAAATTATGAAAAAATACCACAATATACTTGATTTTGAACATTATGTCATTATAATAGGGTATATAAAATATAATTAATTAAATTATATTTAAATTTTGATATAAAACAAATTTTTATTTCTTAAAATTTTTAACAAATCAACCATCATCAAAGGTAATGGTAATTATTCTTTCATCTTAACCGATCATCATAATTATAATATATCTATTCCTATTTTTCCTTATATTCATTCTTATTTTTATTCTCATTATTTGTTGTGAACCAAACGTCTCCTCCCAGTGTTGAAAAAGTTATAACTATTCTCATTATTTGTTGTGAACCAAACGTCTCCTCCCAGTGTTGAAAAAGTTAATTTATAATTCACTGTTTAAATAAACATTAAACAACATAACAATAATTCTGTGGGCTCCGATCCGATCAAATCAATCAAAGACTTTTCAAGTCTATATTGCACACATGTACTGTCTTGCCACTTCCTTAAAATCAAGTATTTGTGGCGTCCCATGAACTGGTCCACTAGAAAAACTGCCCAAACACATGGGCCAAACATATGGATTTTTTGGGTCAGACCACCTTATTTTATTAGAATGTATGCTATTTAATTATGTCTATACATTTATCTAAATTTTATATAAATATATAAATAAAATGTAATAGAACAATATAAGAAATGATTAGTTGGAAGTGAAGCATCAGATTCTTTAGCACCATTCCACCGCCTATCAATTTTGAAACTAAAACCAAGAAGAAATCAAATTCACCTGGGCAGGGTTGATTAATCCTACATGTAAAAGATAACGAAAGGAAAGAGATATTAAAGAGTTGCTATGGATGATAAATCTCTTAAGCATATTTTTATTAATTATAGAATAATTAAGGATTTAAAACAATATAATTACCTAAATACAATACTAATTATGCATAGACCTATCATTTTCAGGATAATTATTTGATATTTTCTTATAATCTCTTTTTGTATATATTAAACGGTCTAAATTTATCTAATAATTTATTTCATAAAATTGTGATTTACCTCAATATGTTTGGTTCTATCATAACCATATGGTTAGAGGTATTTTTAAAGAATAATTTTATACCTGGAGTTTCTTTTAAGACATCTTGGTATATGATTTGATATGTTGCCATATGTTCCTCAATTGAAGCATGCAAGAATTAACTAATGCAGCTCAATGCAAAATTAATGTCAAGTCTTATATGTGACAGATGAATTAGTTTACCTATCAATCTCTGAAATTTTCCTCAATTTAATGGATTGCTTCTTTCTTATCACCTAACTTCATATTAGGAGATTCAACCAATTTTCACCTTATCATACCATTTTCTTATGGTAGGTCGAGCATATATTTCCTTTGATAGAATGAAACTCCCAATATCATCCATGTACACGATTAAAATAGTTATCTTTCTCTCCTTGTGTCCATAAACTGATACCATACAAAATAATTAAAAGAAGAAGAAATAATAGAAAATATTAATGTAAAGAATTAGTCTTTACTTTTGGCTAAATACAAAATAATTGTTTATATAAAATAAAATTTAGTTTTTAGAATTAAATATTTAAATAATACAATTATCTAAATACAATATTAACCATCTATAGACTTATTATTCAAATACTAATCACAACTAATTATTAAATATTTTCTTATGTGTTTTATACATTAAAAACGTTCTTATTTAAATTATTAGACATTTTGGGTTTAGTCTCTAATTGAATCCTAAAATACTATTTAGATAGATCAAATTCAATGTTTTAAAAACCAAACTGGAAGTTAAATCGGTAACATAAGAGGTTTAAGTTTTAACATGTTTAATTAGTATTAGATCATCATAAAACAAGTTAAATATTGAATAAAATTAAAATTTTTGAAATATGATTAAAGAAACTGTCTTTACTAATTGAATAATTTAAAGTTTGATTAAAAAGAAATTATTAAATAAAAATTAATTGGCTTTTTTAATTTATAAAAAATAATTACTTTATTAAATTGACAGAATTAATAAATTAGTTAGCTTTTAAAAATAAAATTTATTAAAATAAATGAAATAGACAAATTAAAATTAAAACAAAAAGTAAACCAATTTAAAATTTACTTTTAAAAAAAATAACCATATAGGTTCTTCCATATGAAAATACGTTCGCTAACACTCGCTGAGCCCAACCAATGTAGACTAAACGTGAGCCCAACCAATGGAGACGCATATCATTGAAGATTGGGCTTATCGGGCTGACATTTTAATACTAACCCGTGGTTGGACCTTTTCATGCCAAAATATCTTCTAGTAAGCTAGCATGTGAGGTGACACATAACTGAAGATTTGACAATTGAGCCTACTTTACAAATCCTATGCAAAAAGAAAATATCAAATTTTAAACATTAAGATATATTTTATTTTTATATGTAATAAGTGAATAAAAAAAACTCTTCATAAAAGCAACTAGTGACTAAATTAAGGGGC
The DNA here is from genome assembly GCA_024752395.1 of Erythroxylum havanense. Classification (NCBI taxonomy): domain Eukaryota; kingdom Viridiplantae; phylum Streptophyta; class Magnoliopsida; order Malpighiales; family Erythroxylaceae; genus Erythroxylum; species Erythroxylum havanense. Next base: position 5,719,832 of record JANTNU010000235.1, on the reverse strand, counting down.
TTAATCATCCTTAAAGCAATTCCAAGACCACCTTTAATCATCTAAACTCACAAAGTGGGTTATGACCTGTCAATAGAACTAACGAGCTTAAAATGAGAATATATTAATGAGTTTGCTAATTATTACGGTAACAATAACAACACTTAATAAAAATTCTACCGAAACATTTGATCGAAAGAGGTCTAATAATATGTAATTTTATTCTTACGTAATAAAGAGACCATTTTTGTAAACTTCCACGTAATGCAAAATAATAATAATACAAAATATTAATAAATACTTTATATAATGCAATTCTCAAAATTCATTTGCCATCCATCAGGCTTTTTAGGCAATAGGAAATCCTCATAAGCGAAATTAATTACATTCCAACATTGAATTTTCTCCAGTCATTGCTTTCCGCCAGTGCTACACGGGACCAAATCTTCTGTCCCATTTACTCTGGACCTATGCTGTCTCATTCATCCACAACCATTGATTTGGTTGGAGCAACCATAGATTTTAGTGAGCTCCAACCAAATCAATGGTTATGAATGAAGAAGACAGAATAGGTCCTGAGTAAATGGCACAGAGGATTTGGAGCCGTGCTACACACCCCAGCCTCAACTTTATGTTTTCAGCTTCTGTAGCTTTCTAAGGGGTGGGACATGACACGAGTTTATGCATTATCATATGTATCTACAATTTATTTAATGCATATATAACTAAAAAACCAAGTTGCTAACAGTGGGTTGCCTGAGTGAAGCTGCAAGAGTTCTAAACCGAATTGCATTTTTGCTTGTGAGATTGGCAACTACCCATGCATGGTCATCCACTTCCTTTGTATGTATGAAAAGGCTCACAAGTTTCAACATAAGACTGAGTCAACCATGGTCCCATTTCTGAGCTTCATGATCATCATTCCAGAAAAACATGAGCCTTCAATAATTAGGGTTCTTGGTTCCTAGACCAGGCCCCATATTTTCCCATGAAACAAACAGAAACTCCTGTAGTAAAGTAGAAAACTGAACATAAACTAATAATATGCAACAGTCGAACCTCTCCCCACAAGAGACATGCCTACCGTCCAATCCCTTTTTAACTGTATGATGTATCTGAGATCATGACATAAGTTAGGTACAGCGTTCGGCAGATATTTTCCAACAGTTAACAATCTCTTTCCCTGCTTTTCTTGTCCAAGAAAACAAAAAAGAAAATTTGGTATCGTTCAACCTTTCTTTTAGTTCATTGGCTAGTACTAAAGTCTCTTTTTGCATGCAAGTCTCGAATTTCGATTTCTAAACGTCAGTAGGTTTTATATCAAATCATCCCAAAATATGACTCCACAGGCATGCAATTGCCATTTTATGCTTGCAAAAGGGAGTGATTTTTGGAAAAATACACCAAAAGTGTTACAGTGTAACTTGGAAATTTCAGCAGACAAATGGGGAAACTTTGATCAGATTAGGATAAATCTGAGCACATAGGACCCAGGTGATGTTTGTTTCTTTTTTCTTTCTAAACAAAGAGAAGCGTGAGGCAGAATTTGGATGAACGTGGCCTAGTTTGAAGAGAAATACAAATCATGTTACTGAAACATTAAAAAAGAAAATGTATGAGTTTCTGACAAACTTCCAACGAGTTAATATGTGGGTTACCTTAGCATCTCAAGTCTAAATTGATGAGCCCAATCAAAGCTTTGAAGTTGCAACGGAAAACGACACCTGACCTAACCACCGGCCAACGCGAGACACAGGGCTCCACCACTTTGACAAAAAGCCCATTCCATCGGGGTGGCTAAGAGCAGAGCACTCTTGAACAATAACATAAGATAAAGAAGTTTAAGGTGGGAACAACCTGTTCTATGACTGTCAGTTTGTGCACACTCAACACGAGTCTAACAAAAACATTTCAACTTGTTAAATTGCCTTTGAAAGGAGTAGAGTGAGCTTTTCTTTTGGTGATTTGCGCATAAACTAGTTTTCTTTTCGGAGTTGATGGAAATGGCATGGCCGCCAACCCTTTTCCATGATAATCCGGAGTAGGTTTTACATGTGGGACTGTTAGAACACACAAAAAACATTTGTATTAATTTGTCAAATGAATAAGGACGTCTGCATATTGCATACAGCACCCAAACTGTTAAGAAGATTATATTATGAAAAGTGTTTTAAGTATTAGATTAGATCTCAATATCTCATCCCATACCGCCTATTAAATGCATTAATTGTTTAGTAGGAAATGGTCACTAACTTTGGGTTAAAACCAAAAAAAAAAAAAAGGATAAAGAAGAGAAGCTAGAGAAAGTAGTATTCAAACATATATATATATATAAATCATATCAAAAGTATAAAGAAGAGAAGCTAGAGAAAGTAGTATTCAAACATATATATAAATCATATCCTTGAAACACTCTTCTTTGGAAAAGTGTTTTGTTTTTTATTAGTAAATAATCAAAACAAAAATCTAACCAAAAGGGTTATTAACTTGAAAAAGAAAAACAGAAGAAAAGGATAAATTAGACCCACAATTCCATTCAACTGATTAATAAAAAGTTAATTATCCTTTAATTAATTGAATTTTCAAAAGTTTTAACCTCAATTTCATAAATATTATGGTAGAGAGATTTTAGATCTGCAATTTGTGTTAAATTTCTTATTTTTTTTAACAATGAATAAATTATAAGTATATATAATAACTTGTAGATCGTGTATTTTAAATAAAATTATGCCTATTATTTTCCTCCAATTCCTCCCTATGAAACTAATCATAGAAGCCTCAGGGTATGCTATATCCTACTAAATGCAAGGTCTAGAGTTGAAAGGGATTGCTTAGAAATCGCATGTTCGAATTTTTCCTTAAGAATGAAGATTATCAAAAAGGAAAAGAAGAAAAAGTTGATGGATGCATGCATTAAGTGGTTAGAATGATTAAAGCATGTTGAAAAGTAAAGCCTTAAATATTCCCCCATGTTGTACAAAGTGGCATACAACTAGTTTCAACATTCATTTTAAAATGAAATTATTTCATAATGTGTATGCCAATGTTACTTGATGATGATGTTGCAAAATTGAAAGATCTAAGTTGATGGAAAGTTTCAACTTTATTTGAAGATAATGCATATGTTGCTCTTCAACCAAACTCTTTAAGTCTAATCAATAGCTCATAAAATTGTCTTAACTATGGTTATTATCTCAAGTTATAACACATATCAAATTTATTTTAATTTATTTACTATTTATTAAGAAATAAGGAAATAATTAAATCATTAAAATTATTACCTAATTATTGTAGGTAATTTTTTGTCAGTTTATGCGGTACAACCAATCGATTGATTGTAGTTTAGTGACAAAATAATTTTAAAATGTTCTTTATTTTATACATATTTAGATATATATGATAAAATTTATGAGATAAATATACACTACAAATGAAATTACAATGAGATTCATAATGCTTTTATATATTTTCTCTAAATTGTTCCTAGTCAATGTTTTATTAAAACTGAACATTAATAAAATAAAAAATACTAACGTACGTTATTTTTTTCATGACAGAAGTAATCGATCTCATAGACTAAAGTATGAAAATACTTAAATAAACATATGAGTGCTTGTTAGAGTAAATGTTCACCGAACTAACCCTATATGAGAAATCCATTTGAAACGTTACTTGTATATCCATAGAAATTCTCATTGTAATGACTGTATAAGTGATCGTTTGACTTGAGATTTCTAAAGTTATCTTGTATAGGAATTGTTATGTTTTGATGCTACTTATAACTTGTTCTAGTCAATGATAGCTCAATCGGTAGTTATTAGATATAGTGTGAACTATAGAGAAGTAGTTGAGTGATCGAGATAAGATTCATCACCCAAAAGTATTTGGAAATAGTTTACAAATGTCATTAATTGAATCAATAGTTAATAGTTGAGAAGTAATATGATTATACTCAAAATAAAGTAAACATTAATTTTATGCTTTATGTTTAATCCAAACATTGTATGATGAAAGGAATGAATTATACGAAAAAAAAATCATGAATGGAAAGGTTAGTCAAAAGCACCTTGACATTTTTAAATATTTGGATAATCATAATATGTTGTTAAACGTTAATCTTGATCTAAGATATAAATTATTTAACTAGAGATAAATTAAGGGAGTTTAATTTATCTAATTTTAAATATGAATTATGGTTATAATTTGTATTCATTTTCAATATATTTGAGAACCTAATAAGTCACACATAAAGAATAAGTCGAAGAGAAAAAAATTTAATAAAGTTGGACCTGATTATAAAGTTTGAAAAACTTTAATTATATGTGTGATATTTAATAAATAATTGTTAATATGATCAGATATTATATCTTATTTAGGCATAATAGGTACTTAATGAGAATTATTTTTAATTCTAATTAATTTAATTTCAATTAAATTATTAAAATACCCTAAGCTTATTATAAGTAGACTCAAGCTCTAAAGGAGCAAGTACTCTTTGCTTAACCATTTCTACAATAGTTACAGAATTCTCTAGATACCTTTAGAGATTGAACACTTGTGCAACTATGATGGTTAAAATGGACTGATTTTGAAAACATTTCAAAAGATATAACAAAAAAATAATCAAGTTTCAGAATAAGGTGCAAGTTACGGATCACGTTTTATTAAGATTTACATATTAATCATTTTATAAAATTTTGGTAATCTTGACTTTCAAGAATTCAAACGAAAAAGTTTTGTAATTATTCTACTGTATGCAACCATATATTGAATTTCTAACAATGGCATCAAAGTCAATTTTAATTTTATAATTTGATTAATAATTATTTGATTATTACTCATCTTGAATTTTGGAATTGAAATATAAGCTCTAAAAAACATATTTAGTTCCAATTAATTATATTATAAAAAGTTCAAATTAAGAATTACGAACAATTGATGTAAAATTAGTTGTACAAATTATTAAACATCCAATACAATGTGAAATTCATAATTTAGAAACCTAAAAGTCAAATGCGAAATGCTAAGAGTTAGCATCCTTGGACACCCAGATTATGGAAATTTCACATTTATAAGACTCATACTCTAGAAATTAAAAGTCCAGAACAATAAAAGCTCAAGATAAATTTCTTAGTTGTTAGTAAAATTAGGTTCAGATGAGAGTGTGGTTGCCTTTGAGTTGCTAGTTGTGGTCTATGATGGCTTTTCCGATAACCTGACGTACTACTATTGAAGACACATGGAGATGCGGTCTAGAAGTTGATAAATGCAGCAGTCTACGGTAGAGCTTGAAGGTGGTGAATGAGCCGTCTGATCTGGGAAGCCACAGACGGTAAGAACGAGCAAGAGTTAGCAACGCACTTTTGGTGCTTCAGCGGTGAAGTGTGGTCAGGCAAGGATGGTTGAAGGTGGTGCAACTATTACGTTGTTGGAGGTAAGCATGGCGTGAAAGTAGTTGCTATGCGTGTAGGAGGTGCAACGCCCATAGCAGCTTGAATGGCTGTGTTGCTAGCAGGAGTTGGCAGTGGAGAACATAACAACAGTGGCCGTTGGTTGCAGAAGTGTTAGGCTCTTCAGTAACTTCATACGGCGGCAAGGACGGCAACGCTGGCAAATGGTAGAGGCTAGAGCAAGGCGACAGCAACTTTTTTGTGCGACGGCACTAGGGTGTTAGGGGCTTTTTGATAAAGAACATGAATATTTGGTTACAAGGATAAAGGCATCCTAATATTGGGATAAACTTCTTCTAAGGTTAGAATAGAGTGTTTAGACAATATGGTAAGATTTGTCTTGTTTGATTACAGGGTTAATGTAACATAAACTAAAAACATGGTTTGTTTGGAGATTTTTTGGAGATACGATTAATGTAATCCGAATGAATTATTTTTCAAGTATAGAATATTGTATTCTAGACTTGATTAAATTAAATTTTATACCAAACAAAATTTTAAATTTATTTTAAAATTCAAAAATCAATTCCATAATTATTTCAATTTTTTAATGTGATTAAGATTAATAATTAAATTAGTTCCTATTTAAATTGTTGAAAATTTGCTTCCAAATTTTTTATTAGACTGAAACTAATTAATTAAACTCCTAAATTTTAAATAGATCTTTTTTAAGTAATTACAAAAGATGTTTCTTTATAAAATTTATTTATTTCAATTTGATTGAAATAAATTAAATTTGTCGCGTTATTTGTTTAGAGAATTATTATTACGGTAATTTAAAAATTATTTCTTTATTTATAAATAGTAAGTTTTTTTTTTCAGTTAAATTTTGAAATGTGTTTTCATTTATTAATTAAGAAAAAAGTGCTTTCCTTAATAATTTGAAAATAGGTTTTTAATTTACTAAAGAGAGATTTTCTAATTAATTAAGAATTAACCTTTAAATAGATAACATTAAGGACTTTCTTATTGAAATTTTAAAATGCTTTATTTAACTTTGAAAGTAGTTTCCTTTTAATATTAGAAAATAGTTCTCTAATTAAGAAAAAGCGATTTCTAATTAGATTAGAAATAATTTTCTAAACAGATTAAAATCTCTTGTTAAATTTTGAAAAAGGAGTTTTTCTAAACTATAATAAGTAAGAAGTATAATTTATTGAAAATTATTTTAATAAAATTTGTTAAATAAGTCAAGATAATTAGAAATAGTTTTTAATTAAATTTGAAAATTATTTTTAAATTAAAATACATTTTTTTAATCTGCCCAAAAATCAATGAGCTTGATCTAATTTAATATTTTCAAAAAGTTGAAAAATTATTTTAGATTATGAAGATCAATAATTAGAATCAAACGAAACTTGATATTTTATGTATATAATTTGATTATGAGTCCGTAAGTTACATATTTGAATATATGTTTTTATATATTATGCATGTTGAATTGTATGTTTTACATTTTTTATGTTTTACTTGCAAATTTATGTTTGATGCAATGTTATGAATACCGTACCGGGCTCGGTACCGGATTGAGCTCTGGAACGGAACTGTACCGGTATCGGTCGGTAC